>NW_021011500.1:2170368-2493822 GCF_003987935.1 Bombyx mandarina
CTAACACTCGCTTATCATCGAACCGATAAAATTAGGTTAAAGATCGCGCCCGTCCTTCGGCAATTGCGTTATTCGACTGTAAAAATCAAAAATTAGTCGTATTTTATCGTTTATCTTCATAAAACGTATTTGTAAAATGTGGTTTAAACTAAGTATTATATTTCTGTTTCCGGTGTGGGTTTGTCTTCGGTTAAGCCCGCTGTCTTGTTTTTTAGTAGCTACTCCAACGCCGTATCCCTTCGTAGGGTGCGCTGTGTCCTTTTTTTTTATTGCTTAGATAGGTGGACGAGCTCACAGCACACCTGGTGTTAAGTGGTTACTGGAGCCCATAGATCTACAACGTAAATGCGCCACCCACCTTGAGATATAAGTTCTAAGATCTCAGTATAGTTACAACGGCTGCCCCACCCTTCAAACCGAAACGCATTACTGCTTCACGGACGAAATAGGCGGGGTGAATGGTAACCTACCCGTCGCGGACTGAACCTCCAAGAGGCTCCTACCGACCAGTGGAAAACTTTCCACTCGCTTGTTTCTAAGTCCTTCGTAGGGTGCTGAATATCTTCGGCAACATATTGCTCGTAAAGAGGATTCAGAATGCTAGAACAGCCTGATGGTCGGGAACAGGAAAGTTAGGATGGCAAAACGTCCCAGAGGCAACGCGCTCACGAGATCGTCCGGACCAATACGATGCTTCCTCTGAAGTCAAGCAAGTCGTCGTGGCCTAAAGGATAAGACGTCCGGTGCATTCGTTGTTGCGATGCACCGGTGTTCGAATCCCGCAGGCGGGTACCAATTTTTCGAATGAAATACGTACTTAACAAATGTTCACGATTGACTTCCACGGTGAAGGAATAACATCGTGTAATAAAAATCAAACCCGCAAAATTATAATTTGCGTAATCACTGGTGGTAGGACCTATTGTGAGTCCGCACGGGTAGGTACCACCGCCCTGCCTATTTCTGCCGTGAAGCAGTAATGCGTTTCGGTTTGAAGGGTTGGGGTAGCCGTTGTAACTATACTGAGACCTTAGAACTTATATCTCAAGGTGGGTGGTACATTTACGTTGTAGATGTCTATGGGCTCCGGTAACCACTTAACGCCAGGTGGGCTCGTCCACCCATCAAAGCAATAAAGTGTTGACATGTGTCGCAATCCTGACTGATTTCCGGTGCTAAGCGTCAAGCGTTCCAATTAGCTGGTCTCCAGCGAAGGGCCTCACCTCCTGAGGGCGACGCAGACGTGCCTGACGATCTGCCGCGCGGCGCAGGTCTCGTCGTCCGACACCCTGGACTCCTCCTCGTCGGAGCCGAGGATCGGGAGCGTCGATATCACGTTGTACAGCTTCCTCAGACCGTCCTGCGGATCAAACACTTGGCATTTGGGAGGTGGTAGGAGAATATGCGTTAACGTGGGGTCTCTCACTAGGGGTCACAGTGATTCGACAGATGGAACATGGGATATCATTAAAACAAGACGTAAGAAAGAGAAGGAAGCTTTGCTATCTCTCTCGCACTACAACAGCGTGTCGTCGCGGACTAAAGGGTAAGACGGCCGGTGCATTCGTATCGAGCGATACGACTGTACCCATGTTCGAATCCCGCAGAAGGTATAATTTTCTTTTTAAATATGTACTTAAAACATGATCACGAATGAATCACGGTGCAGGAATAATATTGTGTAATAAAAATCAAACTAATTACTGGCGGCAGAGCATCTTGTGAGTCCACACGGGTAGGTACCACCGCCGTGCCTATTTCTGCCGTGAAGCAGTAATGCGTTTCGGTTTGATGTATAGAGCAGTTGTTGTACTCTCAAACTGATATTTAGAACTCATGTCTCAAGCTAAGTGTCGGCATTTGCTTTGCTGATACCCATGGGCTCCGGTAAGCGGGCCGTGAGCTCGTCGGGCCGGCGCCTCTCACCTGGTTATCGAACTCCTCGAGAATGACCCGGAACTGGAACGAGAGGCCGAAGAACATGGTCGCGTGGCAGCGGCCGGAGTCGTGCGAACATTCTAGAAGCCACAGGGCGTATCTAAATAGGAAACATTCTTTTCTTTTCAAAACGACAACCTTACGCTTAGATTAGTACGCGGCTGGTCTTCCTAGGGCGACCTCTTGGGACCTTAAAGCTTAATCAGAGCTAGTGTACTGATGGGAGCCGTGGAGGATCATCAGCGCCATCCAATTGAGACTTCAAGCTCACGCCTCTGTGACGTCTATAAGCGCCGGTACCCACTTTCTAGCACCATGGCGAGTGGACATGCACACGATTAAACATAGCTACATCACCATGCATAATATACATATTGTTACACCGTTATGAGCAACGCCATCTATCGTCTAATAGCAGAAACGAATATCAAAAGAACTAGTGAAATCGAGAACGATCGAGAAGTACAACGCCATCTATTGTCAAATAGCGGAAACATATCGAAACTACTCGACTTGTCAGGAATGTTCTCGATAATTTTAGGGATGTCGTATCGATTATAAAAGCGTTCCTTAGATGACACGGTGGCAGCTAGTAATCGGTTCTACTCGAAGCGAAACAGCGAACGGATCACTTGAAGTGAAGCGGAAGTAGCGATTGAGAATTGTTTAGTCTCTGTTCTGTTTTGTAAGTGTTCTAAGTGTTAAATGGAGTTTTAATTTAAGCTTGGGTGGAAGATTTATTTATCCCGAACCTCAGCGCGTAACAATATGTATATCAGTGCACGATCTTGTTAGCTTTAAATCACAGCCCACTGAGTATCACGCCGGATCTTCTCAGTGGGTCGCGTTTTCGATGCGGTGGTAGATTCTGCGAAGCACTGCTCTTGCTAGGGCTAGTGTTAGCAACGTTGTCAGGTTAGAGTCCCGTGAGCTCATCTACTTGCTCGGTGACACTGGCATAGCCTCTAAAGCTTAGATAGGATTTTTTTTTGAATCATTGCCTTTTGCAATATTAACGTGGGTATTTAGTACAAATTTTTTAAACGTTCTCGATAGCCTAAAAGTTAATGTCGAATTCGTATGGAGTTAGAACAGCGCCCCTAGCGGCAAACGAAGGGAAGCTCTTCCGATGTTCTTCTCTTCCATACTAATACATAAATCTACAGTGGTTTTTACGGATGTTCCGTTATAATTACTGAACCATGCATCCGATTGACTTGAAACTTGGTATCCATGTAGAAAATACATATACTTAATGGATAGGCTAATATTTATATGAGTGTTGGACTCTCTACACCAGTGGCAGGGGCGTTAATGATGAGAATCTTTGTGGGGGATGAGAAATAATGATGTTAATTTTAAATGCCCAGCGAAGCGGACGGGTACGGCTAGTCCATTTATAAAACTACATAATATAATTACAGGGTACACTCACTGCACTAAGTCCGCTAAAGTCTTCCTCGGCAAGAGGCAGACGCGTTCCATTGCGTCCTCGCAGTAGGCCAGGTAGTACAGGCAGATGGAGACGCCGGTAGCGGCGACGGATGGCCTTGGTACTTCTAAGAATTTCTGAAAAAGAAACCATATTGCTTCGTGATAAGGTTCACTGTGAATTGATATTCTTCTTTTTTTTTGCTGGTAGCCTTGAGAGGCTATATCAGCGTTAACGTAGCGTGTAGGTGAGCTCACAGGGCCCAAATCGGAAGTGTCACTAAGCAGTGCTTTGCAGAATGTACCACCGGATCGGAAACGCGACCCACTGAGAAGATCCGGCGAGAAACTCAGTGGGCTGTGTCTGAGGGTTAATTTACTCGTCGAGCCCTTCGTCGCAAGCGACGGGTTCGGCTAGGACGGTGACCGGTGCTCGAGGTACCTAAAAGCACCGTTAGTGGATCGGGAGGATCCGAAATGACTTGTTTAGGGCTATCCTCCTAATAACAGTTCCTTTGTACTAATATTCTCATTTTCTTTACATTTGGCGCTGGCGGAATGTAAGTCTCAATGAGTTGACGTTACGTGCACCTTTTTAAGTTCGGAGAACCCGTAATGAAAGAACACTTGATTCAGAAACTTTAGTTGAGAGTATTTTTTCCCCTTTTTTAATAAACACTATATTTATTTATTTATTTATTGCTTAAGTGTGTGGACAAGTTCACGGCCTTCCTCCTTGCGTGGTATTCCTCACTGCTGAGGGTCGTGACCCCCCCTTTTTTTATCACCTTCGCACGCACGATCTTTCTCCATCTATTCTTGTCTCTGGCGGTGTGGAGGGCGGTGTGAAACGTGGAACCAAGAGTGCAGAAATAGGCGTGGTGGTGGTACTTACCCGTGTGGACTTCTAAGACGTCCTACTACCAGTAAAGACTATATTATATAGCTAGTTATTCTAACAGAACACTATATATAGTTTCCGGTTAATATATCCATGGCGGAACACCCTGTATGTGTATTGCACATCGGTTTGATTCTCATACCTGCGGACTTTTCGTGAAATGACTAGTGAAGTTGTAAGATTTGTTTTATTTTGTCTACTTAGTGTTTCTTCAGGTTTAAATGTGTAATAACGGTGGTTTATTAACTGTTTAGTATCTGTGAATGTGCACAAATGTGGGAAAATGAAACAAAGCCGCTGAATGTAACTTCTCGGGATCCTCCAAAAAGTCCACTGAAAATATCTTAGTAAATGACCACCATTTTACTGAGATTATATTTCATCCCATCATTTCATTTTTCACATAAAAAAGTTTTCAATAAAATTAAAATAAGATTTGACCTAAAGGTCTTAGTTACCACGTCATAAAATTAAAAAAAAAAACAAAAAAAACATACCTGCAGCCCTCCCATGTTTATAAAGTCTATCGAGAACTTCTTGTGGCAGAGGAGCGCCGCCAAGTACTTTAGGGCTTCGAAGGCCAGACGGGAGTCTCGGGACTCCCGTACATTGAGGTACCCCAGGATCAGCCCTAGGGCGTTCTGCTCGAAGACATGTGACAGAAACTGAAAAGACGAAACGTATGGATGAATAACGGATATGTAGCTAATGACTGAGTGAGAGAGATAGGAGATGCAGTGTTAGATGTGTAAGAGAGACGGTGAATTAATGTGTAATTTTACCGGTGGTAGGACCTCTTGTGAGTCCGCACGGGTAGTTACCACCACCATTGTTTCTGTCGTGAAGCAGTAATGCGTTTCGGTTTGAAGAGCGGGACAGCCGATGTAACTATACTGAGACCTTAGAACTTATATCTCAAGGTGGGTGGCGGCATTGACGTTGTAGATGTCTATGGGCTCCGGTAACCACTTAACACCAGGTGGGCTGTGAGCTCGTCCACCCATCTAGGCAATAAAAATAAAATGTTTGACATATAGTTTTATTTTAAGCGACAGGACGAATGAGGGTAGTTTTTCAGATGTAAAGGCGGGTAGATGTAATTTAACTCGCAATACGAAAGACGCGTATATTTTATTTACTTTGCTATAAGAAGGACGGAATTAAAATCAAGTTTATGTGAAGCAATTAACTGTTTTATTGGTCTGATTCGAATAGATACCTGTCATCTCCCACATATATGTATGTAATGAAAAAACTTTAGTATTTAAAACCTTTAAAAACTCTTTAGTTTTAAAGAAAAAAAATTTCTAAGACAAAATCAACCCTCTGTCATTCAATGAAGAGAGTTCAGTTTTGCATAATAATATGTATAATAATACTATTAAAAATATTAATTTAATAAGAGGCTTTAATTATTTTTTTTATTATAGAAAACGCAATTAACTCATTCATTATTAATCCATTGTGGAGTATTCCATTTCATTATATGTAAATGTATGTATATGTAATTATATAATTATAATTAAATTGTGTTTGACATAGTTTCTTTATAATACTAAGTTTATTTGTTTTAGAAAGTAGGTATACGACCTCAAAATCAAATTTGAAGTAGCTAAAAGTGCCTATGTCGACACAACGTGACATCCGTCCCCCAGCTTGAGACGTGAGGTCGAAGACTCAATTGTACCGTGTAGCGACCGGCCCGCGCTTCGGACTACGCACGACAGCTTGGTGGCAGAACTAGGCAGGAGGCTGGCACTCTGACTGACGCCGTGACGAGGGTCGCGGGTTCGATCCCCACATCGGGCAACACACAAAATTGTCTCCTTTATAGTTCAAGAGTCTCTGGTTTCCACAGCGCAGGGGACTTTGGTTAGGGGGACGGACGACAGAGTCCTCCCGACTATAATGCGATCTCTGCTAGTAAATATTGGATTATTTAATTCAAAAAATGGCAACACAGCTCACTTCTTGATATTCTCCCATCGGCGTCAGGTACCTGAGTATGAGCATCTGCTTAGTGGCGTCGGTCGGCGGGTGTATCTGTATGTTACCTGGATTGGAATAAAAAATATATATTGTTGTATGTAAAGAAAAACCTTTATTATTTCAAACTCTTTAGTTTTTAAAAAATATTTTTCTTTAGTGTCATTCAGTGTCATAGAGTGAAATCTTATAATGATATTTGGGTACTTTTTTATTGCTTAGATGGGTGGACGAGCTCACAGCCCACCTGGTGTTAAGTGGTTTCTGGAGCCCATAGCATCTACGACGTAAATGCGTCACCCACCTTGAGATATAAGTTCTAAGGTCAACGGCTGCCCCACCCTTCAAACCGAAACGCATTACTGCTTCACGGCAGAAATAGGCAGGGCGGTGATATCTACCCGTGCGGACTCACAAGAGTAGGAACTCTTGTGAGTAAATAAATAAATAAATATAATTCAATTGACTATGTTTTGCTTAAGACAGAAACTTCGCATGGTACTGCGTCGCATCGCATCGCTCAATGAGGACAACGGCCAAGACAAACCTATGACGTAGGTCTCCATCTCCGCCCAGCTCGAGTTGGAGGAGGTCTCGTGGTTGTGGTGCGCGGAGGGGGGCGGCGGGCGCGGCGGGGGGGACATCATGCCCCACGCGGGGGGAGACGCGGCGCTGTCTGGGGGACACAATTGACGTTAGCAAACGAAAACGAATGACAGCTGTTAGGAGGGAGGCGCCGCTCTTCAAGAAGCTTGGTTGGTAAGTGTGATGGCGTCTACGCGCCTCCATTGGCTCGGCTCTGTCGCAGCACGAAGTTAGCCGAGCTCCGATGCCGCGATCGTACTGCCATCTCTACGCTTAGCTACCAAACTAATGACCGTCTCCGACATATAAGTATGTATGTCAGTCTTTTTTTTTTTAGGGATTTTATGACCTGATAACTAAGACGTTTAAGTCATGTCTTATTTTAATTTATATTCTTATTTTTATGAAAAATGATAATATGAATTGAAATGAAATGAAGTAAAGATGATTAATTTGAGACATTAATCAACTGGGATGAAATTAAATGAGATGAAAAGAGATGAAATATAATCTCAGTAAAATTGTGGTCATTTTATTACTGAGATTTTTTCAATGGACTTTTTGGAGGCTCCCGAGAAGTTACGTCCAGCGGCTCTGTTTCATTTTCCCACATTTGTGCACTTTCAGAGATACTAAACAGTTAATAAATTACCGTTATTACACATTTAAACCTGAAGAAACACTAAATAGACAAAATAAAACAAATCACACAACTTCACTCCTCGCGTTCCCGCCAAATAGTCCATATGTCAGTCTCTGGTGCCCGCAACACAGACAATCCTAATTTGGGGCCGGATGACCGTGCGTGTTCCCACTTAGCTATCTACTTTGAAAAAAAAAAGGTAAATTATATAAGGCGTGTCTACACAGAAACTCCTCACTATTGTAATTTTTAACCGGCGTCTCGGGATCTGTCGTGGGCGGATCGTCGACCGCCATGTCCTCGGCGCCGCCATCTTTGTCTTTATCTCGATCTGTCAAATTAAAATAGACATTACTGTTTTTGTCTTTAATAATAATATAATATTAAAACAATAATAAAATAAGACCACGCTATATTTATAAACATTAACAAAAGCAAAACATTTACTGTCTTCTTCACACTCATAAGCTAAAGTGCGAGAGAGAGAGAGATGGGCAGACTTTTCATGATGCGCATGCAGTGCGACGTCACGCCACGCGCTTATTCACATACACTACACAAGCGCAACGTGTGAATGTGTTGAACGCGATCTAAACGTTAGGTTTTATTTTCGTTACGAAATTTCTTGATTCGGTTGCCGCGCTCAAAGCCCGCGATAAAAGCTATCTATGCATTAGCTTAAAAATTCAAATTGTTTCTACTGATGAGCACTAAACCAAGGTCAATAGTTTACTTAACAATAAAAAAAGCCTTGTCTGTTCATACCGAGACAAGAGGGACAAGTGTGTGATAGGTACCTGGTTCTCCATTTTTCTCTGACCCCGGTCCGTTGCACTTTATATCGTTATTGCGTTTCTTATCGAAGCGCGCGAAGTGTCTCGTCTGACTGGGCGGCGTTACTTGACTGCATTGCTGGGATCAAAACAGAGAAAACATTAAAACTTTAAACGGAGACAAACAAAGCTTACAGCATTGCTAATAGTGTCTCTGTAGACACCGGAATGAGGTGGGTCGACGAACTGGTCATAATAACTGGTAAGGACTGGATACCAAAGGCCAGAGACCTTGAAGAATGGAGTACTTGTGAAGAGCCCTACACTGAGCATTGGGCAGACACTGTAACCATAATAATGATAATAAGTGTTTAATACATGATAATAACAATAAAATCATTTATTGCCTTCACATAGATTTATATTAATACAGGTAGGTAAATAAAAGAAAAGGGCTCAGCTAATGATGTTCAAAGTGGATGTATCGGACAGTGCTGATTTTCAGACACCCCTATTCCCCTATGGTTTATTGCGGGTACTAAGGCTAGGTACGTATGTACTTACTTAAAACATGGTATAAACTACAATTAAAATAAATAAAACAAAAGATAAATTAAAAAGTGAACCCAAATCTGAAGTCGTCGTGGCCTAAAGGATAACACGTCCGGTGCATTCATATCGAGCGATGCACCGGTGTTCGAATCCCGCAGGCGGGTACCAATTTTTCTAATGAAATACTTACTCAACAAATGTTCACAATTGACTTCCACGGTGAAGGAATAATATCGTGTAATAAAAATCAAACCCGCAAAATTATAATTTGCGTAATTACTGGTGGTAGGACCTCTTGGGAGTCCGCCCGGGTAGATACTAGCGCCCCGCCTATTTCTGCCGTGAAGCAGTAATGCGTTTCGGTTTGAAGGGTGGGGCAGCCATTGTGACTATACTGAGACCTTAAAACTATATCTCAAGGTGTGTGGCGCATTTACGTTGTAGATGTCTATGGGCTCCAGTAACCACTTAACACCAGGTGGGCTGTGAGATCGTCCACACATATAAGCAATAAAAAAAAAATACACTACTACAAATATGATTACAGCACGCTATCTACATATTAATAAGTGGAGCAAAAACTTTGTATCCCTTTTTACGAAGATTGCCTGGACGGAGGAGTATGAAATTTCCCACACTTATAGAGAATATAGATAAGGAGTGCAGAATACTAATATTTTCTTTAAATTATGCATAATCAATACATTAAATCAATGAAAAAAACATTACACACACTACCATCTATTTGACACACACACACGCATATATACTCTTTTGTTTATTAAAGTTTGTAGTCAAATTGAGAATAAATTAGTATTGTTTGTTTTTTTATATTATTTGTCTATAGTGTAGTCTTGGCGAAATCTATGATTATAGAAGTACTAGCTGACCCGGCAAACGTTGTGTTGCCTTAAATAAGATTTCTAGGGAAATTCTACTGTAGAAAAAAAAACCTCATTTAACCACATAATACCTCATTATAAACAAAATAAATATATCCAAAAAATTAAAATAAAAAAATAATGTTTGGGGTGAACAACCCTTTTCACGTAGGGGTATGAAAAATAGATAGTAGCCGATTCTCAGACCTACTGAACATACTATTACACAAATAAAACCAAAAAAACATGGTTGAAAAATGTATAGTGTTGTATAGCTCTCAAATATATTAAGTGTATAATCTATGATGTATAGTGAGTAAGTAAGACAAAATGTCCCCATTTTGGCGGGAACGCGAGGAGTGAAGTTGTGTGATTTGTTTTATTTTGTCTATTTAGTGTTTCTTCGGGCTTAAATGTGTAATCATGGTCGTTTATTAACTGTTTAATATCTGTGAAAGTGCACAAATGTGGGAAAATGAAACAAAGCCGCTGGACGTAACTTCTCGGGATCCTCAAAAAAGTTTTGAAAGTCGTCGTGGCCTAAAGGATAAGACGTTCGGTGCATTCGTATGAAGCGATAGACCGGTGTTCGAATCCCGCAGGCGGGTACCAATTTTTCTAATGAAATACGTACTCAACAAATGTTTACGATTGACTTCCATGGTGAAGGAATAACATCGTGTAATAAAAATCAAACCCGTAAAATGATAATTTGCGTAATCACTGGTGGTAGGACCTCTTGGGAGTCCGCACGGGTAGGTACCACCACCTCGCCTATTTCCGCCGTGTAGCAGTAATGCGTTTCGGTTCGAAGGGTGGAGTAGCCGTTGTAACTATACTAAGACCCTAATTAGAACTTATATCTCGAGGTGGGTGGCGCATTTACGTTGTAGATGTCTATGGGCTCCAGTAACCACTTAACATCAGGTGGGCTGTGAGCTCGTCCATACATCGAAGCAATAATAAAAAAAAATGTCCACTTAAAAAATCTTAGTAATGACCACCATTTTACTAAGATTATATTTCATCACATATCATCTCAATTCATTTCATTTAATTTCGTCCCAGTTGATTAGTGTCTCAAATTAATCATCTTCATTTCATTTCACTCCATAGTATCATTTTTCATAAAAATATGATTAATATCAATTAAAATAAGACATGACTTAAAGGTCTCAGTTACCAGGTCATAAAATCTCTTAAAAAATAGTAAGACAGGAGACCGGCTTCGTCCTCATCCCCACTACGTGATGTTTGCTGGATGAGTGGTGACACCTGGCGGGGATAGCTGATCGATTGATAGTTGATCAGTAGTCGACCAGCGAGGGCGGGAGATCAAATTCAATTTAAAAAAAAACATAATTAAAGGAACTTGAAATTATAAACTCTGAATAAGAATTGATCGTACTACAATTATAATATTTGATTGCCATCTTGCAACCTTATTGCGGATTTGTGCATAGAATAAAAAAAATATTAATCGGGATGGAAAAATAGGGGTTGATCGTATAAGAGTGAGAATTGACATTAATATGTTTTTATTTTATTTTAAGTAATGAGAAAACAAAATAAAAAACTTGACAAAAAAATTAAAGTTTCTAATTAACAAATTAAAAAAAGGGGTTGATCATAGAGGGATGAAAAATTGAGAGTAACATCATACTTTTTATTTTAATTCATGACAAAATAAAAATAAAAATGAAAATCTTGCCAAAAAAATTAAAGGTAACAAATAAAAAATAGGGGTTGATCGTAGAGGGGTGAAAATTTCAGAGTAATATGAATTTTATTATTCTACGTCATGACAAAATAAAAACAAAATTCTCGCAAAAAAATTTAAAGTTTTTAATTAGCAAATAAAAAATAAGGGTTGATCGTAGAAGGGTGAAAATTGAGGATTGTATGTATTTTTGTATGTTGTATCATAAAAAAATAGAAATTAAAAATGTTGTCTAAAAAATAAAAATAAAAATTTAGGGGTGGACTACCCCTAACATTTAGGGGGATGAAAAAAAGATGTTGGCCGATTCTCATAGATACCGGATAAGCACAAAAAATTTCATTAAAATCGGTCAAGCCGTTTCGGAGGAGTATGGCAACGAAAACTGTGACACGAGAATTTTATATATTAGATAATAATAGTCATAATAGTCAATTAATTATAGTCGAATTTCGACTACCGGGCGACCACTAGTTATAATAAAATCTTATCATACGCTACTGCCCATTCTCCGGTGAATCCCTTCTCATATGAACACCTCCAGAAAGATACAGGGATTACATTTCCTAGGCCACACTATAAGACCGATCGGATACTCCTTACCTTATCATCTTGATTTTTGTTCCTCAAGCCGTGCAGCCTCCTCAACATGAGAGGAACTAACATTGCATTTAGGTCCCTGAAATAAATAAATAAAATCTTAATTATATTGGTGATTTAATCTCGATTTCAGATTAGTAATCATTTTAGCGGTAGAT
Source organism: Bombyx mandarina (assembly GCF_003987935.1). Next base: position 2,182,537 of record NW_021011500.1, read on the forward strand.
ATAGATACTGATACAAACAGTTTTCCTATATAATAATCTTTCAATCTCCAGTTTTTTTTGCTTAATTGTCGATAAAACTCGTAACTGCTTCACGGCAGAAATAGACAGTGATGGTAATTATCCGTGCAGACTCACAAAACGCAGTAATAACGTAGACTTCAATTTTTTCGAGTTTGATTTTTATTATACAATTTTTACTAACAATCACGCCATGATAACCGGTCCCGTACTAAGTTCGTAAAGAACTTGTGTTACAGGTATCAGATAACGGAAATAAATGTAAGATTTTTATTATACACATACATATATTTTAATATGCATCCATAACCCTGGAAAAGACATTTTATATTTATCATACAAATATCTTCCCTTGGCGGGATTCGAACCCGCGACCCCCTTGTGTAGTGACCATGTCACTTACCACTACACCAGACGGCCGTTGACATGATAGTTGGAATGATAGTTCTTCATTGTTATAGTCATTCGTGAACATTTGTTAAGTACGTATTTCATTAGAAAAATTGGTACCCGCCTGCGGGATATGAACACCGGCATAGTTGCTACCAATGCATTACCAGTCGTATCCTTTAGGCTGGGTGGAATTAAATATTTAATTTAAAAATTGGCATTATTTGAAGTGGAACTTCTTTTGGCGCGTTGAGAGGAAAATTTAACACGTGACATATTTGTTACGGATAGAGAAAAAAGATACAATTTAGGACGAGCAAGAGTGAGAGAATAGACAGCGTGTCTCGCGAACCACTCGACCGTGGAGAGAGGGAAATGGCGAGCTAGGTCGTTTCTTTTATACACAGTATTCCCTATTACAATAAAAATTTGATTTAAGGATGAAAAATGAAGTAAACCACAATACTACACACCGCAAAAGAAGTTTCACTTCTTTCACGTGCACCAAGTTGCAGGCGCACCATTTTTTATTGTCATCATTTTATTTTTGAGGTCTTGTGAAGTTTTACCGTTTCCTTCATCACGTGTGACTGAGTTTAAGCCGTAAAAGTTCTCTGAATAATATTTATATCAATGCGGTCACATATCGTCTTTTCGCATTAAAAGTGTACAATTTCCAAAAATATTCGAAATTGAGTTAATATGCGGAATCATTTGGTATCACCAGTATCTTTCTCATAAATACTGTCAAAAGAGCGTAGTTTAGTTTTTATTTTAGTTTACCTATATTTTAAGTACTATTAACTAAATTAATACATAATTTTATCTTACTTTAAAAGACAGATAATGTAACTGGTAAAAAAAAAATGTTGCAAAGATGATTAATATTTAAAATATCATATGGTAAACCTTTAAAACACTCTCCTGTAAAATTAGTAAGTTTTGAGATTTATACAGTTTGAATACGAGAAGACGATATTACAGTTCTTAGCACGGACAAATATGGCGGATGGGGTTCTCTTGTAAAGACTCACCTAAAATTAGTAGCTATATCCTGCACCTCCATCGCGGCTGCGAGCAGGCCCGTGGCGTAGCACTGCAGCGGCTCCGTGGAGCTGGTCGCCCAGTTCACTAGCCTCTGTATCAACGCCTCGTTATCCTGAAGTATGAAAAACACAATTAATTTGTATAAAATTCAAATAAAATCAAAACCATTTATAATTCATCTCCACTATTAAAGCAGAGCATTTAGTATGTGCATCGTAACACACAAAAACTAACTCTTTTTATCAAATTAGTATCCATATCAATATTATAAAGTGTGTGTATATGTATATGATTTTTTCTAAATGTTAGTATTATTCAGCGTGAAGAATCTCATACTTAAAAATCATCCCGAAATACATCTACTTCCCATAGGAAACCACACCGACACTTATTTTGACCACGGGGCTAAGTCACGGATAACAGCTAGTATAAAATACCAATGACTTGAATTACAGGTCTACATTATCAAGAAGTGACCGAGAATCTGTACATCAGCTGATCCTGATAAGGATCCCTAATATTTTTCAAAAAGATTATAGCCTAGGTCACTCGGGAATAGTGTAGCTTCCAAACAGTGAAATAATTTTTCAAATCGGTTCAGTAGTTTCGGAGCCTATTCAATACAAACAAACAAACAAATCTTTCCTTTTTATAATATTATAGTATAGAAGTATAGATAGACAAGTCTTTCCGTTGAAATAATCTTCAAAAACACACCTGAAATACGACGCTCATTTCTAATCCGGGCATCAGGTCTAAGGTCAGTCTGCACGCAGCAACATTCAACTTGTGGACATCTCGTCCTGTGATATTCTGCCTTGAGTAGTATGTGTCTCGGACGTAGTCATTAACTAACTAGAATAATAAAAGCATTGTGTAAGTTTTTTTCACCTAACTATAATGAGATTCCTGACGATACTGGTATTGGTGTGTACCAGGACGTGAATCCTAATCTTTATAAAGTCCAACCTCAAAACATCCAACAATACTATCATTCTATTTCTTTGTTCTAGTTTCTTGGCCTGGATCACAATGTTCTCAAATGCATTTTTATTTTATAGTTTGGTTGTAACTTCAGGGTTTTTTATTATGTAACACTGTAGTGCTATCTCAGCAGGAGCAGAGGTCTAGGCAAGATGGTATAGGTCCACACCACCATCTTTACTTCTTGTCATAAAGCATTTATGCAGTTTGACTTAGAAGTCAGTAATTGTACGGATGTTACAATCAAATTCACCTCCCAGTATTCCCGAACTGCAACAAGTCACCTTCAAACTATGTTCGAAAACAATATCGACGCTTGAAAGGCAAACGTGACTAAGCGACAATAACTGCATTGTACATAAATGATAGACAATAACGATATTCAATGCGCAAAATATTTCTAGGTCTATTAAAATCATTTCAATCCTACAGCTAGATTCGTTAAAAAATATTTTTTTTTTCAGATACTTCAACTTTAAATTAGCCTACTATAAAGTTCACGCATCGTCGCTAAGTCACGTTTGCCTTTCAAACGTCGATATGTACATATATTATTCAGCATTCAAACAAAAAAAAACTATTGTTTTTATTCAAAACTAAAAATGGCCCTTAAATTTTAAAAAATCAATAGGATATGGTAAATCCATACCTTAGTCATAAAATTGTCTTTCTTAAACATAACTTTGAGTGCATGTCCCAGAGCACACTCTGGATCTGTCCTGGATGGATGTCTCTCGTCAAACGGGTCTGGGTCTTTTTTCATGAAATTCTCTGTCTCTGCTTCTATGATCTCCGCTATCCTATAGCATAAATTTAGAATATTTTCTGGATAAAGTAAATATAGAGACCTATTTAAATATTAAGAAATACAATAAACAACTAGTTTCAAATATGACTCTACTTTTTAGGTTTAATCTATTACATTCTTTGTTTTGTTTTAAAGGTTACATCCTCTAGGTCAACGGTCCTCTATATAACGGAATATTTGGCAACTTTAGAAGTATAGAAGTCCATCTCTATGATTAGACATATATGATTTAATTGAAACAGGTACACTTGAGGTAATACATTACTTAAGGGTATGTGTAAAGTAGTAATATTAAAGGTAATCGGTTAAGTAATTAGTGAGCCTGATTACTGAATCTTATGGTTCAGGGTCATGAGCAGTTTGAGTTAGTATTTTTATTAAAGTTGTTTGGTATCTAGAATCCAATTCCACAAGTTATCTCATTCACAATTTCCAAGTGGCGAAACAGGAGAAAGTATACTCTGGGATAAAATGTTTAATTTAATTTTTACATAATTTATAGTCAAATTTCAGGATATTAAGTAGGTGAGCGGTTTAATTAGCCATAGCTTACACTGCTGTATTTGATACATAAAATATTGTAATTGCATATGCTTTTAACCCAGTCACTCAGTATATGTAGCTAATCTGATCTAAGTAAATTTGTTTTAAGTGGAGCAGTACTGAACTATTCTTAAGATATCAATTTGCATCAATAAATAGTAAATAACATATTCTATTAACTAATTTTAAATTGTTCATGACATTTAGTAGTAAAAATTATCTATTGCTTTTTTTTATGTACAATAATAACAAATCTTATAAGGGCATGATATCAAGCGATAGTACTTTAAAATAGAAATAGAAATTAAAAATAGAACATTCGGGGCATAGTATAAATATATTCAGCTAATCCACACGTGTGAAACATACGTTGTGTGTATCAATGTGGTATTAAATTCCATAGTTGACAAAATTTTCAAAATATAAACATACCTCGTCAAAGTGGGTATAGGATCGTAATTTGGCTGCGTATGTTGTTCCTCCCATTGCCTCAACAGTTCTGTTACCTCTTGAGCCGGTGGCGAATCCATTTAACTAGTAATTTTACAATTAATCTGTTTTCCTAACCTCACTCTTGTATCAACTATTTGTCATTTGTTTGGAAAGACAGTTTATACATGTAACTTATCTCTATTTTATCAAAAAATTATCCCAAAATTTACTTTTAAATTATACTTTTTCATTTATATAAATAATTAAATTTACAAATATAGGTATATCTTTGATTTCATCAATTTTTCTGTCTTTGTGCCGCGCACCACTGTTGCCGCTGGGCCAACATTGGGTTGCCGTACTGGAGAAAAAAATCTACCGTATTTAAACAAAAATTGCCGTACAAAATAATTCAAAGTTTATTATTATTTATTTCTAGATTAGAAATTAACATAATACATATTTTTCACTGCTCTCTTCTCATCAAATCTGTATTATTGCCTAAAGTAAGTTCAGTTTCAATAATCTGATCTTTTCCGTAATTTGATTGTATATTTTCAATTTATTGATCATTTCGGGGATTGGCTTAAAGCTCGTACATTACTATTTTGCTAATATTGTTCCATTTATGGTAGATGTTAAGAGGCGGTTTCTTTGTTTTGTTTTGATTAGGTTTACTGCACTGAAGATTCTTTTTTATACACATTTTATACACTATCTCATGTATCACTACACTGCACTTTTTCAAAAGTCAAAATGAAGCTACACTTGCTAGTACAAACAATGAAATAAGAGCGAGGCGGCCGCGGCGAGGCGACTTGAGGAGACGACTCGAAGAGCAGGCGTTGTAGGTTGTAGGGAATTCCCCGTACCAAACATAAAACATTGTCTATTACAAGAGTTGGATGCGCTTATGTTTACGCAAAAAGTATTCACGTTCTGTAATCACTTTAGATACATTAATTGTTTTTTTAGCTTTATGCTCTTGTTGCCGTATTTTAGAATACGGCAATGACCACTCTGCCGTATGCCGTACAAATTTTCTTTTAGAAGCATGATTGCCGTACGAAACGGCAATTGCCGTACATTTGGCAACGCTGCCGCGCACTATGGCATTAAAATTTTATTTTTGGGATGCCAAGTTTTGAAATTAGAAACCCGAGGTTTTAATATAGACTCGAATCATTCAAGACAGTAAGGGTTAATGTAGTTTTCTCGTATGTGTTTTTAAATAGTTTTAAACTTATGCATATAAATATATAACAATTATTTCATTTTTTTTTTCGCGAGCTAAAGAACTCATTTGATACAAAATATTCTCTATGCTCTCTCTATTTCTTTTGTAAGACCTATGAGTACTGTTAATTTAATAAATAATTTAACTTTTTTTGTACTAATCCTGACCCATAGACTGTTTGAAATACCAGATAGATTTTTAGATTAATTCGTCAGGACTGCAGGATTGCCACTTGCGGAATTTTGCTTGTAACAAAGTAAGATTTATAAATTAAGTCGAGTGTATGTGTCAGCGGAATGACACGAATAATTAAGTGAAATACTACAATATTGCCAAAGATTTATTTTGTTCCAAAACGAATCTAGCAACCTAGGCTCTGTAAATTTGGCCCCCTTTTTTTGATTTTCGGATTTTTTTTATTTTTAATTATTTTTTCGTCATTTGTTCGTTAATGAAATTGATGTTCGAAATTTTAAAAAAAATATTTACGTCTATCTTAACTTAATTATTATTATCGAGAAGTATCTTGATTGATATATATATTTTTTTAATTTATTTGTTTTTTATGATCAATCAATCACCAATAGTCGTCGAACAAACGATAATTGATCAAAATGAATTAATCTGAGCGATAAAAATAATGATAAGTAAGTAAGTAAGGAGGGGCAACTTAAGGGTGAATTTTGTTTCATCATGTTTGTTTCAACAGTCATCGAACAAACGATAATTGATCAAAGTGAATTAATCTGAGCGATAAAAATAAATATATGTATCTAGTAAGGGGGGCCCACTTAACGGTGATCATTTGTTTAATTAATTATAAATAAATAAAAGACGACCAAACAATTTTTACATTCGAACATTAACGAACAAACGACGAACAAATAATAAAAAAAAAACCGAATATCAAAAAAGGGGGGGCCAAATTTACAGAGCCAGCAACCTATCATTTCGAGCCCGCATATTTTCAAAAAGAATGGCATATTTTTGCATTTTATCTGCACAACATGCTGTTAGAATAAGATTGTGTTTCAGCAAATTACAATTTATTGTGGTAAATACAAAACTAAAATTATGTAGGTACAAAGTATCATCATTTTGGAGGTAGAATCCCTTTTTCAGTTTTAAAGTTTCTACTATATGTTCTAACCTCTGTTTATACTTTTTTAAGTAATCTTTTTAGAAGTTTGTACTGAACCAAATAAATCTTGGAAGCTTGTGTTACTTTTTTGTATGACAACATTACAAATACAGATTACCTACTTTTTTCCTTGTTTCACAGATAATTAATAGTCAAAATGCTTAATAGAGATTACAGTTTTCGGCAAAATTCACTTAATCAGTTTTTATAGTAGATTTTGGAAATTTTCTTTCACAGTAGCACACTGACTACCTACTACAAGAGAGACTATTTGTGTTTTTAAAATACTTTTTCATAAGATATAATGTGCTCGTCTATAAAATAATCCGTAATTTAAGAATTTCAAAATAACTTTTAAATAATGTAAATCTAGAACAAGTATGTAACTTTCATAATTTTATGTATTTATTTTTTGTTTTTAATTCATATTGAAGATAAATTGGATGGTCGTTCATAATAGAGATCAGTAACTTTCTTGCTTTTAAGTTTCTAGATAGATAAAGTTACGCAAACTGGTAATGAACGCAGTAGCTTCCTGTAAGACCACAGAGTAGGGCAATGAACTTTGCTCCATTGATGCAAAATATGGGAGGGAAAGTTCTTTTTTTAGGATTGAAGGATAACTGTTATCTTGAGAGTCATTCCAGCTTCGTCAGGATGAGCGTAAGCTCAGCTAGGAGGGTGTTTGGTATATGGTTTTCCCAAGCGTTGACCATTCCAGGTACATACTATGTGCGATGTTGCATAACTTCGGTGATTGGACGAGAACCGGTAAATTCAACATAGTATGGAGAGTGGAGGCTGGCAGAGTTGAGGTAAAATAACCGTCGTTCTCGTAGGGCTCACCTCATGATCAGAGGAGTCCGCGTCGAGATCGGGGCGACCGGGTTATGGTACTTCGGTCTCGTACTGGAAGATCGTAGGAGTTTCCGCATTTACTTCGAGAATTTGGGTAACTTTTGACGCCATCTTTGAAATTAAATTAATTCCTATAGTGGCGCTACCCTAATTAGTTGTTTTTCGACTAACATTTTTTCATACACAGAGTGTTCTCCTCATGTCTAACCTCCGTAATGCGATGGTAAAATCGAGACTTTTCTTTATTTATTTAGAGTACATGGCTTATCGATTACTTGGTCATCTTGGGATCTGACGGTGCAGCCTATCTTATGAACATAAATCATTACCTATCATTACTAAACGTAGATCATAACATCCGCGAAACTAAAAAGGCCTTCGGGGTCTTAGTTCAGTCATTCTTGATTCATAAAAGATTCGGGCTCTGGGACTTAAGATGTTTGATGATGTTTGAAGTTTATTGTTATCGGTTTCATTCTTAGCCTTCATAGTATCAAAATTTGACAGCAAGTGAAATATTTAATGGAATTATCATTTATTTGTATAGGTATTGTATATTTGAGTCGACTATTATCAAAGCCGGCAATGTGACTTTTGGACAATTATTGGTAAATCAGAAAAACGAATTATTGACTTTGTATTCCATTGGCAGTCACAAAACTCTTCTGAACGACATCTTAGATAAATAACAGGTTAACTATTAACCTTTATTTAATGCAGGTTTTGAACCGTATTCTTTGAAGGAGACGATTATATTCAAATCAATCTGTATTGACATATCAATAACATTTTTTTGTCCAAATACACAGATTGCCACCTTTGATAATAGACGACTCAAATATCGTTGAAATTTTTGTTAAAGACCCGAGCGGAGCCGGTGCGTGACGCTATCTAACAATAATCTTAAAGTTTCATAACGGTAAGTAAAGTTTAAATGAGTGAATTTTCGAAAAGTTTCAATAGGTACGGTCAATGCAATCGGTACTAGTAAGCTTAGTGTTAAAAATGATTGAATTCCCGTCCGCGCGTACCTTTTTTTACCTAGGTACGGAAAAAAAATATTGAATCGAAATATACATAATAACATAAATAAACATAACAACATAAATAAATTTGAGTGTTTTTTTTAATGCTTTATTGGGTGAACGAGCTCACAGCCCACCTGGTGTTAAGTGGTTACTGGAGCCCATAGACATCTACAACGTAAATGCGCCACCCATCTTGAGATATAAGTTCTAAGGTCTCAGTATAGTTACAACGGCTACCCCGAAACGCATTATTCAAACTGAAACGCATTATTGCTTCACGGCAGAAATAGGCAAGGTGGCGGTACCTACCCGTGCGAACTCACAAGAGGTCCTACCCCCAGTAAAAATATGTTAATAATAAAATAAGTGTTATGGAAGATGCGTTTATTCACGCTTACATCATCCAAACGAGAGTTTTAATAAAATAAAATAAAAGGCTTTTGTAAGTTTTATTCATTTATTTCATATCATAAATAGGTAAATATGTTGAGGATATCACAATTTGTTTTGTTCACTTCCGAATTATAAACTTAAAGCTAAATATTATCAGTAATATAGCCTTTCGAGATTACGTTTATAGTTAAAAATAATCTTGGATAAGAAACACCATAAACACGCGTTACCGGTAGTTTTCCAATTACAGCACAAGAGCGCATTATGCGGCATAGTGCTCAACTAAGCTTCAGCATAATTCGGCATTGTGCGTCACTGAGTCGCATTATGCTCTGTAATTGGAAAACTACCACCATAAGCCTTGTGGTCTTAGTTAATCTACAAAAACGCGAAGACATTCGATAGATAATCTGAATATGTTTACGCAAGTAATCTAACATAGAAAAATCATTTTGGATACACATTTTATTAATTATCTACAATCTACATTACATATTTACAATATTATCACTCATATTTAAAATGATACTACTTAGAATTTGTTTTGTATTTTCATATGTATCGCTTTTTTACTATTTTAATATTTTTATTAATTTTTGTTCACTTTTGAGGTTATAAGCATTTTGTTCGTTATTTTAGTGGTATGTACCTAATTAATGTTGCTACATAATATGATTCATAGTCGATTTATTATCGAATACGGGAAATACAAGTTATAAAAAGCACTTGTTGTTGTATAGATAATTATAAAAAACGAAATTTTACAAACATGCTGCTAAAAAAAAGATTATTAGAAAAAAAAATTAATTACTTTTTTTTTCCCTTTCGTTGGAAATGTAAAATAGATCTATGTACATTTACGGACTAGTAAGTATCAAGTTTTTTTTTTTTAATTAGTTAGGCAAGTAGTTCTTTGATTTAGAATAAAACTTACACAAAATGTATCTAATTTAGTGTAACAGTTATGAAAAAGTTAAGCTTCCCTTCGTTTGCCGCTAGGAACGCTGTTCCAACTCCATACAAATCTGAGTTAATTTTCCCGCGATCGAGATCGTTAAAAAACTCGTACTAAGCACACTGACGTCTTAAAGTCAGTGAGAATGACATTGAAAATATTCCGTTACCGTACTGTGAATATGGAAAAGCGCGATCATAAAGGATATTCGCCCGGGTGCCTACATATTGGAGTCCTTTTTAACAATGCGTATTAACAGATGTACCTGTGGCGTGCTGCCCTATTTGAAACACAAGCGCAGAATCCCGGGATGGCAGCGTCTCCTTAGTGCAGCCCTGTACATCTCGCCACTCAAACGAATGTACAGTGAATGCTGCGGTGACCGAAATCGGTCGCCAGTCGAGGCAACCACATTGAAACAAAAGCACGTCGCTCCGCGCTCCGTCGCTCGCAGATATTCAACACGATACAACAAAATTTTACCGACCAGCAGCTATATGCCGATTAGATCTGCGTGTCAAGAACTTTAGCCGTAAACACAGGAATTGGGTTATATTTTTTTAAAATTCGCGAATAGTGAATTAAGGAAGCGCCAATAAGAAGCTCTTACTGTAAACAAACGTATAAAGCTAATAAAAGCTTGCTAAATTATACAGTATGATTAGTGCGAGTTTTTTTTAACGTTCTCGATAGCGTAAAAGTTAACTCATATACCCATGAAGTTAGAACGTTTGTCTACGTTTGCCGCCAGGGGCTCCAACTCCATACAAATTTGAGTTAACTTTTACTTTTACCGCTATCGAAAACGTTAAAAAACTCACAATGAGCACACCGGACCACGTGACCGCGTCATGTTTCGACCACATGCGAGCCTCAAGATTTTCGACTTTGAACAATTTAACATAGACGCTATCTAAAAATAACTGTACTTAAATCTTTATAAACGCTGCTTATGCTAACTCCTACAATTCTATTCAAGCACACTGTATACACAAACAACTTTTTCATACATCTATTATTGTCTATATATTGATATACATCGGTATTGTACCAATAGTTTTAATTATATTTTAATTAGATACACTAAGGAGTAGTTATTTTACAGTATTTTTCTGAAGCACGTGTTCTGACAGCAGAGCACTTTATATATTCAAGTATGGAGGGTAGAAGTAAGGAGCGCCATCTTGTATATAGGGGACAAGTTGAAAAAGTGTTCACCTGTAAACAGCGAGCTATTGTTGGAAGACTCACCGGAACAGTGCTAGTGTAGGATGTGGAAATTATATGAATATAGCTTTTTTTTTTATTGCCCTTGTAGGCAGACGAGCATACGGCCCACCTGATGGTGAGTGTTTACCGTCGCCCATGGACTTCAGCAATGCCAGGGGCAGAACCAAGCCGCTGCCTACCGTTTAATAGTCTCCACAAGCCTCGTTTGAAGAAGGACCTGTCATAGCGCTCGGGAAACACCGTGGAGGGGAGCTCATTCCATAGCCGGATGGTACGTGGCAAACAAGACCTCTGGAAACGCACTGTGGATGACTGCAGTGGCTCCAGGTAGTATGGATGAACTCCGGTGGCTGGCGGTGCGATGGTAAAAACGAGATGCCGGTATCATCTCGAACAATTCCTCAGAGCACTCCCCATGGAACATACGGTACAAAATACAGAGGGAACCGAAGTCCCTTCCGCAGACCCAGAGGTTCCAATATATAGCTGTTTTAAGCAGAGTGTAGTGTGCTGGATTGAAGCGAAATGTGGTAGTTTAAGGCGCTGTTTTTAAAATCTTTCCACATGCTACGGTGGCGCCAGCTTAATTGGTTCCCTTTTAGCGGACACTTTTTAATACACTAAGACGGTGCTCTTCCTACCCTCCTTAGATTAAATTTACAAAAATCGTATATTTCTGTTGTAATTAAAACTACTTTTACTGTTTAGTTTTGTTCGCACTCACATTGTGCTGTGTAAGAAAGCGTGTTTAACGCCGGACTCATTAATTACGGGTCAGTTCTGAATAGCCATCAGCAAGGCGTCGTATACTCGGGAAAGGTCATTAAATAAATAAATAAAAATTATTGCATAGATGGTTGGACGAGCTCACAGCACACAGCTTGGCGTTAGTTGGTTACCGGTGCCAATAGACATCTACAACGTAAATGCCGCCACCCACCTTGAGATATGAGTTCTAAGACAACGGCTGCCCCGCCCTTCAAACCGAAACGCACGCATCGCTTCACGGGAGAAATAGGAAAATATGATGTCGGTTAGTTTAAATATATAAAAAAAATAGTTCTAAAATTACCAGAGTTATTATCGAAACAAAATGGAAGCATGGACACAATGTATAATTTTCACGATTCTCGTTTACATTTTTTATTTGTTGTTTTGTCGTAATCATGATCAGTCTTCGGCCGTCCGTGATCATCTATACATATAAATAAAATTGGAGTGTCCGTTTGTAATATTGAAATAACCGCTTTATACTACATGCATATGAATATATATACGGTACATACACCAAAATAACATTTTTTACAATTTTTGTCTGTCTGTCTGTCCGGCTAATCTTTGGAAAGGCTGGACCGATTTTGACGGGACTTCCACTGACAGGTAGCTGATGATATAAGGAGTAACTTAGGCTTTTTTTTTAGATTAGCTTCGCCGCGCGGCATCACCGCTATTCAATAATAAAACTTAATGTTTCCGAAGCGAAGCAAGGGCGGGTCGCTAGTAATAACTATGAAGCATTTGAAATGTCAGTAAAGATAATAATAGAACAGCGAATCTGAACCGTAAAAGTTGTTCTAATAATTTTTAAGAGTCGCGAAAAAATAATTACTTATACATAACACATAGGAAAAAGAACGAAAAAATACACAATTCACGAAATTAATAATACTAACGAACACAAAATACTTAAATTCGGATAATTAAAAACAGTTTTTGTTAAAACTACAGAGCGAAGAGGCAAGGGAAAATCTCTGTGTTGGAACGATTATGGCGGCGCCACTGTAGCAAGTGATGAAATTTCAAAGATGGCGCCAAAAGTTTTTAATAATAATTTGTTAAACTTTGGACACTTCATTCCGTTTCTAACTGTTCTGCTGTAAACATGAGGACTAGGGTTGCCACCTTTTTTGCAAATAAATTATATTAGTTATTATAGGTAGGAAAAAAGTACATACCTAGTATTATTAAAATAAAGTTCTATTATTTTTTTATTATTATTACCTACCTATGTTTAAATTAATATTTTTTACTATAATTGAAAAAATTAAACAATAAATTGTGACAATTAATGACAGTGACATTGTTGACATTTGAGGTTAAGTTGCGTTCAGAAATATTTGTTAAAAAAACGAGTGCTTAGGTGATGTAGCATTGGCGAGTGGCGAGATCGATTGAGCAATCGATGTATTTCGCTTCATCATCATCATCATCATCATTTCAGCCTATCGCCGTCCACTGCTGAACATAGGCCTCTCCAATAGATTTCCAGTGCGACCGGTCCATTGCCACCTGCATCCAACGAGACCCAGCACTTTTTACTAGGTCGTCGGTCCATCTAGTAGGTGGCCGTCCCACACTGCGCTTGCCAGTACGTGGTCGCCACTCCAGGATCTTTCTGCCCCATCGACCGTCCTCTCTTCGTGCTATGTGGCCGGCCCATTGCCACTTCAGTTCACTAATTCTACGGGCTATGTCAGCAACCTTCGTTCTTCTACGGATCTCCTCATTTCGGATTCGATCACGTAGAGAAATGCCGAGCATAGCCCTCTCCATAGCTCGCTGCGCGACTTTGAGCCTTCTAAAAAGATCCCTAGTGAAGCACCACGTCTCCGAGCCGTAAGTCATCACTGGTAACACACATTGGTTGTACGCCTTTGTCTTAAGGCACTGAGGTATTTTGGACGAGAAGACGTTGTGCAGTTTACCGAACGCTGCCCAGCCGAGTTGGATCCGTCTACTGACCTCTCTCTCAAAGTTGGACCTACCTAATCGGACTGCCTGTCCTAGGTATATATATTCGTCAACAACTTCAAGAGTAGAGCTCCCAACAGTAACTATGGTGGGTGCAACATGGACATTGTACATGATTTTCTATTTCTCTTAACGAAAAAATACAATGAGTAAACTTTTAAATATCTCAAAGAAATAAAATCATGCTAATTATATTAATTTCGTGTACTTTATTGTTCACATAAAGTATAGAGTACAATTAACTGAAATAATGTACAATCCTTTATTATAAAGTATGGGTGGCAACCCTAATGACCACTCACAGCCGGACACGGTCAGTTCTCATCTCCTTTTCTTTGCTTACGTATTGCTAGTAACCTCAATAGAGCTTAGTCTGAGATAATTTACCTCCACCCTCTATAATTATAACACAAAATATTTTCAAATCATATTAATATTTAATTCACGCCTGCGGCCCGCGAAGGCATTTCAAAATAATTTCATACCTTACTAGATAATTTCTATAGTTTATTTATAATCGCTCAACGCTAAGATCAATATTCTATTTACTTATTTAATGAAATTGTTATAAATATGAAGAAAAAAAAAAACTTACCAAGCCTTCTGGACTATAGTGCCCTTAATGTTCACAAATAAATTACGATACATAATAAATCAATGCATAAAATATTTATATATATATATTTTGTATAAAATAGAGAACCCTAAACTATTTACAAGTTTTTATTCACACTTAACAACTTCCTACCTCTGTACACCTATGGGAAGCAATTTTGAAGGTTATAAAATTTTAACATTGCAGCAAATTAAGCTGCTACTTAGATAAATAATCCTCTATTTTTGAAGATACGTTATTATAAATTCGTCATAATTAAAATAGGCAAGATTTAGGCGCAGGTATTTTCGCTGTATATTTAAAGCATACGATAAAATATATTACAAAGATTGAGATTCTAAATAAAATTCGTTGATCTCAAACATAAAAAACTACAAAGTACTTATTCATTTTAAAGGAAACTATCGTAAATTAGTAAAATTAAATCGCATTTTTTACAAGACGTAAAATCGAGTTCAATGATTTAAAAAAATCTTTAAAAATATATCTTTGCTAAGCTAAAAACTCGCACAAAAGGCGCGTCAGAATTACTTTCAAGGAAGCGGTCACGTCTCCCGAACACTAGATGGCGTTGTTTAACGTCAGTATTAAGTATTAACACGGTCGGGTATTGAATAGGATTCATATTAATTAAGTCTTCTGTTTGTATCGTATTTGTAATGACGGAAGCGGATTCAAAACCTTTGCCTCGTCACACTGTCAAGTCAAGACTTTTAATTGTCTAAAATTGGGAGCGGGCCGAAAAAGTTAATGATGCAAAATTGCGCTTTTTTTTTAAATTTTAGGGAACAGCAGTGCGGCCACCAATCTTCGTTTTCTTGAAAACGTTCACAGTCACATATAAATCAGACGTACGACCTTTCGCTTTTGACTGAACCACTATCTAGAACCTTCCATCGAATCTAAAGGAAATGATCAATGAACAAATTCATTCACCGCACCCCCGTGGTGGTGGAACTGCTGAGTGTTGTCCACTATGACGCTGGTGTATCCTTCCTGGACCGAGGGACTAGGGGTCATCTTACCGAAATTACTAAAATTCCCGTCCACAACCGGCCTACCGTTTTGATTGGGATAAAACGATATCAAATTCGTGTAGTTATATTGATTCGTGACCTCAGAGCCTTCTATTGAACTGCACGATGAGGAACTGGCCGAAAAAGGCCTCTGATTTTGGGGGTAGCTCACGTAGCTGTTCTGTATGACCTCCGGTTCGGTGTAGTTTTCGTTGTAGAAGAGTTCTTGGTAGCCGTTTTGCTGGTGATGGTAGTCGTCCTGGTTCTCGTAGGTCGGTATCACCGGCAGGGCGTACTCCGAGTATGTGTACCCACCGCTCGAGTCGCCGCTGAACTCGCTATCTAAATGTATGTGGTTTATTTTGTCTGTGTGTCTAATGTGCATCTGGGGAGACGTGGTGGTGGTCGGCACGTGAGACGGGGTGGGCGCATCGTGGTTCAGTTTCGGCGGCACCTGATCGATGTTCAAGATGAGATGTTTCTCTTCGATTTCGCTGAAAAGAGAATATTAGCGGCTTTCAGCGTCAAGACTCAAGATAAAATAATCGGATAAATGGCTTAAGGTGCGGTCCTCGCCCTCATATCTGGAGTTTTTTGGGTTGTCCATATGCGAACGGTCATTGGATACGGCCTTTTTGCGATGGAATATCTAATTTACGACTAACTACATCTCGGTAAAGGCTCGAAGTTTGCCTCGCAAGGCGATAACCGACAAAGCCCCATCAACCACTTGCTCCTGATGTTCAATCCTCGCCCGAGATAGTACTAGGATTAGGGGAAATTTCACGGTCAATACTAAAAAAAAACGCATTCGGCCAACGGAATTGTCGAGGTGACAGTCGACGACTTGGTACTGGCCATCACGGTAAGGCAGCCCCTCAGGAACGCAATTCGCCACCATTTGTTTTTTTATTGCTTAGACGGGTGGACGGACTCACAGCCCACCTGATGTTAAGTGGTTACTGGAGCCCATAGACATCTACAACGTAAATGCCGCCACCCACCTTGAGATATAAGTTCTAAGGTCTCAAGTATAGTTATAACGGCTGCCCCACCCTTCAAACCGAAACGCATTACTGCTTCACGACAGAAATAGGCGGGGTGGTGGTACCTACCCGTGCGGATTCACAATATGTCCTACCACCAGTAGCACAAAACGATTCAGCGAAGCTCCGCGGAACTGTAGCTCGGGCGCGCTAGTGTGTTGTTAGCGCGTAGCATGACCTATGGGCTTTGATCCCCTCAGATCTATCCACGTCCTTTATCGGGAGCATGAGAAGGGCGAGGATGACGCATAACGGGGACGGGCGAAAGTCCCTCTCCGGCTCTTGACTTGGTAGCGATGTGTGCCTATATCTATTTTGACCATATCTTCAGTATCCGTGTCCGTTAAGAGAAATCATTGTCTTTAGAAATTCCCATCATGGGACCATCTACTTGCCATTAACGTTTTGTATTATTAAACTTGTTTTTTTATTGATGCACAAAGCAAATTACAATCATTACAGTACATTATATATTAGCTAAATCGTACAAGTAGTACCTAAATCTAATCTGGATTGCAATCTAAATGATATATGCACTCAGCAAACGCGTATTAATGTACATAGCTTTGGCGATTGAAAACAAAATTACAAATCTATATATATAAAAATGAATTGCTGTTCGTTAGTCTCGCTAAAACTCGAGAACGGCTGAATCGATTTGGTTAATTTTGGTCTTGAATTATTTGTGGAAGTCCAGAGAAGGATTCAAAGGTAGATAAATATGAAAATGCTCGGAATAAAATAAAAATAACAATTGTGTTTTCCCTTTGATGTGTCCCCCTTCGGACGGATTGCCTTTGTTTGTATTAAGTTTATTTTATACAAAAGTTAAGGTCTTTTGCTTATCGATTGAGGCACTAAGAAGTTTGCCGGGTCAGCTAGTTAGAAATAAAAATAATCTAAATGAAATTTGAAAGTTAAGAAAAATTACCTCAAAACATAATTAACAGACACGATGCAGTGAGGCCTGGACGACCTAGAGTTGTGCACAATGGTCGCGTAGCTCTGCATCCACACCCAGCCGCCGGATTTGGTCAAGAAACGGTAGTACTGTGACGTCACTTGACCTTTTGTCAGTACTGTAAAAAAATGTTAGCAATTATTTTATTTCAGACTCCGCTGCGGCTGCGTTGAGAACCATCGACTTATCAAACGACTAACCACGCCATCTATCGTACGTTGATCGTACTAAATCACAGCTTATGAGCTTTTCTGATATTTGAGTCGTCTATTATCAAAGGTGGCAATCTGTGCATTTGGACAAAAAAATGTTATTGATATGTCAATACAGATTGATTTGAATATAATCGTCTCCTTCAAAGAATACGGTTCTAAACCTGCATTAAATAAAGGTTAATACTTAACCTGTTATTTATCTAAGATGTCGTTCAGAAGAGTTTTGTGACTGCCAATGAAATACAAAGTCAATAATTCGTTTTTCTGATTTACCAATAATTGTCCAAAAGTCACATTGCCGGCTTTGATGATAGTCGACTCATTTAAGCTATTAGATTGTGAAATTTCATCATAATCAGTTCTATATATTTTGAGCGAAAGAATAACTAACATCACAAACTTCGCTTAATATTTTAAGATCAAAGTAAAGCAGTAATGCTTTGAAGGGCGAGGGAGCCGTTGTAACTATACTGAGACCTTAGAATTTATATCTCAAGGTGAGTGGCGCATTTACGGTCTAGATGTCTATGGGCTCCAGTAACCACTTAACAACCAGGTGGGCCATGAGCTCGTCCACCCACCTATGCAATATATTTTTTTTATAAAGTACCGTTATTAGCGTGATGTAGCACGCAAAATATAAAACAGTTGATGATCAATATTTCGTCAGGTGCAAGGAATAACAATTTTTTTTGTCCTACCTATTCTGATAGCCTTGAGAGGCTTTTTCAACTTTGCCCTAACATGTAGGTGAGCTCACGGGGCTCAAACCGGAGTATTGCTAACACTGGTCCTAGCAAGAGCATTGCTTCGCAGAATCTACCACCGGATCGGAAACGCGACCCACTGAGAAGATCCGGCGAGAAACTCAGTGGGCTGTGTCTATGGGGGAATAACATTGTCATTCAGTTCTAGCTGAATGTTATTTATAATAATATTTCTTGAATTTGTCGATTTATCAACGAAATTAAATTACCATCAAAGTGCAAGACACGAAACATAAATACTTACAAGTGCAATGTGAATATCTCATATGAAGTACATCGGTTCCGTGTATAAAGTTGTACAATGTCTTCTCGATTAGATCCTGTGGCTCGTATCCAGTTAGGGCTGCCACCCTGAAAACAATGCAACGAATATATCGCACCATTCGAATTGAAAAAACTTTTAGTTAATCCCACCCCTCTTGGCTGAATCTTTGCTCGCCGACCTGTCCTGGTGAAACTGGAAAGATCACCGGGCCACCAGTAACCGTTCAATCATAATTTTTTTTTAATTAATTGACTTAAGTAAAATTTTTAGGAAAATAAATAATATACTTTGAATGACTTTTAAACATGTTCTCGACCAGTTTATAGAATGATTTTATTTAAATTATAATCTAGAAAGGGACTTTTTTCCTACTAAAGCTGATAGCCTTGAGAGGCGTCGTCGGAAGTCGTCGTGGCCTAAAGGATAAGACGTCCGGTGCATTCGTGTTGAGTGATGCGCCGATGTTCGAATCCCAGGCGGGTACCAATTTTTCTAATGAAATATATACTCAACAAATGTTAATGATTGACTTCCACGGTGAAGGAATAACATCGTGTAATAAAAATCAAACCCGCAAAATTATAATTTGCGTAATTACTGGTGGTAGGACCTCTTGTGAGTCCGCACGGGTAGGTACCACCGCCCCGCCTGTTTCTGCCGTGAAGCAGTAATGCGTTTCGGTTCGAAGGGCGGGGCAGCCGTTGTAACTATACTAAGACTTTAGAACTCATAGCTCAAGGTGGCAGCATTTACGTTGTAGATTACATATTACATTGGTACCTAACCACTTAACACCAGGTGGGCTGTCAGCTCGTCCACACATCTAAGCAATAAAAAAAGAGTGTCGGGCAATACAAAATATATTACACCAATAATGGTATCTATTTAAATTCTTTACGACTAAATATATTTACGACATCATTTTGGCAATAAAACATAGTAAAAAAAACTTTATAAAGAGAAACTATTTTGACTGGAGATTTTTAAGTCTGGAAAAGCTTCATTATGACACTCGATAGCTTTATGAGATCCGTTAGTAGATTCATTCGAGAAACAGTTGCTCTTGAGTTGTTAGGTCTCCTTTGGAGGCGTTCGGGTAGCTGTTAGCAAATCCCACCCCTCCTTGCTGAGCCTTTGCTCGTCCACCTGTCCTGGTGAAACGGGAAAGGCCTCTGGGCCAACAGTAACGCCACATTCACAAAAAAAAGTTTTATGAGAATAAAATATGACCTGATGAANAGCTTTATGCGATTCATTCGAGAAACAGTTGCTCTTGAGTTGTTAGGTCTCCTTTGGAGGCGTTCGGGTAGCTGTTAGCAAATCCCACCCCTCCTTGCTGAGCCTTTGCTCGTCCACCTGTCCTGGTGAAACGGGAAAGGCCTCTGGGCCAACAGTAACGCCACATTCACAAAAAAAAGTTTTATGAGAATAAAATATGACCTGATGAAAGTACTCGTCACTGGTGGTAGGACCTCTTGGGAGTCCGCGCGGGTAGGTACCACCGCCCCGCCTATTTCCGCCGTGAAGCAGTAATGCGTTTCGGTTCGAAGGGTGGGGTAGCCGTTGTAACTATACTGAGATCTTAGAACTCATATCTCAAGGTGGGTGGCCCATTTACGTTGTAGATGTCTATGGGCTCCAGTAACCACTTAACACCAGGTGGGCTGTGAGCTCGTCCACCCATCTAAACAATAAATAAAAAAAACTCGTGCGTACGTAATCTTTACGTAAATCGTATTACGACAGAAACCTGCCCCGGAGAACTGACAACAACTGTACCTAGCATGTTATATCGCAGTCAAATGAAGAATTTACGAATATACACCATGTACGCTTACATTCATTTTATATACTTAGATAAATTGAAAAAAAAAGAGCTGCTATTTAGTTGTTTAAAAAAAATGTGTACACTTCTTATCTACTACTAAATATATATTTATATAAATAAATATCTGAAGTGATTATGTACTATTTTATATTTTTGTCATAAACTCTTAACATATCACAAAAATACTTTCCGAAAATTTCATATAGTTTTCCGATACCGTCCAATAGATGTCGCTACATGTATCGAATTCTTCTATAATTCTACCCATGTATGCACATAGATGTCACTGAACGTAAGTAAGTATGGGTTTATGTAAAAAGTTATTGTGCAAATCTAGTAACAGGAAATTATTTACGACACGTCAAAAAAAAAGCGCTTTATTTTAACAAGTAATTAGAAAACATTTGAAAATCGCTTTTTCCATAAACTAAATCATCTAGAAGTGCAGTGTAGTTTGAAAGTCTTTCTCACTACATACTTTAAATAAATATAATATTTCTCACGGCATCGTAATGAACATTAAATAAAATTAAAATAAATTGAATTCAAGTGTGATTTAATGAAGTTGTTTATCAATATTTCGCCGTGAACTGAGTACTGTTAGTAATTATTTCGTCAGAACAGTACGATAGCCTGCATTGATATCTGTTTTGTTATTAGAAACATGTCGTGTTTTAATAGGTTAGTAAACCCAGTGTGCAATGTTGTACAATAATGGCGTCGTTCGATCCGCCATGTTTTTTTTTGTTTGTCAACGCAATCATAGCATCATATTTCACAAAAAAAAAGACACACGTACCTAATTAAGTCCACGGTCGAGATTCAGGCGATTGCATGCAGCAGAGATGCGAATGTTGCGATGGATGTGTAGAGTAACGAGAATGGATAGAATACGGAATGAATATGTTAGAGGAAGTCTGAAAGTGGCACCTGTGACAGAGAAGCTGAGAAGTGCGCGTTTGGGATGGTATGGACATGCGATGAGACGAAATGAAAATGAGGTTGGTAAGAAAATGTTAACTATGAATGTGGAAGGATATAGAGAAAGAGGTAGACCTAAAAAGAAATGGATGGATTGCGTGAAAGACGATATGGGTAAGGGGGAAGTGAGCGAAGAAATGGTATATGATAGAAGAGTATGGAAGGAGAAAACATGTTGCGCCGACCCCAGGTAACTGGGAGAAGGGCAGGATAATGATGATGATGATGGTAGAGATTCAGTGTAAGTAAAGGATATGATAGTTCGGTTATTGAAGAGAAGACACAAACGGTTAGTTCGATTTTAGTGTTTTGAATTAGGTAGGTATTGAAAAATACAATTAGTTTTTGACACTATAATATAACAGCGGTCACCAATTAGTTTCGTTCGGGGTCCGTTTTAAGAAATGAAATGACTATCGCGGTCCGCACAATATTTTATAGTAAAACATATTTATTAAACCAATGTAATTATGGAAATAAAAAAGTATTTTCTTGACTTAACATTGAGAAAAAAAATTGATGTTTTTGCGGACTATCTCTCGGAATTTTGGAGTAAAATTGGTGCGAGCTATTGACATTAAATCCTGGTTATGTTCATAACGTGGTTGATCTTCGAAAATGTTGCTTCAAAAATATGTATTAGGTAAGGTACCTACTTGACCCAAACAAAGTAAGAAGTTTCAAAGCAAATTTTTGTAGTTCTGTATATTTATTACACAGAAATTTTATCTAGAACTCTTCACTGGAGAATTGCCTACTCTGTTGCTGCAAGTTGCTGTATTCTCGCAGTCCGCCATTTAGCAACTTTTGCTCTATATTATAGAATCTATAGCAGTGCTTCCCAACCTATTTTGTGCCATGCATGCCATGCCCCACTGTAACATTTCTAAAATTGTATGCCCCCCCCGTCAAAAAAGTTATAACATTAAAAAATTGTTTTTTTCACTTAAGAAACATAAATGATAGGTTTTAGGAAGAAATCACTATGAATTTGTTATCAAAACACAGTAATTAATATTTCAAAATCTATATATTAATACGTGAAGCAAAACTTTGTATCCCTTTTAATTTAAATTGCGCGGACGGAGGAGTATGAAATTTTCCACACTTATACACAATATAGAGAAGAAGTGCACAATGCTAATTTTTTTTTTAAATAATGCATAAAAGATACATTAAATCAATAAAGAAAACATTACACACACTACATACCATGTATTTGACACACATGCATGCATACTATTTATTGTCAAACTTTTGTTCTTGACGTCTGTTGTCAAATTAAGATTAAATATTGTTTGTCTTTGTTAATATTTTTTATAGTGTAGTCTTGGCGAAATTTGTAATCATAGAAGTATAAAATACAATCATAATAGTGTACAAACTTACAATTCCAATTGATTATAGTCGAATTTCGACTACTGCGGGACCTCTAGTTTATAATAAAAAGCCGAAATTCAAATCTATACCTCTGTACTTCTATACTAATATTATAAAGAGGAAAGATTTGTTTGTTTGTATTGAATAGGCTCCGAAACTACGGAACCGATTTGAAAAATTCTTTCACTGTTTGGAAGCTACACTATTCCCGAGTGACATAGGCTACGTATAATCTTTTTTGAAAAAAATTAGTGATCCTTACTAAAACTCCAATAATGTAACCCTAGGTCTAAAAATATTACCTAAAATATTCTTTACATCGCGTGCCCTGAGAAAACTATTGATCATACAATAAAATAATGTACTACGACTTTGTAGAACATATTATTAATTACAAAAAGCGTCGCGACAGCATATGTCTAACTATTATAGTTATACCGCAATAAGTGTTCTTTTATTTAAAATAATAAAGCAACGTCAAATATCGTTGAAGTTTTTGTTAAAGACCCGAGTGGAGCGGGAGCGGGCCGCTAGTTCAAAATAATTTTAATACAGATTTTCTATATTAATTTCGTGCGATTGCCCCCCTTATTTATCAAATTGCCTACTTGTGGGGCGTGGGCCCCACGTTAGGAAACACCGGTATATAGTGGGTTGTGTTCCTAAAAAAAACAGCCAGTTTTCTAAATGATTTCTTGTGATGTTTATGTATAAAAACTGCGGAAGTAAATTCTGATATTATAACACGATCGTCTTCACCCAGATTCTTCGAGAAGGCGGCGCGGCACGATGGCATTATTCTTAGTAGCCGGAAGTAGCGACTCCGATTCAGACGATGTCGCGGCCTAAAGGATAAGACGTCCGGTGCATTCGTGTTGAGCGATGCACCAATTGTTCGAATCCCGCAGGCGGGTACCAATTTTTCTAATGAAATACGTACTCAGCAAATGTTCACGAATGACTTCCACGGTGAAGGAATAACATTGTGTAATAAAAATCAAACCCGCAAAATTATAATTTGCGTAAATACTGGTGGTAAGACCTCTTGTGAGTCCGCACGGGTAGGAACTACCACCCCGTCTATTTCTGCCGTGAAGCAATAATGCGTTTCGGTTTGAAGGGTGGGGCAGCCGCTGTAAGTATACTGAGACCTTAGAATTTATATCTCAAGGTGGGTGGCGCATTTACGTTGTACGAGGGCGGCACTGAAAATTTCGGGAATTAACGAAGTGACACAACATTACTATTTAAAAATGTATTTATTGCTTTTCGAAGTATTCTCCGCGAAATTTGACACATCTTTCCATAAGATGGAACCAATCATTGAAGCAACCATTCCATTCGGAAGTTGGGGTCTCCAAAATGGCCGTTTTGTAGGCGTCCACAGCTTCTTCAGGTGATGAAAATCTCTGTCCACGCAATTTATTCTTTATTTTAGGGAAAGTATAGAAATCATTAGGGCTTAGGTCGGGGCTGCACGGCGGATGGTCTAATAATTTCTTGCTCTAAAAACTCTTTTGTTCTGTGCGCGGTGTGAGAACTCGCATTGTCGTGATGGAGGATGATGCGGCGGTTGCAGTTCTCTTTACGGAGTTCAGAAACGACCTGTGGCAAACAAATGCTAGCATACCATTCTGCATTAACTGTTCTTTGTCCCTCAAGAGGAATAGTCGTAACATGCCCGGTTTTGCAGACAAACGTGGCCACCATTTTTTTTGCAACACTCCGTGAACGAACAATTTTTGTTGGCTTTAACTCATTTTCGAACACCCAAACTCGTGACTGGTTTTTTGTTTCGGGTTCGTACGCGTATATCCAGGTTTCGTCACCTGATACAATGTTGTATACAGCATTTGAGGAGCCTGCGTGGAATCTTTCGAGAGTTCTGACGCACCAAGTAACGCGAGCCACTTTTTGCTCTTCACAGAGCGAATGCGGTATCCATCGGGAAAACAACTTTTTTACACCTAATTGTTCATGCAAGATTATTTGTATTTGACTCATGCCAATGTCTAAAGTTGCCTAGATTTCACGGTATGTCACATGTCTTCTTCAATCAGCTTACGCACAGCATCAACGTTTCCTTGGGTGACTGCAGTTTTTGGACGACCTTGACGGAGATCATCACTGAGCTTGACACGTCCACGTTGAAACTCAGCAAACCAGCGATCAATTGTGGTTTTGGATGGGGCTTCATCACCAAATGCAGAAATCATCCGGTCAACACACTGTTTTTGTGTTAAACCACTTCGAAAGTCATAATAAATCATCGCTCTTGAATTTTCTCGAGCCAATTCCATTTTCTCAACGACTAAACAAGTTTGACAAAACCTCGTGACAAGACCGAGAATCTTTTTTTAAATAAATAAATGGTATTCGATTTTTAAAACTAAGGAGTTTTCAATTAAAAAGATTTTAATATGACAGGAACAGTGGAAATATTCCATTCCCGATACTTTTAGTGCAGCCTAGTAGATGTCTATGGGTTCCAGTAACCACTTAACACCAGGCGGGCTGTGAGCTCGTTCACCCGTCTAAGCAAATGACGTGCTTAGGGCAAGAGCCCCGTGAGTTCACCTATTCGTTCTGCGAATCTAGCATAACCCCTCGAGGTTATTAGGATAGGTAGGAAAAAAAGGCTGGATGACTGAAGAGTTCCGCCTCACAATATCCTATATTACAGACCAGCAAAAGGAAAAATGCCTTAAAACGGTAACTTTTGCGGTAGGCAGCGGGTTGGCTCTGCCCCTGGCATTGCCGAAGTCCATGGGCGACGGTAACCACTCACCATCAGGTGGGCCGTACGCTCGTCTGGCTACAAGGGCAATAACAAAAAAAATCAATACATCCGTAGCCTCAACCAGCCGGATGCTCCCGACCGCAGATAATCAAGAAACATATCAGAACAATCTAGGCGGTCATTAGACCCCTTGTAACGCGAGCTTCATTCGAGCTTAAAAGTTCATTGTTCAATAAAAATTGTTGACACATAAAAACTGAAGTGCTTCCGGCAATTAGGCTGACAAAAAGCTCGATCGTCCCCTAAAGCTTTAGAGGGACGAGGGTCGCGTCGAGAGGGCGGCTTTTTGTTCGGAAACTGCGAGGAGTGTCTTGACGGAGGTAGTTAGCGCGCAACTATTACTCACAATTTTTTTAGATCAGAACGTACCTAAATAGTAGATAAACAATTAGTGGTTCTTTCCTCATTTTGTGTAGGTAAATTAGTTCCTAGATTCCAGAGATATCATTACTTTACAGATGGTAGGACCTCTTGTGAGTCCGCGCGGGTAGGTACCACCATCCTGCCTATTTCTGCCGTGAAGCAGTAATGCGTTTCACTTTGAAGGGTGGGGCAGCCGTTGTAACTATACTTGAGACCTTAGAACTTATATCTCAAGATGCGTGGCGGTCTTTACGTTGTAGATGTCTATGAGCTCCAGTAACCACTTAACAACAGGTGGGCTGTGTGCTCGTCCACCCATCTAAGCAACAAAAAAAAAACTTAGGTATGCGAAATTCCTCTCCTCTCTTTAGATACCTATGAGGTTGACGTATCAGTTCTGTTCGATAAAGGCTGTCCCATTATTCAAAAAGAGATTACATACATGGCTGGCTGTAACGCGGCACTTCGCGGCAGAAATGGGTAAAATAGCAACTTTACAGGAGAGCCGTTTGAAGTTGGAATTTTGAAAAATATATATAATGTATTTATTTATTTAAATCAAAATACAGTTTAGCTTTGTAAAACTATAGCAATTGAGTTGCTCTTATAAAGAGAAACAACATTTAAAGCTATTGCTTCACCATTATTTTTATATCTTTTTATATTTTAATATTGCAAAAATGCTCTTTATATGTCTAATATTCTAATGTTTCAATAATCGAAATTCTNGAGTTGCTCTTATAAAGAGAAACAACATTTAAAGCTATTGCTTCACCATTATTTTTATATCTTTTTATATTTTAATATTGCAAAAATGCTCTTTATATGTCTAATATTCTAATGTTTCAATAATCGAAATTCTATTTATGTCATCTATAGAAGAATGATATAAATAACATATTAACCTCTTTAAGGATTAATCGTATAGAGGTTACATATATATAACAAAAAAACTTCATCAATTAAGTGTTTTTAATGGAGTAAACTTAATAGAAACTTCAACTAATAATATCGAAATACTTTGAATTGATGCTGATACTAAATAAAATGTAACTTTATATAAAAAGATAAATGTCGCGTATTAAATGAAATGTCGCTTAAACTAAATAGCATTTCAGCCATGGATACAAAAAAAAAAAACTAAATACCTACCTATCCGTGTCTGAGACTTTTGGATAGGAACGCCAGGAGTGAAGTTGTGTGATTTGTTTTATTTTGTCTATTTAGTGTTTCTTCAGGTTTAAATGCGTAATAACGGTGGTTTATTAACTGTTTAGTATCTGTGAATGTGCACAAATGTGGGAAAATGAAACAAAGCCACTGGACGTAGCTTCTCGGGATCCTCCAAAAAGTTCACTGAAAAAATCTCAGTAAATAACCACCATTTTACTGAGATTATATTTGATCCCATATCATTTCATTTCATATTATATTGTCATTTTTCGTATAAATAAATATAAAAGATTAGGCTGTATGATGTGACACCTTTGCCTTTTCAGTTGGAAAAATAAAAATACTACTACCTACCTATCCGTGTGCGCTCACAATAGAACGTTCAAGAATCATTACTCCCAAATTTCTCTGTTCCCGCATTGTCTTATGAATGGCTTTCATAATCTTAATGATTTGAAGTCGTTACGGCCTAAAGGATAAGACGGCTGGTGTTACCTACACGTATTGAGCGACACAACTTCATACCCGATCCTGTAGACCGGTAATGGTAAATAGTCGACGTCGCCCAAAACACGTCATTACGGATCCTCCTGATCCATTAACGGTGCTTTTAGGTACCACAAGCACCGGTCACCGTCCTCGTTGAGTAAATTAACCCGAAGATACAGCCTACTGAGTATCTCGCCGGATCTTCTCAATGGGTTGCGTATCCGATCCGGAGGTAGATTCTGCGAAGCACTGCTCTTGCTAGGGCCAGTATTAGCAACACTCCGAAGGAGACCTAGCAACTCAAGAGCAACTGCTTCGCGAATGAATCTACTACCGGATCGGAATCGTGACCCACTCAGAAGATCCCGCGAGAAACTCAGTGGCTGTTGACCTCTTTGTCGAGGTCGACGAGTACGGTTACCGGGGTCAGTCGCTTTCGGATCTCTTCCAGCCGGTCCATGTGAAATATTTGGCGGCTCCTCTCCGGACAGTTCCAAACGTATACCATCTGGAATGTGTGAAAAGAAAAAAGCGGTCCGATGCTCTCCGTGTCGTGTCTGTGTGAACGGACCCTTACCCTCCATGGCAGCAATTTTTTTTATTGCTTAGCTGGGTGGACGAGCTCACAGCCCACCAGGTGTTAAGTGGTTACTGGAGTCCACAGACATCTACAACGTAAATGCGCCACCCAGCTTGAGATATAAGTTTTACGGTCTCAGTATAGTTACAACGGCTGCCCCACCCTTCAAACCGAAACGCATTACTGCTTCACGGCAGGAATAGGCAGAATGGTGGTACCTACCCGCGTGGACTCACAAGGTGTCCTACCACCAGTAAATGTGGGCTGTGGACCGTCTTTCCATCAAAGTTATAAACAATAACACGCACGTAGTATCGGCGAGTGCTTAGTAATGCACATATGTACGTGCGCCGAAGCTGTCGTCTCAGCGAAAACGCATCCGCGCTCGTCAGCTGACGCTGACCTTGTCACTGCCTTACTCAGCATCACGATAGCATATTATTGAAATAATTCTTAAGGTCATAATATCTCGTGTTTACTTCGTCCGCTGAACACGGATGAGCAACCGTTTTCTGGGTCACGGATGATTAACCGTTGACGTCACGCGATGAAGTTCAGTTTTTTATTATTATTTAATTCAACCTTTTGAACATCGGTACGGTTATTACGGTAGGCAGCGGCTTGGCTCTTCCCCTGGCATTGCTGAAGTCCATGGGCGACGGTAACCACTCACCATCAGGTGGGCCGTATGCTCGTCTGCCTACAAGGGCAATAAAAAAAAAAAAATTACTAACAAAATGTTGTGGTCTATTACCTACCTTGAGATATAAATTCGAAGGTCTCAGTATAGTTACAACGGCTGCCCCACACTTCAAACCGAAACGCATTACCTACTGCTTCACGGCAGAAATAGGCAGGGTGGTGGTACCTACCCGAGCGGACTCACAAGAGGTCCTACCACCAGTACGTTAAAAGATTACAACTGAAAAGGATTCTTTAAAAATTTTATTTATTTATTTATTTATAAGTTCTTATACTAGAAAGTATAAAGGCAGACTTAATGCCATAGGCATTCTCTAACAGTCTACCTTAGGGGAGTGCAGAGATGAAGCTTGGTAGGTGTAGTCTGAAGGTGATATTACTTAAACATATGTGTATATAACATACATAATACATAGTACATACATAGTACTTAAATAAATACATATACATAAATATATAGATATACATAAATATATACATATCAAAACACTAGCGACCCGCCCTCGCTCCGCTTCGGAAACATTAAAACACACATGAAACCAAATAAAAAAAATTAAAAAAAAATTAAAAAAAGTAGCCTATGTTCATCAGGGACAATGTCGGCTTCTAATGGAAAAAGAATTTTTCAAATCGGTCCAGTAGTTTCGGAGCCTATTCGAAACAAACAAACAAACAAACAAATCTTTCCTCTTTATAATATTAGTATATATTATAATATTAGTATAGATATATAAACAAATATTATCAATTAGATGACTCTACTCTAATTTTTTTTTTTTTAAATTTTCTACTCGCTGTTACATTCTAGTTATGTCGCATAGCATACCTAAAGCACTAGGTCATAGATATATTTAGTAACGAGACCATATATAAAGAGCAGGTGTGTAGCGAATTCTGTCAGCGTATCTCTAATATTTTATTAACAAAGTATCAGATTACAAAACATCGAATATATTTATGACTCAACGAAAATGTAACATCAAGCATAAAACTCTGAACTTATTATATTTTTGAAGTGAAAACTTCTTTAGCATCGTTGTGATTCGAAAGACGATGAAACGAAAAAGCGACAGTAAAAAGAGACAGATATATAAATTTATAAGATTTAATGTGGGAGAAAATGAGTTAGACGCATTATACAATGTTTCTTTTATATTCGTGGTTCTCTTTGTGCTCTGCTTCGTACCTAATATTCGTACTTAATACATTCTGAATCAATCTATTATTATATAATCAATAGCTGTACCCGTCCGCTTCGCTGGGCATTTAAAATTAACATTAGTATTTGTCACCCCTACAAAGATTCTCATCATTAACGCCCCCGCAACTGCTGTAGGGAGTCCAACACTCATATAAATATTATCCTATCCATTAAGTACATGTATTTTCTACATGGATACCAAGTTTCAAGTCAATCGGATGCACTGTTCAATAGTTATAACGGAACATTCGTAAAAACCACTGTAGATTTATATATTAGTATAGATTACTAAAACCTACAATTATCCTACGTTCATCTCTTTCTCGATTCTACCACCAGTATCCCATTCAAATAGCCGGAAGAAGTTTTTTTGTTATGAATATTTCTTCCAAATTCCTACCCATTAAATGACTCTCCTGTAAAGTTGCAAACATTTCCCTCGATATGTTAAAATTATCAGTTTTATTTTTTAAAGTTTTAAATTTAATCAACACTTTTGTTAACGTCTGTACACGTACCGCTTTCGTACACCTGAGAGCCCAGATGTTCGTAACCCGAAACCGTCTAGATAATTGCATTGTATTATCTGAGATTGCAAATTGAAAACATATATCTATAATTGGTGCGTAGATATGAATAATTTTAACAAAAACCGATTTCAAATAGAAAAAAAAAAGATATTCCAAAAGAAATTAATATACAATAAAAACAATAATCATCGATATTGGTTGGTGTGATATTCAGATATTGAGTTATTAATCTATTTGTCGCGCACATACTTAATGCAATTTTAAGACTTATATGGTTTTCTCATGGATACCATTATCAGAACTAGACTAAATAATTATTGTAATGGGACCACACGGGAAGCGTCAGCTTTCTAATAAAAAAAAGAATCATCAAAATCGATGCATCCAGTCAAAAGTTATGAGGTAACAAACATATACTAAAACAATGTGCAATAGCCATTACACCTATACTCTGTCATATTATCAATCTTTCATTAACTGAAGGTACATTTCCTGATAAATTGAAAATCTCAATAGTGAAACCTATATACAAAAAAGGACATAAGGAATGCATCAATAACTACCGACCGATTACTTTAATACCTATACTTGCAAAAATATTCGAAAAAATCATGCATTCTAGACTCACAACTTTTCTTAATAAATCTGAAGTTATAAAATCTGAACAACACGGTTTTCAAAAAGGCAAATCTACTACACTAGCAGCTTTTAAACTCATTAGTAAAATTACTGAAAATGTAGACAGAAAAATACCCACGGTTGGAGTTTTCTTTGACATGACCAAAGCCTTTGACTTTGTTGACCATAACATTCTTCTACGGAAGTGTAATAATTATGGCATTAGAGGGATAGCTGAAAAATGGCTTAGTAGTTATCTAAGCAACAGACAACAATATGTTGAAATTAGGGATATTGATAATAACAATGAAGAAGTGGCTTTTAAATCTTCATTAGCGTATAATAAAGTAGGTGTCCCACAAGGGAGCATTTTAGGACCGCTACTCTTTATCATTTATATAAATGATCTCCCAGAACACATACATTACCCATGCAGCTTATTTGCTGATGATATAGCCGTTGTAATCACCAAAGATGCCACACTAGATTTAAATGATGAGATAAATGCTACTGTTAGTAAGGTCATAGATTGGATGAATAAGAATAACTTAAAAGCTAATTTAGACAAAACGAGATATATACAATTCTATAATAGACACAAATTTATTAATAACTTAAATATAACTTATAATAATAACACACTAAATGAATGTAATAGCATAACATTTTTAGGATTAAATGTGGATAATCAATGTAGCTGGAATCTTCACATAGATATTACTTGTAGTAAAATTAATCGATTCTCATATGCACTTTGGCGACTTACAAAAATATGTAATTTAAAAACTGCATTACAGGCCTATCATGGATATGTCGCCTCAAATATCAGATACTGTATACCCCTCTGGGGAAATTCTAGTCACATAAATAGAGTGTTCATTGCACAAAAGCAATGTGTTCGTGCCATGTGCAATATTCATCCTCTGACTTCTTGTAAACCATTCTTCCAAAAACATAATATTTTAACTGTACTATCCATATATATACAAGAATGTTGTTTGTTTGTTAAAAAGCACCCACAATTATATAAATCGTGTGGCGAGTACTGTCAATTTAATACAAAATACCCTACTAAACTAATGTTACCAAGTATAAATACTCGTTACTACCATACAAACTGTTATCCTCTGACTATCAGAATATTTAATAAGATACCAAACAGCATAAGAGAAACCTCCACTAACTCAATTTAAAAGAAAATTATATTTATGGCTAATAGACAAGGCTTATTATAGTGTGCAAGAATTTTTAAATGATAAGTGTTGTACATAATAAAATATTAGAATAAGAAGTGATAGAATGTAAAAATAGATAGATTTAGTCAATTTTGTGTTATAATTAATATAAAAATAAATTAAATTTTCGCATGCCTAAACAGGCGAAATATATGAAGCTATGTCCTATATCTTGTAAATATATTTCTGGCGAATAAAGATTTTCTTTCTTTCTTTCTTTCTTTCAAAAAAAAACATACAGTCGAATTGAGAACCTCCTCCTTTTTTGAAGTCGGTTAAAAAGATTCGCAAACGACAATGGAATGTTTTTTTAAGGTGATAACGTCTTATAAAACCAGGAACAACGGCTGCACGCACGAAACAAGTGTCACGTTCCGCCTGAGCGTGCAAGCGAGAGCGCGGAACAAGCGATAGAGAGGCACGATCGTTGGCTTGTGACACATTTATCTCTCTTCTCGCGTGACGTCAGAGCTAACAGTTCGAATAGTTCTGCTATTGACGTTATCACGTAAAACTATTGTCCGTAAATAGACTTTACAGACAACCAATTTTTTGTTTATGTGCATTCTTAGACTTGAATGCTGCTACCCGTCTCAAGATATGAGGTCGAGATCTCATTGATTTGTAATTACAGCTGCTCCAATATACAAGAAGCACATAGACTTTTCTGCGGAAAAACGATTTACCTTGTCAAGTGTCTTATTTTGATGATTGATACACGGTTAAATAAATCGATTATTAAATCGATTATATAAATAATAAACAGAATCGTTTTCGACGAACGAAATCGAAGGCTTCGCTTTCGCAGTTATTTAAATCTTGTCCGTACGCTACACGCGTTACTTGACGCGTTTCGGAGCGCTGTGCGTCAGTGTTGCATGGTTCAAAATTCGAAATTGCCGGTATTTAAACGTTTATTCCCCTGAAAAACTTAAACCAACATTAACGTTACATTTGAGGGTTTACATTATTAAGAAATCTTTAAATTCAACATCATGTAATGGAAATTGAAAAGAGGGAAGCTTACAAATATATGATTTCATTTTTGCTGCGTGTGATTTGCACACGGAGATTTTGTCCATAACTTCGAAGGGCCACCGAACGTGTAGGAGAAGCTCACGGGGCAAGGCGACTTTGCTACGGTCAGCCTTAGCAAGAGCAATGCTTCGCTGAATCTACTACCGGATCGAAATCATCATCAATAAGATGAGCTCATGGCTATTCGAAGTCGTCTTGCCAGCAGAAGTACACAATGCTTCCGTTCCTATTCTTTTTTCATTTCATATTCATGAAAGAACAGATATGAAATTTCATATCTAAGGAAGTATATTCGCGGTATACAAATCCGTAATAACTTTTTTGTTCCAATCTATTTTAGTTTTTCTTCCAGGAGTGAACGTCAGAGCGTCGTGTGAGATGAGAGAGGCAGTTACGGGCTTAATGCGGAGCTTGTCAAGCAGACAACCTTTTGCCCAATGCTATCTAAACCCTCGAGAATCATTGCTGTAATTTGCAGCTGTGACCTAGGCAGCGCAAGATGAATGTGGGAATTCCGAAACTGAAAGTGGGAAGACACATGAAAATAGTAAAATCAAAAAGAACTTTCCAAAAATCGAATTTTGAAAGCGTTCAAGAATCAGGAATAAAATTAACGGCTTTATTATTATTCATGTAGAAGTAATATTAAGAAGAAGTACTTTAGTTTAAGTAGAAGTACTTTTCGATTATGACCGATTATTATTAATTTGAAGTTGATTGATAGGGCGGCTCCTACGTCCTGTCAAAACAGCAAGCCAGAACCTTCGGTTTGAAGGGTGGGGCAGCCGTTGTAACTATACTGAGAGACCTTAGAACTTATATCTCAAGGTGGGTGGCGGCATTTACGTTGTAGATGTCTATGGGTTTCGGTAAACACTTAAGACCAGGTGGGCTGTGAGCTCGTCCACCCATCTAAGCAATAAAAAAAAACCGGCGATAATTTTTTTGAGGGAAATTTTATTAAATGGAAAACAAAGGGAACAAGTCTGGCAACATTCGCCGTGAGCATTTCCACGAACCTCTAACAGTCGTATTGTTGAGTCCCGGGCCAGGTTTACGCGTCTCTGATTGCCGTGAACTAATAAACTGTGAACTTGTACGGATAATTGTTTCCGTTGTTGGATAAGTCACGAAATATTGTCGTCATTACTACGGGCTCTCGACGTAGTATTGAACTTTTATTCTGCTATTGGATAATGCTGAGCAGCGTGCTCTGAATATTGTACTATTGTATTTATGTATATATATTGTATTATATCGAGGGGTATAATATGGCTATTTTAAAGTCGTCGTGGCCTAAAGGATAAAACGTCCGGTGCATTCGTATCTAGCGATGCACCGGAGTTCGAATCCCGCAGGCGAGTACCAATTTTTCTAATGAAATACGTACTTGACAAATTTTCACGATTGACTTCCACGGTGAAGGAATAACATCGTGTAATAAAAATCAAACTTGCAATTTTATAATTTGCGTAATTACTGGTGGTAGGCCTCTTGTGAGTTCGCACGGGTAGGTACCACCACCCGCCTTTTTCTGCCGTGAAGCAGTAATGCGTTTCAATTTGAAGGGTGGGGCAGCCGTTGTAACAATACTGAGACCTTAGAACTTATATCTCAAGATGGGTGGCCATTTACGTTGTAGATGTCTATGGGCTCCAGTAACCACTTAACACCAGGTGGGCTGTAAGGTCATTCACCCATCTAAGCAATAAATTGACAGCATTAAGTCAGGAGAGTGATGTAGGCTACCTTTGATCCCGAGAAGACTTCTTGTTTTCCCGGAACCTACACCGATGCATTGTAAGCAGTTGAAGTCGCCCTAAACACGTCATTTCGGATCCTCCCGATCCACTAAAGGTGCTTTTAGGTAACTCAAGCACCGGTCATCGTTCTCGTCGAACCCGTCGCTTGCAACGAAGGGATCGGCGAGTAAATTAACCTACAGACACAGCCCACTGAGTTTCTCGCGGGATCTTCTCAGTGGGTCGCGTTTCCGATCCGGTGGTAGATTCTACGAAGCACTGCTCTTGCTAGGGCCAGTGTTAGCACCGCTTCGGTTTGAGCCCCGTGAGCTCACCTATTCGCTTGGTTACGCTGGCATAACCCTCTAGGTTACCAGCTTAGGTAGAAACACCGAGGCTTTCCCTTGACGAATCGAGTTTTACGTGACAACGTCAGTATCGGAACTATTCGAACTGCTAGCTCTGACGTTACGCGAGAAGAGAGATAAATGTGTCACAAGCCAACGCTTGGGCCGATCGTGCCTCTCTATCGTTTGTTCCGCGCTCTCGCTTGCACACTTAGGCGGAACGTGACACTTTTTCGTGCGTGCAACTAGTATTCGTCGATTTATTAAGACGTTACTACTACTGCGCTAGCGCTATGATCCCGAAGTGGGTCTTGGCCACCGACAATAAGCTTTGCCATTCTTCCCGGCGCTGCGCAACACCTTGCCAGTCCGACACTTGGAGCTCACGTAAATTTCCTTCCACAGCGTCAGACTAGTGGTACTTGGGTCTTCCTACGGGGCGGCGTCCCTTCGGTACACCCGCGTACACCCGTTTCACAGCCCGATCCTGCTCCATTCGCACTACATGCCCGAGCCATCCGAGCCTCCGTGCCTTCAACTCCCCCAGAATGTTTGGCTCACCAAAAAGCCTCTCCACATCCTTGTTTTTCCGGACGTGCCAAGAACCGTCATCTTTTTGAACTGGTCCTAATATTTTTCTCTGCACCTTTCGCTTCGTTACGAGAAGCTCTGTCTCTTTATATGTAAGCGTCCATGCTTCGCATCCATACAATAAGATCGCTCTCACTATCCGAATCTTGGTACGCCTGCTTAGTAGCTTTGAACAGAGAACCGGATGTAGGGCTGCACTGCATCGTAGGGTATTTTGTACACGTATTTCGATCTCGATTAAGATCGAAATACGTGATCGAGATTGAGACGTTATAAATCACGTAAAAATACAACTAACAAGAAAATACATGAAATTTCTCGTCGTGTAACGGAAACAGATCGCAGGACTCGTTCGTACCGTGAACCATGGACACGGATTAATGACATACGTTCTCGGAATAGCGCGCACCGCCTTATCGAATGGCATTATTTAATTTACGCTCTTTTATTCGCTTAAATGGGTAGAGCAATTGTAGTTTTCGACGCGAGTCCTAGGCTCAGCGATGGCGGCGAAGTACGCCAGTGACTAATCTTACTAATATTATAAACTTTGTAAGAATGGTCAGGTGGAGCTATTTTTTGAAGTTATACTTCTTTAGGCGCGTTATGAAATATTTATGAGAGCGAAATTTTACGATGCGCGCGCACCGTGACACAAAATTAACAGAATGAAGTTGCCCACTAAATCGCTCATTACAATACGACCGACGTAACTTGGCGAGTCTGAATATAGCCGCAGGTGAACTTTCCGAACCGTACCTAGAATTACCGAATTTATACGATGTCAAGAAAAGGGATGTCCAATATGCGTGTTTGAGGATGTTGTTTAATCGATTTTTTTTCAAATTGATTAATATTTAAATAAATAAAAAAGAAATAAATTTAATAAAAATAAAGTATAACTTCTTACGCGCGTACATAAGTACACGCACCCTTTTTTTTTGTTTTGATGGGTGGACGAACTCGCAGCCCATCTGGTGTTAAGTGGTTACTCGAGCCCATAGGCATCAACAGTGTAAAAGCCGTTACTCACCTTGAGATTAGAATTCGAAGTCTTAATTTTATATTACAAAGTCGGCGCACTTCTCACCACAACCCGTAATGTATAATACAATCTACCTTCTACTTTTTCTTAATTTGTTGGCTGCGGCACGGTTTGTGCATTAGCCAGCGTCAAGTAATAAGATTTTTATAATTTTCCGTTTTAATTAATTACCGTTTATCTACATATATAAAAATGAATTGCTGTTCGTTAGACTCGCTAAAATAATAATAATTTTGGTCTTGAATTATTTGAGGAAGTCCAGAGAAGGTTTAAAAGGTAGATAAATATGAAAATGCTCGGAATTAAATAAAAATAACAATTTTGTTTTTCCTTTGTTGTGTCCCCCGTCGGACGGATTTCTTTTGTTTGTTTTAAGTTTATTTTATACAAAAGTTTAGTTCTTTTATTTATCGATTGAGGCACTACGAAGTCTGCCGGGTCAGCTAGTGAGTAATAAAAAACTAATCGCGACATAACATAAATCATTAAAAACGAATTAAATTTACAAATGAGATGGTATGTGAGGAAATATAATCTCAGTAAAATGGTGATCATTTACTGAGACATTTTCAGTGGACTTTTCGGAGGATCCCGAGAAGCTACGTCCAGCGGCTTTGTTTCATTTTCCCGCATTTGTGCACTTTCACAGATATTAAACAGTTAATAAGCCACCGGTTATTACACATTTAAACCCGAAGAAACACTAAATAGACAAAATAAAACAAATCACACCACTTCGCTCCTCGCGTTCCCGCCAAAAAGTCTTACAATCTACCTTACGTCGTTGCGGTGTTAAAATTTTGTATTACATTGCCGTTTTACAAATAATTTTGTTAACGCTCCAATGTATCCAGTTTGGAGCATAAAAACATTTTGAACTAGCGACCCGTCCTCGCTTCGCTTCGGAAACATTAAATTTTATTATTGATAGCTGAGTCCCGCGATGTTACCCGCGGTTATTGTTGTACCGCGGGTGAGGCCGCGGGGCGAAGTTAGTCTAAAAAAAGTAGCCTATGTTACTCCTTATATAATCAGCTACCTGTCAGTGAAAGTCCCGTCAAACTCGGTCCAGCCGGTCCAGAGATTAGCCGGAATAAACAGACCGACAGACAAAAATTGTAAAAAATATATTTTGGTGTATGTACCGTATATGTATATATTCATATGCATGTAGTAAAAAGCGGTTATTTCAATAATACAAACAGACACTCCAATTTTATTTATATGTATAGATTACGTAATTTCCCACTGACCTTGCATCCAGGAAGATCAGCCGCATGTCCAACGACGCTCGGAACATGAACATGTTGGAGTGCAGCTTGAGTTCTGTGACGGCGGAGGGCGGGAGGGAGTGCCCCACTGCCACCAGCCCGAGGGGGGCGGAGCCCTCACCGAACCGCCGAACTCTTAGGTAGCCGGAGCAGTGGATCACCTGAGACATCTTCACTTTAATACGACTGTATCGAAATTACAATTTTTTTTTATTGGTTAGATTGGTGGACGAGCTCACGGCCCACCTGGCGTTAAGCAGCTACCGGAGCCCATGGAAATCTACAATGTAAATACCGCCACCAACCTTGAGATATGAGTTCTAATGTCGCGGTTTTTCTTCTTTTTTCTTCTCCGAACAAATGTTCACGATTGACTTCCACGGTGAAGGAATAACATCGTGTAATAGAAATCAAACCCGCAAAATTATAATTTGCGTAATTACTGGTGGTAGGACCTCTTGTGAGTCCGCGCGGGTGGGTACCAACCACCCTGCCTATATTTGCCGTGAAGCAGTAATGCGTTTCGGTTTGAAGGGCGGGGAAACCGTTATACTGTAAAAACTGAGACCTTACAACTCTTCTCTCGAGGGGGCTGGCGACATTTACTACGATGTAGATATCTATGAGCTCCGGTTATCACCTATCACAAAACGAAA
This sequence comes from Bombyx mandarina, assembly GCF_003987935.1. The sequence goes on from NW_021011500.1 coordinate 2,221,808, forward strand.
ACTGGAATAGCTAAAGAAGTTTTTTAGGTTATGATATTTTTTCCGAATAGTCTTTCACTAAAAAATATGGAAATTTACAACAACAACAACAACAAAACAATAATCCTAAAATATTCGAAATTGAGTTAATATGCGGAATCATTTGGTATCATCAGTCACCAGTTTAGTTTTAGTTTTTTTTTTTAGTATAGTACCTATGTTTTGACTACTATTAACAAAATTAATACATAATTTTATCTTACTTTAAAAGATAGATAATGTAAGTGGCAAAAAATAAATGTTGCAAAGATGATTAATATTAAAAACTAGCTGACCCGGCAGACTTCGTAGTGCCTCAATCGATAAATTAAAGACCTAATCTTTTGTATAAAATAAACTTAAAACAAACAAAAGGAATCCGTCCAACGGGGGACACATTAAAGGGAAAACGAAATAATTATTTTTATTTCATTCTGAGATCATCATTTCATTATCATTATTTCATTTTCATATTTATCTACCTTTTAAACCTTCTCTGGACTTGCACAAATAATTCAAGACCAAAATTCGTCAAATCAGTCCAGCCGTTCTCGAGACTAACGAACGGCAATTCATTTTCATATATATCGATAGATATCATATCGACGCTTGAAAGGCAAACGTGACTAAGCGACAATGCGTGAACTTTACAGTAGACTAATTTAAAGTTGAAATACCTGAAAACAAATATATTTTAACGAATCTAGCTGTAGTAGAATCTAGCTAGTAGCTGTAGGTTTGAAATTATTTTAATAGACCTAGAAATATTTTTTTTTTGCGTATCGAATATGGTTATTGCCTATCATTTATGTACAAAGCAGTTATTGTCGCTTAGTCGCGTTTGCCTTTCAAACGTCGATATGTTAAACCTTTAAAACACTCTCCTGTAAAATTTAGTAAGTTCTGAGATTATACGGTTTTAATGCGAGAAGATGAATATAATATTTATTCTCCGGGCCAAAATAAAGGCAGAAGCGCCCGTCCCAACCCACAATACGCCATAACCGAACGATTTGTGTCAATATCTGATTTACTAATACGCAAAACGTGTAACCCATTAAAAACATTTCCGAATGTTTATCAAGTTCACCTAGAGAGAGCTTTAATCCTTGCGACAATAAGGGAAATACACCCCCCCCTGTATTTGCGATGCACTTTATTAGCATTACACAGGGTGTCCGCTTGTGAAAATTGAATTGATTAACCGAATAGGTAATTCGGGGGGGACTGAGTTGTTTTTGTTCGTTGATAAAACCTTACATGCGTCTTTAGGATTTTGTTTGCGTAATTTTTCGGGATTTAGTTTAGTTATCTTTTGTATGTATTAAACAAAACTTATGCAAGCAATGATAATATTGTTTTTTTTCAATTTTTATTTATGATCTCCTAGTGATCGGTATCAGCAATGAGCTATTATTCCTTTGGCTGATTTAAAATCTTAATAGTGATATAACAGAGTCAGATGTCCATTAGAATTTTGTTGGTGTAATTTTTCGGGATTTAGTTTAGTTATCTCTTGTATGTATTAAACAAAACTTATGCAAGCAATGATAATATTGTTTTTTTTTTAATTTTTTATTATTATCTCCTAGTGATCTGTATCAGCAATGAGCTATTCCTTTGACTGATTTTAATCTTAATAATGATATAACAGATTTAGATGTCCAGTGACATCTTCATCTTTTATTGTAAGATCTAATATCTATTCTCTAAAGCAGGTATACTGTGCTTCCTTAGTCTAGTAAGCTGCACTGCTCCTATTATTTTTTTCCTACCTAAGCCTTGAGAGGCTATTTCAGCTTCACCCTAACATGTACGTGAGCTCACGGGGCTCAAACCGGACGTGTTGCTAGCACTGGCCCTAGCAAGAGCAGTGCTTCGCAGAATCTACCACCGGATCGGAAACGCGACCCACTGAGAAGATCCGGCGAGAAACTCAGTGGGCTGTATTAACTGTGGGTTAACCGCTCCTGTGCCTCCCAGGTCCGACGCCAATTTATTGACGTGTGTCAATGCAATGGTAATGGAATTTTTATTTTGTCTAGCGTGAGGGTGTAAAATGTCCGATATTTCCTGAGGATACAACGATGCTATATATCTATGTATGTGGTATGTGTGTATGTGTAGTATTAACGGTTGGCTCTGTCCCTTGCATTGCTGACGTCCACGGGCGACGGTAACCATTCACCACCAGGTGGGCACTCGTCTGCCTTCAAGGGCGATAAAAAATTAATATAATACAAAAAACTGTGCTGCGTGTAACGAAATTACCAAAGACTTGAAGAAGACCGATCAATTTGAAAATTTGCATACGGGTTAAGTATTGATAATGATACAATAATTTCGCTCAACATTTTGATCAGTAGCAACAGGATATAGAAAAAAAAACCTACGCGTCCAACAGAAGTGATAACTTAAACTAGAGGTCCCGCAGTAGTCGAAATTCGACTATAATTAATTGGAATTGTAAGTTTGTACACTATTATGATTGATTTTATACTTCTATAATCACTAATTTCGCCAAGACTACAATTTTAAAAATATTAACAAAGACAAACAATATTTAATCTATTCTCAATTTGACAAGAGACGTCAAGAACAAAAGTTTGACAATAAATAGTATGCATGCGTGTGTGCGTCAAATACATGGTATGTAGTGTGTGTAATGTTTTCTTTATTGATTTAATGTATTTTTTATGCATTATTTTAAAAAAATATTAGCATTGTGCACTGCTTCTCTATATTCTCTATAAGTGTGGAAAATTTCATACTCCTCCGGCCGCGAATTTTCGTAAAAAGGGATACAAAGTTTTTGCTTCACGTATTAATATATAGATTAATCTAAGTGGTAAGTGTTTAACTTGAGAAAAGCATAGGTTATTACTTAAATTTCGCTAGATACTACGAGTATAGAAAAATAATATTAAAGATAAACATTATTAACGTATTCTCAATTTGACCACAGATTTTAAGCAATAGCAATAAATTGACAATAAACAAAGAGTATATGTGTGTGTCAAATACATGATAGTGTGTGTAGTGTTTTTTATTGATTTAATGTATTTTTAATGCACAATTAAAAAAATATAGTAACATTATGCACTCCTTTTCTATATTTTCTATGTGTGGAAAATTTCATGCCCCTCCCTCCGCGTAATTTTCGTAAAAAGGGGTACAAAGTTTTTGCTTCACGTATTATTAATATATAGATTTTATGTACATTAAATATGATAATGGAACGCTTTTTTTACAATAAAATATTTTTTTTTACACTATTTTTAATTCAAATTTATTAAAATTTATTTTCTATTTTTTAGTTGGATTTTCTTAGTTTTTTAAACTATTATTTATTTTTCATTTTTTAGTTAAATTTCAATTTTTTCAATATATTTTTTTTAATTATTGAATTGTCATCGGTCTTTAATAAGTATACCAAAATTTCGGGTTAATCCGACGTTTTAAGGGGGGTCAAGATCATGTTCAAAGATTCCGTTACATACGGAATATTACTTCATACATACGTCTGAAGCTAATAAAAGCGTATTAAAAAAGCCATTTAAGTACCTTGTATCCTGAGGTGGTTAGGCCGGCGTTCCTCTTCGCCAGCACACATTTCATTCTGATGAAGAACGCTCTTTCACACTCCGCATCGACTGTCGGACCCCAAGTCCCTCCCACCGGATACCTGTGCACAAAAGCATCATGATGATTCAGACTTTATTTTTCACTAACGATCCGCCCTCGCTTCGCTTCGAGAACTGTAATTTTGTTATTGATCTAACTAATTGAATTTTCGGGAAATTTCAATTTCCAAATCTAGTCCTGAGAAGTAACAAATACAATAAAAGACGAACGTAACTAAACTTGAGACCTTAGAACTTATATCTCAAGGTGGGTGGCGCATTTACGTTGTAGATTTCTATGGGCTCCAGTAACCACTTAACAAGCAAGTGGGCTGTGAGCTCGTCAACCCATATAAGCAATAAACAAAAAAATTAGGCACCACAGACCTGACCATTACTGCCACGAAGCAACCATGTGTTCCAATTTCAGACTACGCCCTCACAAATCAAATCGGTGGCGGTTCCAGACTTCACCCCTCATATAAGAAGGCTATAGTGGTCTTGAGTTAACTCCTCCAACAAAGCAATGAAGGTCATATTACAACATAAATTTCGGACATTACCCAACTGAAGGATACTGGTGGCCGTGGTAGGAGTGAGGGTGGTGGAGACTCAGTACTGCATTCATCTCCTCGTGGTCTGCTTGGTGGATGTACTCATATATAGAGTTGCCGGTGAGTTCCACCTATATACAGGAAAATCAATCGTGAAATACAAATTTGGTACCTATTTTGTGAGGCTAAATAAAAATGAAATCGTGTAATAAAAATCAAACCCGCAAAATTATAATTTGCGTAATTACTGGTGGCAGGACGTCTTGTGAGTCCGCACGGCTAGGTACCACCACGCTGCCTATTTCTGCCGTCAAGCAGTAATGCGTTTCGGTTTGAAGGGCGGGACAGCCGTTGTAAATATACTAAGACCTTATAACTCATATCTCAAGGTGGGTGGCGCATTTACGTTGTAGATGTCTATGGGCTCCAGTAACCACATAATACCAGTTGGGCTGTGAGCTCGTCCACCCATCTGAGCAATAAAAAAAAAAAAAATAACTAAAGTAGTTTGGTTTTGTTATGATATTTTTTTCTAATTCTAAACTTTAAACGGCTCTCCTGTAAAATCGCAAGAGCTTCGCTTAAACGAAATAGTCTTACATCCTTCGATATTTCAATGAATCGCCCTTAGTACCTACGAGATTGGTGCCGACTCACCTGACTCAAGCCAAGATGTACTGACGCAGTTTCGCTGATGTACATAATTTTGCCATCGGGAGCCACTACGAATATAAAACCGTCCAAAGTTTGGAGCAAATGCGACCCGAGCTCTCGTATCGACAATTCCCGGGGCTGTGGTGGTGGTGGCGCCGCTCCCCACGCGTCCCCTAAGCCTGGTGACAAAAGCGGATTTCCTTTACTGCCGACGAGAATCCCGCAGGCGGGTACCAATTAATTTTTCTAATGAAATACGTACTTAACAAACGTTCACGATTGACTTCCACGGTGAAGGAATAACAACATCGTGTAATAAAAATCAAACCCGCAAAATTAATTTGCGTGATTACTGGTGGTAGGACGTCTTGTGAGTCCACTCGGGTAGGTACCACCGTCCTGCCTATTTCCGCCGTGAAGCAGTAACGCGTTTCGGCTTGAAGGGTGGGGCAGCCGTTGTAACTATACTGAGACCTTAGAACTCATATTTTTAGGTGGGTGGCGGCATTTACGTTGTAGATGTCTAGGGGCTCCGGTAATTACTTAACACCAGGTAGGATGTGAGCTGGTCCACCCATCTATGCAACAAAAAAAAGCGCTCTTTCATTTATTACACAAAATAAGTGGAAGAGGACTGCCAAAATAGTGTTCATAGATATCACGGTCTGAACACCACTTTGAGACAGTCTTGAGGTTGCCGACGTCTCAATTATATAGTCGATTGTCTCAGCTTTTAAGCTAGAACACACGACCTTAGGTACATCGTGGAAATCGCTCGTGTTGGTACGTTATTTCCTTTGAAAAAACATGACTTAACTCAGATTGTTTGGTCGCTTTAGTCACAATAGCTTTTACACCAGCAGTATACTGATCTTTATAGTCACGTAAGACAATTATGTGAATGATCTGAGCGGATACTTGGTCGGTCCTATGAACACTTCTAAGATTTTTCTCGTCGAACCCGTCACTTGCGATGAAGGGCTCGACGAGTAAACTAACTCATAGACACAGCCCACTGAGTTTCTCGCCGAATCTTCTCAGTGGGCCGCGTTTCCGATCCGGTGGTAGATTCTGCGAAGCACTGCTCTTGCTAGGGCCAGTGTCAGCAACGTCTCCGGTTTGACCCTCAAGGTTTATTAGTAAGTAAAGGTAGGCGGAAAAAAAAGCTTCTAAAAGAACACGTTATGAAATTGCCACCCGAAAACTCACCATCAGGAAAAACCTGGCGCATCTTCAGGTAGCTGGTCGTTAGTCTTATAACGGAGGCCTTGTCCAGCTGCGAGGTGATCGCAGAAGGCAGAGGCAGCAGCTTCGCCAGCTCCAAGAATTCTGTGTTCTCTTTTTCCCTCCTGGATCGTGCCGCGTTTTTGCTTTTCTCCTTCATGATGTTTGCCGCGACCTGCGACAGCTGCCGCAGCTCCTTGCGGCCTGCTGATGAACAGAAGGAGAATGAAGAGTCTGGTAGACCGTAGTGTGAACGCATCGGAGGAGGATGACGTCGTGGCCTAAATGATAAGACGTCCGGTGCGTTCGTGTCGAGCGATGCACCGGTGTTCGAATCCCGCTGGCGGGTACCAATTTTTCTAATGAAATACGTAACTCAACAAATGTTCACGATTGACTTCCACGGTGAAGGAATAACATCGTGTAATAAAAATCAAACCCGCAAAATTATAATTTGCGTAATTACTGGTGGTAGGACGTCTTGAGTCCGCGCGGGTAGGTACCACCGTTTTACCTATTTCTGCCGTGAAGCAGTAATGCGTTTCGGTCTGAAGGGTGGAGCAGCCGTTGTAACTATACTGAGATCTTAGAACTTATATATCAAGGTGGGTGGCGCATTTACGTTGTAGATGTCTATGGGCTCCAGTAACCACTTAACACCAGGTGGGCTCTGAGCTCGTCCATCAATCTAAGCAATAAATAAATAAATAAACTACGTCTCCGTGTTCCGAAAACTCTTGAAGGGACTGTAATATAACTATATTTAAAATAGAGAAAATGCTTAAAGAATAACTTGTGTATATTATTGAGTACTTAGAATACCAAGCATAGTTCGTTATGTAACTTAGCTAAATAGACACAAGTGACTTAGTTTTTCACGGAATCTTTTCAGTGGGTCGCGATTCCGATCCGGTGGTAGATTCAGCGAAGCACTGCTCTTGCTAGGGCCAGTGTTAGAGAATTCGCTCAGGTTTTTTTTTATTGCCCGTGTAGGCAGACGATCATACGGCCAACCTGATGGTGAGTGGTTATCGTCGCCCATGGACTTCAGCAATGCCAGGGGGGGAGCCAAGCCGCTGCCTACCGCAAGTTCAGCCCGTGAGCTAGAATAGCCCCTATTCACAACCCTTGTGTAAGATAGAAAGGTCTCTTTATCGAAAAAAACATTACACTACCAAACAAAATGTTGGTTATTAAATTATATTCACTCGTTAACAGTACACTAAGAGAATATATTGTGATTATTACGGTGTAAAGTTTTAACCTCCCTATAGGTATCAACGAAATGTTCATTTAAATTTGCCAGATAATTACTTAGATATGCAACTTGATTCAATAACATAAAAAAAATATCATTGCATAATTTTGCGTCTACAAAATTCCACCTCCGACCGTCGGCCATGTTGGAATGTGATCTTTGGGCGGGAAAACAACAGCAGCACTATGAATTATTCAAGCGCGGAATTACAAATTACCTTGTCGGCTTAGCGCAGGGCTCCTTCGCGCTTTCAATATTGACTTGCAAATTTTTGACTGAATAAAATTTTGATTGTCGTTAGTCAGTTTTTTTTTAGGTTTTATCGCGGCTTGATCTATACGTAGGTCTGTGCCTCATATATATTTTTTTTGTTAAGTTTAAACCTAAATGAATTGAGCACTAAGATTGGTTTTAGATAATAAAGATGCATAATATACTCTAACAAGTACGATTCTCAAATAGTAAGCAACACTGAACAAAAGCAAGCACGGTGAGTCATTCCATAACCGGTGACATCATCCAAAGCTTATCGCGTGCGGCCAGCCTAAGAAAATAATGTTACATTCGAATTTCGAAGCAGACGTAGTAAACAAAATCTATTGTGCGCATTACGGGCCGTAAGAGCTGCGAATCGAACGCAATGTTCTATTTTCGAAATTATTACTCGAAGTTAATGTAATGCCGCCAATAAAGCCAGTGCACTGCAAATTCAATTTACTTAGGTGTCATGAAAATTGCAACCTTCTTGGTACCTATTTTTCGCGCCTTTTTTTGTTATTAATGTATTTGTCTATTATCTTTATTACTGGTGGTAGGACCTCTCGTGAGTCCGGACGGGTAGGTACCACCGCCTTGCCTATTTCTGCCGTGAAGTAGTAATGCGTTTCGGTTTGAAGGGTGGGGGCAGCCGTTGTAACTATACTGAGACCTTGGAACTTATATCTCAAGGTGGGTGGCGCATTTACGTTGTAGATGTCCATGGGCTCCAGTGACCACTTAACACCAGGCGGACTGTGAGCTCGTCCACCCATCTAAGCAAAAAAAAAAAAAAACTTAGGTGTCACGAAAATTGCAACCTACTTGGTATTTTACGCGCCTTATTTTGTTATTATTGTGTTTGTGTATTGTCTATGTTTTTTTTACTACATACTTTTTTTATTATATTATGTTTAATTAGACTAAGAAGGCTGAAATCGCAGACGTGTTTGAGTTAAGAATGAGGTTACTTGTACACTAGGTCAATTAAAAACTTTTTTTTTTAAACTTAGGTAATGCGTTTGACGATAGTTCGGCTTAAATAAACTTAAAAAATTCTAGTATTTTCTTCCTGGACATTCGCGAGCTGTGGACCGAATTAAAAAAAAACAAAAAAACTGTAAAGTAGCAAAAACGACGGTTAAACCAAATAGACTTTCACCTTTTTTTTTATTGCTTAGATGGGTGGACGAACTCACAGCCCACCTGGTGTTAAGTGGTTATTGGAGCCCATAGACATCCACAACGTAAATGCGCCACCCACCTTGAGATATAAGTTCTAAGGTCTCAGTATAGTTACAACGGCTGCCCCACCCTTCAAGCCGAAAAGCATTACTGCTTCACGGCAGAAATAGGCAGGGTGGTGGTACCAACCCGTGCGGACCCACAAGAGGTCCTACCACCAGTAACCTCTCGATATAATTATATTTCGCACCTTTAAAATTTAAGTAAATTAATCGAAAATTCTTGTTATCGGTAAACGCCAATACATGTAATTGAGGTATTGTAATTTTTGTAGTATTTCGATATTAATACTTTAAGGTTACATGCGCTTGATATAAAAGAGACGGAAAGGCCAGGTACCTTAGTATGACCATTTCGATAAAGCGGCACGACACGAGAACCCTCTCATCGTGGCCGCCGGTAACTACATTCCCCGAATCCTGATCACGCAAGTCACCGTCGTCGCCCTAGACACGTCCTTACGGATCCATCAGATCCAATAACTCTTGCATTAGATACCTTCAGCTCTAACACTAGGAGCAGGCTGAGGAACCCCGGTAACCGTACTCGTCGAACTCGACAAAGAGGTCGACGTGCAGCCTAACCCATGCATCAGCCCGCTGAGTTTCTCGCCGGATCTTCTCAGTGGGTCGCGATTCCGATCCGGTAGTAGATTCATTAGCGAAGCAATTGCTCTTGAGTTGTTACGTCTCCTTCGGAGACGCTCAGGCTGTTGTTAGCAAATCCCACCCCTCCTGGCTGAGCCTTTGCTCGCCCACCTGTCCTGGTGAAGCTGGAAAGGCCTCCGGGCCACCAGTAATCATTCAATCATAACAAAAACTACATTTCCGATCCTGCAGAAAGAATGGAAAGTAGTCGACGTCGCCCAAAGCACGTCATTTCTGATCCTCCCGATCCACTAACGGTGCTTTTAGATACCTCAAGCACCGGTCATCCTTCTCGTCGAACCCGTCGCTTGGTTTATTCTATATGGGTTATTCTAGATTCGCCGAACTAGTACGTGAGCTCACGGGTTCAACCTGAGAGAATTTGCTAACACTGACCCTAGCAAGAGCAGTGCTTCGCTGAATCTACCACCGGATCGGAAACGCGACCCACTGAGAAGATCCGGCGAGAAACTCAGTGGGCTGTGTCTATGGGCTAATTTACTCGACGAGCCCTTCGTCGCAAGCGACGGGTTCGACGAAAACGATGACCGGTGGGCTTAACTCTGTTTAAAACTGCTATATTCATATCATTTCCGCTTCCTACTTCCTTCTTTCATTCGGTGAGTCTTCCAACAATAACACGCTATTTACAGGCGGACGATTTTTCAACTTGTCCCCTATACAAGATGGCGCTCCTTACTTCTACCCTCCATAATAGTTCGCAAAGCTATTTAGACTTTCGGGTGAATGGCAACGGAGCTACAAAAGCTGAGAGATATTTTACAGCAACACCGGTTATGATCGTGGACCGCACCAAAGATTTAACATTGAAAAAAAAAATTATATTTTTTTGTTTATTGCTTACATGGTTGGACGAGCTCACAGCCCACCTGGTGTTAAATGGTTACTGGAGCCCATAGACATCTACAATGCAAATTCACCACCCACCTTGAGATATAAGTTCTAAGGTCTCAGTATAGTTACAACGGCTGCCCCGCCCTTCAAACCGAAACGCATTACTGCTTCACGGCGGAAATAGGCGGGGTGGTGGAATCTACCCGTGCGGACTCCCAAGAGGTCCTACCACCAGTGATTACGCAAATTATAATTTTGCGGGTTTGATTTTTATTACACGATGTTATTCCTTCACAGTGGAAGGTAATCGTGAACATTTGTTGAGTACATATTTCATTAGAAAAATTGGTACCCGCCTGCGGGATTCGAACACCGGGGAATCGATACATACAAATGCACCGGATGTCTTATCCTTTTGGCCACGACGACTTTCAGGTCTCAGTATAGTTACAACGGCTGCCCCACCCTTCAAACCGAAGGGTGGTGGTAGGCAGGGTGGTGGTACCTACCCGTGCGGACGTACAATAGGTCCTATCACCAGAACGCAGAAAATTTTCCTAGAACTTAAACCGCGGCAGGTATAGAGTTGCATTATACACACGTTTGTAATGTAATCACGAAAATAAAATTACAAAAACGTTTGATTACAGATTACGTCACTTTAGTATGTATATAGGTTAGGTAAGGACAGTGAAATGTTGAAACCTTTTTGGTGTTTTAATTTTTTTTTTTTTATATTTGTAATCGGCTCTGGCTCGTCGTTCGGTAGAATGATAAAAATGTTTCCACAGAAACACTTGATATCTTTATTAAGCGCTTACTGTATTGACTTGATTTGTGCGTCTGTAATCATTCTGTTTCCAGCCAATTCGGATTGTTTTATCATCATTAATATGGCAATCTTAATTAGACTGGGCATTGGACATTTGGATGCGTGGAGTTAGGTCATGGTCGGCTAAGATGCTAATTACTTTAGTAATAGATAAAATTTAGAATGAAAAGGATATATTAAGAATGAAAAGGATAGATTAAACTAGAGTTATAGAATTACTAGCTGTACCCGTCCGCTTCGCTGCGCATTTAAAATTATCATTATTATTTCTCATCCCCCCAAAGATTCTCATCATTAACGACCCCGCAACTGGTGCAGGGAGTCCAACACTCTTATAAATATTAGCCTGTCCATTAATTACATATATTTTCTACATGGATACCAAGTTTCAAGTCAATCGGATGCACGGTTCAGTAGTTATAACGGAACATCCGTAATAATCACTGTAGATTTATTTATATCTAATATATAAAATTCTCGTGTCACAATGTTCGTTCCCATACTCCTCCGAAACCGCTTGACCGATTCTCATGAAATTTTTTATGCATATTCAGTAAACCTGAGAATCGGCTACTATCTATTTTTCATACCCCTAAGTGATTAGGGTTGTCCACCCCTAGCATATTTTTTTTTATTTGGACATTTTTTTTTGTTATAATGAGGTATTATGTGGTTGAATGAGGTTTTGTTATTTTTATTATATATTCCCTCATTGTTCACAGAACTACATACATCTTTCACTCATTTACCACATCCTTACACACTTACAATAAGTTAGTTTTTTTTTCTACACTAGAAATTCCCTAGAAATCTTATTTAAGGCAAAACAATGTTTGCCGGGTCAGCTAGTATTAGTATAGATCTCTTTTGTTTGTTAGAAATGGCGGAAAACTATTACGTAATCGCGATCGTGAGGGTTCGAATTTTTAACTATTCTGTCTTTAAGTACATGTTTAGTGGCGCGTCGTTTGATGGTCAATGATGATGTGGAAAACTTCAGTGGTGATTCCATTACCGGTGACATTGAATTTTAAAAGTTTAGTTGTTAGAAATAGCGTCGCTAGTCATACTTGTACAACGCGCGAATGAGTTTCCTAACGTCCATAGCAATCATAATATAACAATTTCACAACTTTTCAGGCAAACATTAACAAATAAAAAAAGCACTTACGAAAATCCATATCGAAAACAGAACAACATTCACTGAACAATTCCTTAAAGGGGTATTTCATTTTTTCACTTAATTGAAAAAAAAAAACAAAATTGATTCCCTTAGTCCACACTGCACAACACGAAAAAAATTATCTTTACACGAACAGGTTCGAATTCAAACTGAGGTGGAACACCACGAGGTAATGTCCGTTTCCGTAAAAAAAAAAAAAAATACAACAGGTACACCAACATAATAGTTATATTGACAGCACGCAAAAGCGGGAACAGACAACGGGCCCGTATTCTTGACAGATTACGTCAAAATCGCATTGTATTTAATTTATATGTTATCTGTTTTGATATTGTGTAACAAAGAAGTATTGTCAGACCCGCGCTATCTCTCAATTAATGTTTTTTTTTATGTTGAATATTTTTGCTTTTTCTTTTACCAATTCGATTTTAAAAAGTATACACAAGCAAAGGAGTTTCGTAATTATTAATTCGGAAGTTAGCTTTTTTTTTTATTGCTTAGATGGGTGGACGAGCTCACAGCTCACTTAGTGTTAGGTGGTTACTGAAGCCCATAGACATCTACAACGTAAATGCGCCACCCACCTTGAGTTATAAGTTCTAAGGTCTCAGCATAGTTACAACGGCTGCCCCACCCTCCAAACCGAAACGCATTACTGCTTCACGGCAGAAATAGGCAGGGCAGTGGTACCTACCGGTGCGGACTCACAAGAGGTCCTACCACCAGTAATTACGCTAATTATAATTTTGCGGGTTTGATTTTTATTACACGATGTTATTCCTTCACCGTGGAAGACAATCGTGAACATTTGTTAAGTACGTATTTCATTAGAAAAATTGGTACCCGCCTGCGGGATTCGAACACCGGTGCATCGTTACACACGAATACACCGGACGTCTTATCTTTTAGGCCACGACGACTACAAAGCTTTAATATTTATCGCGGCGTTATAGATAATCAATCGAAAATATATTCACGAAGCGGTTTGCTTGGCTTAGTTTCGGGATAGGTTGTCAAAATCGATCTTTTTGCGGATGGAAACTCTTTGATTGGAAAAACCGCCTAAATAGAGACGTGTGGGGTCGTATTGTCTAAATCGCATTTTACGACTAATTCTAAAGGTTGGACTGTGGAGCTTACCCGTGAGAGCTTCGCGACAGAAACGTTGTCGAGAGAGAGAGAGAGAGAGAGAGAAAGAGAGAAAGAATTCTTCGTTGAATATTTAAGTACTTTATTTCCTGCTAACTCTGCGAATTCCGGTCCCAAGCCCGGATGAGATAAGAGAAGGGTTGTTTTTTTTTTATTGCTTATATGTATGGACGAGCTCACACAGCCCACCTGGTGTTAAGTGGTTACTAGGGCCCATAGACATCCACAACGTAAATGCCGCCACCCACCTTGAGATATAAGTTCTAAGATCTCAGTATAGTTACAACGGCTGCCCCACCCTTCAAACCGAAAGGCATTACTGCTTCACGGCTGAAATAGGCGGGGTGGTGGTACCCACCCACGCGGACTCACAAGAGGTCCTACCGCTAGTAATGAGTTCGACTTTTCCACAGTAAAGCAGTCAACGACGAATGTCTGATGGCGGTTAATTAGCCGGACCCCAATAAGGCTTCAGCGGCGGCGAAGGACTAAATCTCTTCCAAAAGCACTGCCGTGGAAGGACGCGGGACCCCACCATGTGGTTTTTCCCAAGAAAACCTCATGAAGCCACGACCCAGCATTGAGGGTTATCGAGTAGGAGGAGGAGGATTTCCTGCTAATACAGAATGCAATGGTTGCGTACGAAATGTTCTGTTACCGAGTAACACTTCCAGCCTCATATAATAAATTATTTACGAACTATTTAAGGCACATCCTAATGATTAGGCAATATATAAAAATTATTATTGTCTTATAACTAGCGATCCGCCCTCGCTTCGCTTCGGAAACTGTAATTTATTATTGATTTCTCCACTATTTAATAGATATTATTATGAAAGTAAATGAAATGAAATGAGATGATATGGGATGAAATATAATCTCAGTAATTATTACTTAATTTACTAAGATTATTTCAGTGGACTTTTTGGAGGATCCCGAGAAGCTACGTCCAGCGGCTTTGTTTCATTTTCGCACATTTGTGCACTTTCACAGATATTAAACAGTTAATAAACCACTATTATTACACATTTAAACCAGAAGAAACACTAAATAGACAAAATAAAACAAATCACACAACTTCACTTCTCGCGTTCCCGACAAAAAGTCCATATGTCTATGATTCCAATTACGAAGTCCCATTTGACAGATGTCATTATCATGTTATTGTGTGTGTGAATTAATTGTATAATGATTTAAGATTGATTGTGTATTTTTTAAATGATGATTTACGACCATGAACAAAAAATTATTATTATTTAAAATTATACGAAACGTGAAAAATTAGGTTCTAAGACGTATCTCAAAAGGGACTTCGTAATTGGAATACAGTTTATATTATACATTGTATTAATTTAAAAAGTTTCTTTGTAATAAAACATAAATAAACTAAATCATTTACAAATTCACAATGATTATGCGCCAACATGTAAGCGTCGAAGGCTCAAAATTGATAATGGCCGACCCATTAAAATGATATGAATGAAAATCATTTGCATATCAGTCGCCATCTTGTCTCGCTAGGCACAAGAGGACATCTGACACTTATGACAGATTGAAATGAGATTAAAAATGCTTGCTACGTTTTTATTCAGAACTTGGGATGCTTTCAAAGCTCACAATTAATTGTGTATAAATGTTTTGCGATGTCGTCAGTAAAAATCGTAGATAATTTAAAAAAAAAAGAGTTTTTTTTAAGCAATGTGAAGTAATTTTTTATTGGCTTTGCAAACGAGAGAGACCATACAGCCAGATTGATGATGAGTGGTTAACGTCGCTCATGGACCTCAGCAATGCCAGGGACACAGATAAGTAGCTGCCTACCGCAAAATATACTACTTAATGATTATGTAGAATAGAGAATTTGAAGTCGTCGTGGCCTAAAGGATAAGACGTCCGGTGCATTCGTATGTAGCGATGCAACGGTGTTCGAATCCCGCAGGCGAGTACCATTTTTTCTAATAAAATACGTACTCGACAAATGTTCACGATTGACTTCCACGGTGAAGGAATAACATCATGTAATAAAAATGAAAAACCCGCAAAATTTATAATTTCTGTAATCACTGGTGGTAAGACCTCTTGTGAGTCCACGCGGGTAGGTACCACCACCCTGCCTAATTCTGCCGTGAAGTAGTAATGCGTTTCGGCTTGAAGGGTGGGGCAGCCGTTGTAACTATACTGAGACCTTAGAACTTATATCTCAAGGTGGGTGGCGGCATTTACGTCGTAGGTGTCTATGGGCTCCAGTAACCACTTAACACCAGGTGGGCTGTGAGCTCGTCCACCCATCTAAGCAATAAAAAAATATCTATGCCAGTTTATTGAAATTAGCTTTCAAGTGTCATGGTAAAAACATTGTAGTGCACACTCTGTATCTGTCCTCGGACAACAGTGAAAGTTACCAGCCGGTTGAGCATACAATCGTGATATTCAACGTCGCGTATTTACAAAGAGCACATCGAAAAATAGATTATACCTAATAAATAAATAATAGTTTAAAAAAACTAACAAAATACGCTTTTAATGAAAATCCAACTAAAAAATAGAAAATAAATTTTAATAAATTTGAATTAAAAATAGTGTAAGAAAAAATGTTTTATTTGTAAAAAAGCGTGGGGTGCTTTTCAGGATATTATCAAAATAACCCTTCTGCTCATATCTGTTCATAAAATATTTATTACTACTGATACCATGTACCTCACGCTTTTTTTACAATAAAATCATATTTTTTTCTTACACTATTTTTAATTCAAATTTATTTTCTATTTTTTAGTTGAATTTTCTATAAAAGCGTAGTTTGTTAGTTTTTTTAAACTTTTATTTATTTTTCATTTTTTAATTCAATTTCAAATTAATTCAATATTATTTTTAATATTACATTGTCATCGGTCCTTAATAAGTATACCAAACTTCGAGTTAATCCGACGTTTTGAAGGGGGTCAAAATCATGTTCAAAGATTCCGTTACATACTAACATACATACGTCTGAAGCTAATAAAAGCGTACTAAAAATGTAAACATTACGTCGCTAGTAAGGATACAGTTCTCACATAAATTATCCAATCACACACGCATCGCCCCTGGTCTTATTGTTTTTAATAAATCCGCGCGTGAGATAATAAAGACGCCCGCACACTCGGAGTCCTTACAAGCGGCCGGACAAAAACCGGGTAGCACGTGTGCGGCGCGCCTGATCTCGCGCATCCGGGAGCCGGTGTGGTCCGACTGTTCCCGGGGGGAGGGACAACGTGAAATACACTCTCGATCCTATAAGGGTTAAGTCGAAAATCGTCTACCACGTTTCATGACGCGTAGCGTAAAAAAAAAAATTACGTCATCATTTAAAACGTTCCTTAAGTATAAGTAGATTTTTAACCTTAAATTCAATTTTGGAAACATCGAAGTCAATTTCTATTCTAAGTTTAGATTAATTTTTTTTAATATTGTTTTTTAAGTTAGCAAAACTAATACTAAAAATACATAGCATAACATAAAATACAAAAAAAAAAGAACAAAACTCAAAAAGGACATGATCTGAAGACGTGTATTTTCTTTGGGTGGGTCATACGAATATATGGAGTAAATAAAAAAATAAGTATTTTCTACTACTTTTTTATGATTTCATCTCGTTTTTTTTTTATTTCGCTTCGTTACGTTATACCTAATGTAATATAATATATAAATATATAATAAAAATATACTTTTTTTTGTGATAGTGAAATATTTTAGGAGATATTGTTGATAAAATCGAAAAAGCATATAGAAGCAGAGCCTACGGGTAGGTGAGCTCACGATCATAACCTGAGAGAGTTTGCTGACACTAGCCCTAGCAAGAGCAGTGCTCACAGAAACAGCCTACTGAGTTTCTCGCCGGATCTTCTCAGTGGGCCGCGTTTTGTATCCGGTAGTAGATTCACCTAAGTACTGATCTTGCTAGGGGCATTGTTATTAAGTTCCATCAGTCTGAGCCCGTGAGCTCACCTACCCGTCCGGGCATAGCTGGCATAGCTTCTAAGGCTACCAGTGGAACAGAAGTAGAAAATAATACTACGTTTTATTTCGATCCACGGCTCGCGAATGGCCAGGAAGAAAATACTAGAAAAATGTTAGTTTATTTAAGCCGAACTATCGTCAAACGCATTACCTAAGTCTTTCAAAACATCCTCAGGTTTTCAGTAAGCTCACCTACTCGTGAGGTTACGCTGGCACAACCCCCTATAAAGGGTTATAGGCTATCAGCTTAGGTAAGAAAAAAATAATACCCCTCTTTCGGCAGTCAGGTAAAAAAAAACCCAAATTGAAGTGAACAGCAAGATATCTCTTCCCACGGACGCAAATTACTCTCTCATTACAGTTCGTAAAAATTACAAATGTCACTACAGGTGTCTTGGGCGCAAAAAAAAAACAAACAATAAATACCCGGTGATCTATAGACACGTGCGTCCTTTGCGGCCATAGACAATGGAATTTTCACGCCTCATCCATTGACAGAAAAAAAAAAAACAACAAAGAACAAAGCGTATTGATTTTTGAGGCGCGAAATTTATTGATGTGTTAGTTAGTTTTCGAATGTTTCCCACGGACGACGCGACGTGAATATGCAAATGCGGCCTTTTGACTTTTATTTCCGCAGATTCAAAGTGAATATTGGCTTCGTAAGGTGTTAGTGGTAATGTAGTTTCACAAAGACGACATCATTGTCAATCATCAATCAACGTGTTAAGGGGTTACTGGAGCCCATAGACATCTACAACGTAAATGCGTCACCCACCTTGAGATATGAGTTCTAAGGTCTCAGTATAGTTACAACGGCTGCCCCATCCTTTAAACCGAAACACATTACTACTTCACGGCAGAAATAGGCAGGATGGTGGTACCTACCCGCGCGGTCTCACAAGAGGTCCTACCACCAGCAAATTACAATTTTGCGGGTCAGATTTTTATTACACGATGTTATTCCTTCACCGTGGAAGTCATTCGTGAACATTTCTTAAGCACGTATTTCATTAGAAAAATTGGCACCCGCCTGCGGGATTCGAACACCGGTGCATCGCTCGATACGAATTTGCCGGACGTCTTATCCTTTAAGCCACGACGACTTCTAAACTTTGAAAGGTAGGGCAGCCGTTGTACTGAAAAACTAAGTCTTAGAACTCATGTCTCAAGATGGGTGGGCCATTTACGCTGTTAATGTCTAACGGAAAACAAATAAAAAATAATGTCGAAGTACTCAAGGAGCCAAATCTTGTGACTCTATTACATTTTCTCAAAATAAAGCATTATTTAAGAACTATTCCACGCGGACGAAGTCGCGGGCAAAAGCTAGTAACTAAAATATATTATTAAAAGGAGTCCCTTTAGGCAAGGTTTCGAAGATAGGTACTGGCAGCGCAGCATCCTTGAATAGCTAGACTAATTCTTTGTCCGAGGTAGCTGCCAGCTCTCCGGTCTCCTGTCATGTTGACTAACCTTTTTGCTATTTCCTTAGAAAGCCTTATAGCGCTATCTATACTAATCTATATATTAATACGTGAAGCAAAAACTTTGTATCCCTTTTTACGAAAATTGCGCGGACGGAGGAGTATGAAATTTCCCACACTTATAGAGAATATAGAGAAGAAGTGCACAACGCTAATATTTTTTTTAAATAATGCATAAAAGATACATTAAATCAATAAAGAAAACATTACACACACCACATACAATGTATTTGACGCACACACGCATGCATACTATTTATTGTCCAACTTTTGTTCTTGGCGTCTGTTGTCAAATTGAGAATAGATTAAGTATTGTTTGTCTTTGTTAATATTTTTTATAGTGTAGTCTTGGCGAAATTTGTGATTATAGAAGTATAAAATACAATCATAATAGTGTACAATCTTACAAATCCAATTAATTATAGTCGAATTTCGACTACTGCGGGACCTCTAGTCTATACTAATATATAAATTTACAGTGGTTTTTACGTATGTTCCGTTATACCTACTGAACCATGCGTATGTTGGACACCCTACACCAGTTGCGGGGGCGTTAATGATGAGAATCTTTATGAGGGTGAGAAATAATAATGTTAATTTTAAATGGCCAAAATTACAGCTAGAGTTAAAATAAAATGGCTCATTGAATAAATTTCGATTGTGTGTTGTCTATATGAGGATCTTTTGGTTGACAAGGTTGCCGAACACTGGTCTAGGTTTTGGAATCACACGTAGAACTAAGGCATGGCGGACACAAAACTAAGATATTTAAATTTTCTACGACAAAGCACAGATGAGTAATATAAGAATTGTATTCCGAACAAAACCAAAGTCAAATATTCAGTTTTTTTTTCTTTCTTCAAAATTCTTACCCTGCCTCTAATCTTTTAATCCCTCGCAGTTGAGTTGTTATCCAATTCTGTGGGTAGGATTACTTGTTTGACATCTGTTTTGTGAGTACTAGTACATAAAAACCGGATGTGACGTTTTTCGTTCATGTTTTTTTTTCTGCAAAATTTATAGACCGAGGATGACGTGTCGTACAGCCCAATTGAATGTAATGCTTTTTGGAATTTGTACGCTTAACAACGGGAGTCTTCGAGTGCTGACGGTTGTCGGTCGATTAACAGTTGTTAATGACATAGGCAAAGAGTACCGTAGAGTTCTCTGTTTTATAAAATCGGTTAATTAAGGCGATGATACAGTGATCACAAATTGAATTAAATATACATACATAGTATTTTATATTAACTAAATATACATGAGATAATTGCATAATTAGGCCCCAAAAGCGCTGTAGGTAGAACAAAATCAGATCAAAAGTATTGTTTTTGATCCAAATACAATAATAGAGACATAATATGTAGTTATATTTTCATTTATAATGACAGTTGTTGCATTATTGTGGCTATTCCAACCCAGAAATGGCGGCCTTGGAAAATGAGGTCGATTGAAACCATTATTTCTCTACAGTAGATATAGGCAGAATGGTATAAATCCCTTTGGTCACACAACACGCCCCACCACTAGTATTAGCTGTCAATTGACACAAACGAATTGTAAAGTTTCATTCATAAAATATTCAATGCCGAAATTCATTCATTCCATAGATAATACACTTAATATATTCATTCACAAAAATGCTTCTACTACATTCCCACGATCGATTCACAATACCAACTAACTTACTATATAATAATTGTTTTTTTTTTTTTTTGAAACAAAAATCATTTCTTAACGAAAAGTCAGTTCCAAACAATCATTACAATCACACAAAAACAGTTTCTATTCGCCAGCGAAAAGGATAATCAAATTTTATTTGACTTATGACGTTCTGTAAATGAAAAAAATTTGAATTGACCAAGAAAAATGTGTCTTATTTAGATGTGCGCACGGTATTTTTGTGTTTTTTATACTTACAATCCTTTGGGAATGTCAAATGAATTGACAGGTAAATTTTAGGCGGGAAAAGATCTTCTTTGTATTAACATACAAAGACTTATACACTTAAATACTAGATTTGCCCGCGTTTTCACACGTATTTTAAATTCCCTTTCTTGCAGTTTTAAAATTTTCCTTGATATTTTCTGATGTTCAATTACGTCTTCAACAGAATTCCTGTCTTAATTCGTATAGCAACTTCAGAAATAAAGTTTTTTTCCGCCACCGATTTCGACCAATTCAGTCCCAATTGGCGTCTCTGAAGGACTGACTGTGGTTCTGGTAGCCCTAAACACTGCTATTTTGTCTTAGATCAAAAAGATATAGTTTTAGTAATATTGAATACAAGCCGTACTTGCCCGCTTCGTTAGGCATTTAATTTATTTTAATACATTAATTACATGTATTTTCTACATGGATACCAAGTTTCAAGTCAATCGGATGCACGGTTCAGTAGTTATAACGTAACATCCGTAAAAACCACTGTAGATTTATATATTAGTATAGATTGTGTATTTCTTTCATAGAAGCAAATAGAAATGTTTCTTTATATCGAGCAGTGAATAGCTATTTGGTGTAAGCGATATTTTTGCAACTTTACAGGAGATCCGTTCAAAGTTTGAAATTTGGCAAAAATATCCTAACAAAAAAGACTCCTTGAGGTATTTAAAAGGGGGATAAAACTTAATTGACGTTCAATTAGAAACATCGAACTGTTGATGGTAATCTATACTAATAAATACATAATAAAATATATAATCTATACTAATATATAAATCTACAATGGTTTTTACGGATGTTACGTACGTTATAACTACTGAACCATGCATCCGATTAACTTGAAACTTGGTGTCCATGTAGAAAATACATGTACTTAATGGATAGGCTAATATTTATATGAGTGTTGGACTCTCTTATAAAAATAACAATAAATAATAATGTTAATATTAAATGCCCAGCGAAGCGGGCGAGTATGGCTAGTACCAAATAAAACGGACCTTAAATTACAAAGATAACTGTCGCATACGAGGGCTGCACTAAAAGTATCGGGAATGGAATATTTCCACTGTTCCTGTCATATTAAAATCTTTTTAATTGAAAACTCCTTGGTTTTAAAAATCGAATACCATTTATTTATTTAAAAAAAGATTCTCGGTCTTGTCACGAGGTTTTGTCAAACTTGTTTAGTCGTTAAGAAAATGGAATTGACTCGAGAAAATTCAAGAGCGATGATTTATTATGACTTTCGAAGTGGTTTAACACAAAAACAGTGTGTTGACCGGATGATTTCTGCATTTGGTGATGAAGCCCCATCCAAAACCACAATTTATCGCTGGTTTGCTGAGTTTCAACGTGGACGTGTCAAGCTCAGTGATGATCCCCGTCAAGGTCGTCCAAAAACTGCAGTCACCCAAGAAAACGTTGATGCTGTGCGTAAGCTGATTGAGGAAGATCGACATGTGACATACCGCGAAATTCAGGCAACTTTAGACATTGGCATGAGTCAAATACAAATAATCTTGCATGAACAATTAGGTGTAAAAAAGTTGTTTTCCCGATGGATACCGCATTCGCTCTGTGAAGAGCAAAAAGCGGCTCGCGTTACTTGGTGCGTCAGAACTCTCGAAAGATTCCACGCAGGATCCTCAAATGCTGTATACAACATTGTATCAGGTGACGAATCCTGGATATACGCGTACGAACCCGAAACAAAAAACCAGTCACGAGTTTGGGTGTTCGAAAATGAGTTAAAGCCAACAAAAATTGTTCGTTCACGGAGTGTTGCAAAAAAAATGGTGGCCACGTTTGTCTCCAAAACCGGCCATGTTACGACTATTCCTCTTGAGGGACAAAGAACGGTTAATGCAGAATGGTATGCTAGCATTTGTTTGCCACAGGTCGTTTCTGAACTCCGTAAAGAGAACTGCAACCGCCGCATCATCCTCCATCACGACAATGCGAGTTCTCACACCGCGCACAGAACAAAAGAGTTTTTAGAGCAAGAAAACATAGAATTATTAGACCATCCGCCGTACAGCCCCGACCTAAGCCCTAATGATTTCTATACTTTCCCTAAAATAAAGAATAAATTGCGTGGACAGAGATTTTCATCACCTGAAGAAGCTGTGGACGCCTACATAACGGCCATTTTGGAGACCCCAACTTCCGAATGGAATGGTTGCTTCAATGATTGGTTCCATCGTATGGAAAAATGTGTCAAATTTCGCGGAGAATACTTCGAAAAGCAATAAATACATTTTTAAATAGTAATGTTGTTTCACTTCGTTAATTCCCGAAATTTTCAGTGCCGCCTAGGTAATAAACGGAATGTCGCTTAAATAAAATAATCTTTCACTCCACGATAAGCTTATGGCTTCCTAAATAAATTTAACTGATTGTGCCGAGAATCGTTACAGTTTTTGGCGTATCTTGAAGGTTATTATGACCACGATAATCGCTCACCATTAGTCAGGCGGTAATCTTGTCACAGGATAATATAAGAATCGTTTTAAAGTACCATAATAGCAAAATCACCGAGATATTAAAGTCGCAACGCGGCCAAACTACATTAGTTAATATATAAAAATGAATTGCTGTTCGTTAGTCTCGCTAAAACTCGAGAACGGCTGGACCGATTTGGCTAATTTTGGTCTTAAATTATTTGTGGAAGTCCAGAGAAGGTTTAAAAGGTAGATAAATTGGAAATGCTCGGAATTAAATAAAAATAACAGTTTTGTTTTTCCTTTGATGTGTCCCCCGTCGGACGGATTCCTTTTGTTTGTTTTAAGTTTATTTTACACAAAAGTTTAGGTCTTTTATTTATAGATTGAGGCACTACGAAGTCTGCCGGGTTAGCTAGTACCAAATAAAACGGACCTTAATTTACAAAGATAAATGTCGCGTATTAAACAAAATGTCGCTTAAAATTCAATAATCAATCATAATTAAATGTTTCCGAAATAATTTATCTGATTATAGCGAAACTTGTTACAGTTTTTGGCGTATTTCGAAAGTTATTGTGACCACGATGATCGCTCACCATCAGTCAGGCAGTAATGCTGTCACAGGATAATATAAGAATCATTTTAAAGTACCACAATAGCAAGATCACCGAGATATTAAAGTCGCAACGCGGCCAAACTATATTACTTAATAAATCAATGTACCAACAGACAGTTTTGTAACAGAGTTATGTGTTTACATTAGTAAATATTGAAAGAGAAGTCAAAAGGTGCGAAAACAATCCGTAAATTACAGGAAAGAGCGATATATCAAAACGGAGGGTAGTTTTTTGTTGGCCATATATCATTTCCTAGAGATTATCGGATTAGTTTAAGTGGTAGAAAGGCCGGAGGTACAAGCCGATATACGCTAAGCCACACATTACGAACATCTGGCTACGTACTACTTTTAGCCCGTGTTTTATTAAAACATAACAGTTATTGGATCGTCTTAGACTTGTATTTTCTATTTCTAAATATGTACAATTTTAAATCGATAAAAATCTAGCTGATCATTTAAAATTTACACCCATTTAAATGATTTACTTTTAAACTGTCCAAGAAATGTTTACGTAACTTTGATATTTTTATTCTTAACATAAAATAAAGTACAATTAATTATTTCAATAAAACATATTGTTTGGTAATATGGCCGCTTGCGCCGTGTAACTTTTGTGCAACATTATAACAACTAGTGGTCCCGCAATAGTCGAAATTCGACTATAATTAATTGAAATACTTATAGCTTGAACATTATTATGGGTTTATTGTCAAAAACTATTATACTTCTTTAATCACAGATTTCGCCAAGACTTCGCTATAGACAAATAATATTAAAGATAAACAATATTAACCTATTCTCATTTTGACCACAGACTTTAAGCATTAACAAAAGTTTGACAATAAACATAGTATATATATATGTGTGTGTGTGTCAAATACGTGGTAGTGTGTGTAATATATTTTTTGTTGATTTAATGTATTAATAAGCAGAATTAAAATAAAATATTAGCATTCTGCACTCCTCTATATTCTCTATAAGTGTGGGAAATTTCATACTCCTCCGTCCGCGCAATTTTCGTAAAAAGTGGTACAAAGTTTTTGCTTCACGTATTAATATTATATGAAATAAGCACGTAAACAAGCAAAGCAAAATTACTCCAACTTCTAAAAGTATATGCGTGCAAGTACAAGCTATTAAAAATAAAAAAGTAAAATAAAAAATGGCGCATATTCGCGCCAATTTACAGAACGCAACGATAATATTTTAATGCATCGAAAGACAGAGAGTCACGTCCGCGAAAAACGTTTTTTTAATCTCCGCAAAATAAAACACAAGTGGCTCGTATTCTACATTTTTATCATAACGCAAATTAACTAAAATACTTAGAATTATTTCGCATAATACAGATTGTTTGGTAATGTCGCCGCCGTGCAACAATGTAAGTCAGTAAGCGATATGAGTTTGACCGTTAAACGGTACGTGGTTACAGACGTAAATAAACTCGAACTAAACCCTCCCCAGTCACGTACTGTTGTAAATGTCGCTACCGAAGCCGCGACGCAGGGCCGCGTTGAATATTTGAAAAAAAAAACAATAAAAATTACGTAATCGTTAATTAGGTTGTTCTGTTTTTTCAACTGAAAACTTCTTTAACATCATTGAATATGACTTTCGTTTTGTCAAGCTTCATCAGCAGTCCCACGCATTGGGTAGCAGCATTGAGATCGTTGAGCATACGACTGAGGTCCTTCAGCGAGATGTACACTCCGTTGACGTTGATTCCACGTGTTTTCCAGTCCAGCGTCTTCAAGTACAGCGGTGAACAGTTTCGGAGACATAACATCTCCCTGTCGGATTCCCACGCTGCAGCTTGATAGGTCTAGACTGGCAATCCTGGATTTGTACGGTCATCGTCGCGGCTTCGTATAAACTTTTCAACACCTTGATATAGCGATAGTCTATCTGGCATCGCTGTAAGGATTCCGAAACTGACCATGTCTCGATAAAGTCAAAAGCTTTTTCGTAGTCCACGAAAGCCACGCAAAGTGGCAGATTATATTCTGTAGACTTTTGTATAATCTGTCTGAGGGTGTGAATATGGTCTACGGTATTGTAACCCTTTCGAAAACCGGCCTGCTCCGGTGGCTGATATTCATCAAGCCTTCGGGGGAGATGATTAGTAATGACCCTAGAAAAGACTTTGTAGACGTGGCTCAAAAGAGATATCGGTCTATAGTTCTTCAACAAAGATTTATCACTTTTCTTGAATAACAACACGACCCGACTCCTTGTTCACGCCACTAGCTTAGTTCCATTATGTATGACGGAATTATACAGACGTCATTGTCATTTCTCCAGGATAGGAACCCCTCCGGATTTTAGCAGCTTCGTAGTATTTCCATCTTCACTAGGCGCTCTACCATTTTTGAGCTGTTCCAAGGCTATCCGAATCTCCCCGATGCTGATGTCCGGGACATCGTCCGAGTAACGCCGAATAAGCGGTGCTCGGCTGTCACTAGCTAGGGCGGTGGGTGTAGGTAGAGAAGTGTGCACTGCGTAGAGTTTGCCATAATATTTTTCGACCTCACCTAAGATTTCTGGCTTGGAAGTGACTATAGAACCATCTTCTCGCTTAAGCTTAAGCAGAGGAGCACTTTTAGACGTCCGCACAAGGGCTTTAAGACTTTTATTACGCTCTATCACAGCTTCAATGCGTCTAGCATTAAAGCTACGGTAGTCACGCCTCGCCATCCTCCGGACGTCCTTATTCAAGATTGCGTACTCTGCTGTACCTCTTACGGATGGAGTGTCTTCTCGTTGTTTCCTCAATAATGCCAGAGTCTCAGGGTTTAGCTTGTGAACTTCACGTAGTGTCGCCGCCATGTGGACCGAATAGTAAACAGTCGCCGTCGGTCTAAGCACGTCATTACGGATCCACCCGATCCGTTAAAGGTGCTTTTAGATACCTCAAGCACCGGTCACCGACCTCGTCGAACCCGTTGCTTGAGACGAAGGGCTCGGCTAGTTAATTAACCCATAAACACAGCCCACTGAGTTTCTCGCCGGATTTTCTCAGTGGGTCGCGTTTCCGATTCGGTGGTAGATTCTGCGTAGCACTACTCCTGCTAAAGCTAGTGTTAGCAAAGTCCTCAGGTTAGAGCCCCGTGAGTGCACCTAATGACTCGGCTACGCTGGCACAGCCCTCTAGGTTATCAGCTTAGGTAAGACAAAAAAAGTGAAAGTGAAGTATGCTGGATGGTAGTGAAGTGTGGTAGTTTGTGGCGTNCCCTCCGGATTTTAGCAGCTTCGTAGTATTTCCATCTTCACTAGGCGCTCTACCATTTTTGAGCTGTTCCAAGGCTATCCGAATCTCCCCGATGCTGATGTCCGGGACATCGTCCGAGTAACGCCGAATAAGCGGTGCTCGGCTGTCACTAGCTAGGGCGGTGGGTGTAGGTAGAGAAGTGTGCACTGCGTAGAGTTTGCCATAATATTTTTCGACCTCACCTAAGATTTCTGGCTTGGAAGTGACTATAGAACCATCTTCTCGCTTAAGCTTAAGCAGAGGAGCACTTTTAGACGTCCGCACAAGGGCTTTAAGACTTTTATTACGCTCTATCACAGCTTCAATGCGTCTAGCATTAAAGCTACGGTAGTCACGCCTCGCCATCCTCCGGACGTCCTTATTCAAGATTGCGTACTCTGCTGTACCTCTTACGGATGGAGTGTCTTCTCGTTGTTTCCTCAATAATGCCAGAGTCTCAGGGTTTAGCTTGTGAACTTCACGTAGTGTCGCCGCCATGTGGACCGAATAGTAAACAGTCGCCGTCGGTCTAAGCACGTCATTACGGATCCACCCGATCCGTTAAAGGTGCTTTTAGATACCTCAAGCACCGGTCACCGACCTCGTCGAACCCGTTGCTTGAGACGAAGGGCTCGGCTAGTTAATTAACCCATAAACACAGCCCACTGAGTTTCTCGCCGGATTTTCTCAGTGGGTCGCGTTTCCGATTCGGTGGTAGATTCTGCGTAGCACTACTCCTGCTAAAGCTAGTGTTAGCAAAGTCCTCAGGTTAGAGCCCCGTGAGTGCACCTAATGACTCGGCTACGCTGGCACAGCCCTCTAGGTTATCAGCTTAGGTAAGACAAAAAAAGTGAAAGTGAAGTATGCTGGATGGAAGTGAAGTGTGGTAGTTTGTGGCGTTCCTTTTTTAAATCTTTTAAAAATCATTCCCTTACCTACTATGGCGCCATATTAATTTGCTTTCTTTCAGCGGACACTTTTAATACTCTGAGGTGGTGATCCTTATTTCTTACCCTCACATAGACACAGTAGCCATCACACAAGATATTTGACAGATGCCTAAATCTCGCTTACTACATTTTAGATAAGATAAGCTTGCATATATAAAAGTTCCGAACTTTTCGGTAGACACTGAGCTACATCACTAGCTCGGTGGAAGATCTTCCCTTTCGTCGTAATTTCCACCCCTCTAAAACGATAATTAAAAAAAAGACTAATACGTAAAACTAGTCTATTTATAAAATAAAGTGTAATTGCAAAACGTCTGTAGCGGCACTGAAGTCTGCAAGCGTTTAACACTAAGCCAATTATGTTTTTGTTGTTACATTGTTAAATACGCGAGCGGATAGTTTGCGTCTAACATTCATTTGTTTTACAAGCTAACACTTTGTGAGTGTGATTGGCACGCGGCTATGTCTGTTCTTGTAACTAGGGGAGAAAGGGTTGGCTAGTGGATTAGCGCAAAAATAGCGTAAGATAAAGGTAAAGATAAAGAATCCTTTATTGACAACCTTAACCTTGATACGCCATCTCTTTTCATTACACTGATTGATTAACATAGTTGAACTACACGATTTGATACTGTTTTACTGCTGTTAGGTCCAGGCCATTTTGCGGCCGTAAGGGCGTACGACGACCCCTCTTGCTTGCTTGCTGCGGTCTTTCGCCCCATACTAATAGGATCCTGCGTGACCAGGGGCATTCATGCGATATAGTGAAAGTTGCCTTGGTGTACCGGCGTACCTTTGTGGAATTATTTCTATTTGGGTACATACTATTAATGTAATTTTTCTAAGCATTTGACATCGGCAAAGATTGTTTTGCTTTCGCATATTCCTCCCCCAAATCCTGCCATAAGTCCCGGACGTTCGGCATTTCCTCTTCCATATAGAGCCTGCAATGGCCTTAATGTCGTCTGCCCAGTTTTGGAACGGTCGTTTTTTTTTTTAGTCTTTTCTCCTCTCGAAAGAACCACTCAGTTACTAATTCAGCCCATTTTTACACGCTTTATATTAGCTTGACTTGTATGTATGTTTGTAACTGACTCTTTTAGACGCGATTTTGACCCACTTTAAACGGCCAGATTTCATTCAAACTTTGTAGATTTATCGAGGACCGATGACAATACACTAATTTGATAAGATTATTCCATTATTCAATTTGCAAAATAAGATTTTTGCCAATTTATATAATTTTTATCTATAGTCGATAAGGCAGAAATTGATGTTAAAGTACTTAATAGTTTTAAAAATACGCTTTTATAGAAAATTTAACTAAAAAATGAAAAATCAATAATAGTTTAAAAAAACTAAAAAACACGCTTTATATAAAATTCAACTAAAAAATAGAAAACAAATTGTAATAAATTTAAATTGAAAATAGTGTAAAAAAATATATATTTTATTTAAAAAAAGCGTGAGGTGCTTTTTAAGATATTATTGAAATAACAATTCTTCTACTCATATCTGCCAGAAAAATATTTATAACTAATAACACCATGCATGCATGCATTAGTTGAGTTTTATATAAAGCGTGTTTTTTAGTATTTTTAAACTATTTTTTTCTGTTTTGCTTCTTATTCTCTAATACACTGAAATCCTTTTTCAGTGTATTAGAGAATAGATTTTTTTAACAAGCTTTCAGGAGCTTCGTGTCTAAGTAACATACATGTTTGTGATGATCTATCATGATCTTCAAACATCGGTCAAAGAATCAGTTACGACAAAGAGTTCGACGAGGGAACTAACCCATAGAAACAGCCCACTGAGTTTCTCGCCGGATCTTCTCAGCGGGTCGCGATTTCAAGCCGGTGGTAGATTCAGCGTAGCACTGCTATTGCTAGGTGTTAGCAAATTTTCTCAGGTTGAGCCCGTGAGCTTATCTACATATTCGCGCACGACTCGCGATTGTAGATTGAAACTACAAGCTCGCATATATACAAGTTCCGAACAACAACATTCGAACCGTCGGTCTACCGAGCAATATCAACCGCTCGGTGGAAGATCTTCCCTTTCTTCGTTTAAGCCTTCCCAAATATTTATGGATTTTTGGTGAGCCTATGCCCTTTTTTTTTCTCCAGGATAGGTGAGCGGGCATGAGCTTAGCCAGGGAGGGGGGTATTCGCTAAAAGCTGCCCGAGCGTCCTTCTAACAGCTCAATGGCAGCTTCTTCGTGAATGCACTTAATAATGAATCGGAATCGCGACCTAATTCATTAACGCATACCATTGAAACTTCTATTGCGATTTGGCTTTTATGTTGCATTGCAAGAAACAATTAAGGAAGGATTTCTGGTAATTCTCGCCCCTAAAGGGAAAATTATGGGACGAATGTTTGTAATTCGTCACTTTCAAAGTGAGACGCACGAAATATCGTTTACCTCATTATGCATGTTGTTGCTCAAAATTTCACCCTAAAAAGGGCGAATTAGTTCGTCAATTTTGAAGGACGGTTATTGAAATTCAATATAACGTTATTTTTTTTGTTTTTTAATTCCAGTTTGGTATGAAATGTGAAAGTGTGAAAGTAAAGCCCCAGTGATTGACAAATTAAAGAGCGGACGGTTAGTGTGGTATGGACATGTGATGCGTAGAGAGAAGATGCATGTGACTAGGGGATGTATGGAAATGGTAGTGCAAGGTAGAGGGGAAAGAGGTCGAGCGAAGAAGACAGGGATGGAGTGTGTGAATGACGATATGAGAGAGAGAAGAGTGACGGCTGATAGAAGAGAATGGAATGGAAAAATTCGCTGTGCCGACCCCACATAGTAGGACAAAGAAGAAGAAGAAGAATACCAGTTTGGTAATTTTTGTCTCGACTTTTTTTTTATTGCTTAGATGGGTGGACAAGCTCACAGCCCACCTGGTGTTAAGTGGTTACTGGAGCCCATAGACATCTACAACGTAAATGCGCCACCCACCTTGAGATATAAGTTCTAAGATCTCAAGTATAGTTACAACGGCTACCCCACCCTTCAAACCGAAACGCATTACTGCTTTACGGCAGAAATAGGCAGGGTGGTGGTACCTACCCGCGCGGACTCACAAGAGGTCCTATACCACTAGTAGGTAACTACGCAAATTATAATTTTGCGGGTTCAACTACACGGTGTTATTCCTTCATATCTTTCCTTCCATTCCTTTATACCTACCCGCGTGGACTCAGAAGAGTTTCTACCACCAGTTCACAGAACGCTCCTATCTTCTAGTCCTTGCTTCACTATTCGACTGTTCGAAAGCTTTCCTACATCTAAAGATAATCAAGCTTTACGCTACTTAAACTAAAAAGGCACCAATCAAACTTCTGCGATATTTATGAACTCAATTTAAAAAAAAAAACATAATGGCAACACTATTTCATTTTTCTTAAGCACGTACTTCTCTGCACTACTCTGGCGCGTTTCAAATTTTTCCGGCGGAAATACAAATTTGAATAAGCCCATATAAAAACACACAATAAACAGGCGAGCATTAGTTTAAAAATTCTTCGCCTTCATCTAGCAAACGCGTTACGAATTCCTGTGAAATTACGAGAATCCATACTAATGGCGAATCCGTGACTACCAGAATGCATTCCGGTGCAATAAAAACAAATATAGAACTGAAATACGACAAATAAATCGGGGTTGAAAGAGAGCCAAAAAAAAAATTGTTATGTAAAAATGCCGCCATGTTGGTTGAGCATCGAACGCGCGCGCACGTACTATGCGTCCGAAATCTTTATCGATTGCATTCGTGCGTGACTTTTTCAATATTTTATTTTCATTTGCTTGTTTTTTTTTTTCTTCTAAAACGCACAAATTTCTCGTCAATGATCTATTTACGGGGCCGGTTTTTATTTGATTTTAAGCCTGCTCGAGTGTTGGCGTTCATTGAGGTTTTTTTTTTGGCTTTTTTTGTTACGTTTCCGTACTAGCCCTTTTGGGGTTTTGCGGCTTGTAGCCGTTTGTCATTTTTCTTCTAGGTTTTGTACATATCGGATCTTTAGAATTGAAGAGGCTGAACTCAAGGCCCGTACCCGATCGAAAATTGACGCATTTGAAAAGTGGTGTTGGGGCAAAATGTTGGGCGTATCATGGAGGGAGCGCCGAACAAATGTGTCAATTCTAGAGGAGCTAAACGTCAAGACCCGTCTATCTACAATATGTATGCAGCGTCTCCTCAAGTACTTCGGACACGTGGCCCGACAAAATCCTGAGAACTTGGAAAAATTAATAGTTGTAGGTCACGTGGAAGGAAAGAGAAGTCCAGGAAGATTGCCAACCAGGTGGACGGCCCCCGTCATGACTTACGCGAGTGTGGTGTTGGCTCACGCGGCCCGCACACACATAGACACCCTCCAATCTCTACAATCCCGCTTTTGCAGGTTAGCCGTCGGAGCTCCGTGGTTCGTGAGGAACGTTGACCTACACGACGACCTGGGCTTCGAATCTATCCAGAAATACATGAAGTCAGCGTCGGAACGGTACTTCGATAAGGATATGCGTCATGATAATCGCCTTATCGTTGCCGCCGCTGACTACTCCCCGAATCCTGATCACGCAGGAGCCAGTCACCGTCGACGTCCTAGACACGTCCTTACGGATCCATCAGATCCAATAACCTTTGCATTAGACGCCTTCAGCTCTAACACTAGGAGCAGGCTTAGGGACCCCGGTAACCGTACTCGTCGAACTCGACAAAGAGTTCGCCGTGCAACCTAACCCATAAATCAGCTCGCTGAGTTTCTCGCCGGATCTTCTCAGCGGGTCGCGATTCCGATCCGGTAGTAGATTCATTCGCGAAGCAGCTGCTCTTGAGCTGTTAGGTCTCCTTCGAAGGGCTCGGGTAGCTGTTAGCAAATCCCACCCCTCCTGGCTGAGCCTTTGCTCGCCCACCTGTCCTGGTGAAACTGGAAAGGCCTCCGGGCTAACAGTAATCCTTCAATCATAAAAAAAAAAAAACATGTGGACGGACATTGTCAAGGAGGCCACAAACACCAGCGTCCCGGGCGCCATTAAGCAGGCCGAATGCAGGCAACATTGGAGAAAGCTTGTGCTAATACTGGGCCAAGGTGATCACGAGCCTCAGTAATGAGGAAACGACAAAGAAGAGCCTCAGTAATGAGGAAACGACAAAGAATGAGTTTTATAATTAAACTACTCAAATGTATTCTACATGTTTTAAAAAAAAATATTTTTTTTAAATTTCAATTTTAGTCTAGAAAAGGACAAAGTAAACTTTCCCCCTCGTTTAAATCAATTATGCTTATAGTATTAAAATCGAAACTAAAAATTTTCAATTTGTCAATTACCTTTTTGGGGTTTTAACTTTTGTAAACAAGAACTTTAGATGAAGTCAGTTCAATTCTAAAGGTGCGATTTGTATGTCATATGAAAAATACTTATCAACCAGCACAATAGTTTTTAAGCAAGAGAACCGGAAGTTTTGGTGGTTTCTGCTGAAAATCAGTCAAATATCCCCGTTTCTAAAGATAGATACTTCTAAAACGACACTTATTTAATACGATAACGAGATTGTTGTTTAGAATCAATTTAGAAAATTAGATTAAGCACTATGAACACACAATATATGGGTATAACCGAAATTTTACTGCATATTTTTTATGTATATTTATGTAAAGAAATAAGTTGAAGTCGTCGTGGCCTAAAGGATAAGACGTCCGGTGCATTCGTATGTAGCGATGCATCGGTGTTCGAATCCCGCAGGCGGGTACCAATTTTACTAATTAAATACGTACTTAACAAATGTTCACGATTGACTTCCACGGTGAAGGAATAACATCGTGTAATAAAAATCAAAACCCGATTTTTTTTTATAGATTAAATGGATGGACGAGCTCACAGCCCACCTGGTGTTAAGTGGTTACTGGAGTCCATAGACAATGTAAATGCGCCACCCACCTTGAGATATAGTATAAATTTTTATTGCATATTTAGTTCACTATTTTGGTGATAATGGCTTAGGTACACATAAAAGAGTTATATATGCTGTCGCTGGCTTTTTTGTAGAACTATTTAAGATAAACATTTCCAATTGTTTTTGGGACGCACGCCAGATTAGCTCGCAGATGGCAATTTTCTTCATACTTACTTGAAACTTATCATTACATATATTTTGGGTAATTCACATTATCTCTATATATAAAAATGAATTGCTGTTCGTTAGTCTCGCTAAAACTCGAGAACGGCTGGACCGATTTGGCTAATTTTGGTCTTGAATTATTTGTGGAAGTCCAGAGAAGGTTTAAAAGGTAGATATAAATATGAAAATGCTCAGAATTAAATAAAAACAAACAATTTTGTTTTTCTTTTGATGTGTCCCCCGTCGGACGGATTCCTTTTGTTTGTTTTAAGTTTATTTTACACAAAAGTTTAGGTCTTTTATTTATCGATTGAGGCACTACGAAGTCTGCCGGGTCAGCTAGTATCTTTAAAAATTATCGCCAATGTGTTATTCTGCTATATTATTGTAAAGTTTCATCAAAATCCATTCAGTAGTTTTTGCGTGAAAGAGTAACAAAAATACATCCGTGCATTCTGACAAACTTTCGCATTTATAATATTGGTAGGATAGTGGAATAGCCAATACCGTCTTTACCATTACACGGTGCCCGTGCCCAGGGCCCCCATTCTCAGGGGGCCCCGAAGGACCGACAATTTCTCTCACACATTTATTCTCAAAGCATTTTTGTCGGGCACATTACACTTTTTTCACAAATCAGTAATCTTATCAGATGGTATTTTCAAGGCATATACTACGCCATTATATCGATGACTACGCCTATTCCTACTGTACTAATTAATAGTATTTCCGAACGCATCCTACCTAATTTACTTAGTACACCATCTAGCAAAACAGCAGCATTCTAATTTTTTTTTTTATTGTTTATATGGATGGACGAGCTCACAGCCCACCTGATGTTAAGTGGTTACTGGAGCCCATGGACATCTACAACGTAAATGCGCCACCCACCTTGAGATATAAGTTCTAAGGTCTCAGTATAGTTACAACGGCTGCCCCACCCTTCAAGCCGAAACGCATTACTGCTTCACGGCGGAAATAGGCGGGGTGGTGGTACCTACCCGTGCGGACTCACAAGAGGTCCTACCACCAGTGATTACGCAAATTATAATTTAGCGGGTTTTTGATTTTTATTACACGAAGTTATTCCTTCACCGTGGAAGTCAATTGTGAACATTTGTTGAGTACGTATTTCATTACAAAAATTGGTACCCGCCTGCGGGATTCGAAAAACGGGGCATCGCTGCATATGAATGTACCGGACGTCTTATCCTTTAGGCCACAACGACTTCAAATATCAACGACTTAATATCATTAATGACCTATTATATCATATTGTATTTGATTACCTATAATAAATGGTCATACTCAGTAAAAAACTCTTTTTTTAATTTTCCAAACGGGACTCAAATTCTTGTGTGCCCAAGGGCCCCAGCCTAATTAAGGACGTCCCTGGGGATAGCATAGTGTGGAAAGAGACTTTTTTTCTCAGACGAGAGGCAGTATTTGCAATCTGATATCCACGGGCTTCAGGCAAGCACTTTGCAGACAGTGAAGTCCTAACAGTATGTATTCGCAAAATTTGCACTAAAAAATATTATTTGAACGAATCATCGAGTTTTTGAAGCTCATTACTCGGGAGTAACTTCGAAATATCACGACTAATATCGACTTAACGGTATGGCTTAAACGAATTTCAACTCTATGCTGTACCGTATAAGTGACATTTAAGAACGTAAATAGTTCTCGTGGTGTTGTTTACAAATCGTTTTACTCCATTAGCGCGTCGGCTTCGATGAGAACGAAAGCGAATTTTTAGGGATCTTTATCATTAATTTTTTTCTTGTAAATTCTATTAAATTTTTGACGTGATCTTATAAATCGATGAGCACCCGCTGCACGCACGAAAAAGTGTCACGTTCCGCCTGAGCGTGCAAGCGAAAGCGCGGAACAAGCGATAGAGAGGCACGATCGGCCCAAGCGTTGGCTTGTGACACATTTATCTCCGTTGTCGCGTGACGTCAGAGCTAACAGTTCCAATGGTTCTGCTACTGACGTTATCACGTAAAACTATCGTGCGTAAACCGACAACAGACAACCAATTAATTTTTCGTAAACATTATCAGTCTTTTTTTAATTTGGTTTTTATTTATAATGAATCGATTAAGCCGACTAATGTTACGATGAGAAAAATAAAAAAAAACACGAATGCCCGTAATGATAAGGCGGGGGCGTTACGAAAGACTTGGATGGACTCCGTGAAAGTGGATAACGATGGGAGGGTGTGAGTACAGAGATGAGGTATTATACGAATGGAAACACAGAACTTACTGTACCGACCCACTTAAGGTAGAAGAAGATATATAAAATACTAGAGATGTGGAACACTAACTTGTACTAAATTAATATTTTTATCGCTTTCCATGAGTCGTGGACGTAATTTATGGTACTTCTTCCGTTTAATCTGGTGTTTATTTCTAATAACGTTTCACTTCTGCCCTAATTCCATATTACGTCTGGTCAGCGCAGCATGTTCCCTCGGCACACTGTAGAGGGAATCCTCACTAGCAAGCGACCGTCGCTGACGTCACTCCTCCCCGGATTGTCTCCAGTAGCACTATTGCTGCGTGCCATACTGAAGGACATTTCCGTTAATTTTTTTTACATCATCCAATTTTGGATGGCCTCTCCTTTTTTTTTCTACCTATGGTGATAGCCTTGAGGAGCTTATTCAGCTTCTCCTTGACGTGTAGGTGAGCTTATAGGGCTTTGTCTGTGGGTTAATTTACTCGTCGAGCCCTTCGTCGCAAGCGACGGGTTCGGCGAGGACGGTGATCAGACGGCCTCTTACATGAATTCAAATTCAAATTCAAAATCATTTATTTCAACTTGGATGTCATCAAAAACACACTTGTTGAATGTCAAAATGTAAAAGAAAATGTTAACTCTACCACCGGTTCCAAAAAAAGCCACAGTCCTGAGAAGAACCGGCGAAACAAACTCAGCGGGTTTTTTTTTTTTTTTGTATTTTCTCAACTATTTTCTTTTTTTAAACAAGAAAACATATTTACAGTATACAAAAAAACAAGTCAAAAAAATACAATTCAAATAAATAATAATAATAATGAAAAATGAAAAATGAATGATGCGAAGAAGCATTATTTTACTGGTAGGTCACCGGCTATACTATATAAATGATATTTAGAACTCATGTCTCAAGTTGGGTGGTGGCTTTTATATTGTTGATACCTATGGGCTCCGGTAACCACTTGAGATACCGTGAGCTCCTGACGCCTATGCAAAAAAGGCAGATTGCTTTTTTTAATTTTTTATAGCTTTGCCTTTTAAATAGGCAGTATCAGAATGGACGTCTGTACCGTTCATTAGGTCCACATTAAATTATTAAACATTTGCATTATAAAAAATGTTAGGGCACTTATAAAATAATACGTACGGAACTCGCAAAAATAACACGACATTAATGGAACTAAAATTAAACAATTTATTTACATTATCAACTCGAACGCGAGACGGTAGCCATCTTGACTGTAGACAAATAAAGCACAAAATGGCCGACAGTCAAATACCGAGATTTCTACGAAGCGAGTTTTTCTTTTTTTTATTGTTTATCCAATATCTCAATATGTGTCAGTGGTAGCTGTGAAGTGTTGATAATATAGACTATGTGCATTTATACTTGGCCTTAATGCAGTAAGAGCTGGATGTTTTAGCGTTTTCTTCGGTTATGGCAAGTCGAAGATATAATTGAACTTACTATTACGAATAGCTAACATCTGGATTGTCAGTGGCGACGAAAACTGTAAACTATTCGCAAGTATTGGAAATAGTATGACAAAAAAAAGACGATGTTAAACCATAAATATTAGGTATAACTATTATACTATTTATGTATGTATGTATGTATATGTGTAGATGTATTTATGTATATTTGTATAGATATTTACGCTTGTTTTTTCCCTACCTATGCTGATAGCCTTGAGAGGCTATTTCAGCTTCACCCTAACGTTTGTAGGTGAGCTCACGGGGCTCAAACCGGAGAGTTGCTAACACTGACCCTAACAAGAGCAGTGCTTCGCAGAATCAACCACCGGATCGGAAACGCGACCCACTGAGAAGATCCGGCTAGAAACTCAGTGGGCTGTGTCTGTGGGTTAGTTCGCTCGTCGAGCCCTTCGTCGTAAGCGACGGGTTCGGCGAGGACGGTGACCGGTGCTTGTGGTGCCTAAAAGCACCGTTAATGGATTAGGAGGATCCGTAATGACGTGATTTGGGCAACTTCGACGGTTTATCATTCGAACGCTTATATGTGTTTTGTGTATGTATTTGTTAATGTAATGTAATTTAATATAAATTTCATTGCACCTACCACAATTGTCTCTGCAATTTCTTTGGTTGACTGGTAGAGAATGCCTTAGGCATTTAGTCCGCCAATGTCAATCTTACATTTAAATATTACGTGTTTAATTTAATTTAGTAATTAAATATTACATTTAAGTGTAATAAACAAATAAATAAATAAATAAATAAATATAGTTATAATTCTACTGGACATTGGTTCATTTTAAAGCTGTTTGGTGGAGAAACCAAATTCGGAAAACAATTAACGAAAAAAAAAACGCATATATTTTATCACGAGATTCTCCCGTTGGCAAACGGTTTACAAATAAAAAGTCTGTATATTGTATTAAATAATATACTTAATAATTTTATAGCATTTTGTAACTTCGGATAGGAAATATCCGCTTGAGTGGAATTCACAAATAATTTTAAGATTGAGTAGGTACCTATACGAAATGTTAACAGTGAAATATCTCTAAACACTGGCCGTTTGCAATATGAGTTGATGAAATGCGCGGGAAATTTATAATAAGATGTTAATATCTAATTTAATCTGTGGAACTTACACGAGAGTGGCAGACACAATGATATCTATATATTAATACGTGAAGCAAAAACTTTGTATACCTTTTTACGGAAATTGCGCGGACCGAGGAGTGTGAAATTTCCCACACTTATAGAGAATATAGAGAAGGAGTGCAGAATGTTAATTTTATTTTAAAATTATACGTGAAAAATACATTAAATCAATAAAAAAACATTACACACACAACCATGTATTTGACACACACACATATACTCTTTGTTTATTGTCAAACTTTTGTTATTGCTTAAAGTCTGTAGTCAAATTGTGAATAGATTAAATATTGTTTGTCTTTATTAATATTTTTTTATAGTGTAGTGTTGGCGAAATTAGTGATTATAGAAGTATAAATTACAATCATAATAGTGTACAAACTTATAATTTCCATTAATTATAGTCGAATTCCGACTACTGCGGGACCTCTAGTCTATTTTAATACGCTTTTATTTACAACGTGTTAAATCGCGTTTTTTGCTGCCATTAAATTATTTCCGAAGTTTCGGATACCTACATAGGTTTTCGTATTCACGGATCTTACAATTGTATTGTTTTTTTGTTATAATGCAATCATAAAAGTCTTTGTTGCATTAAGTGGAATTTATTATTAGTA
The DNA here is from genome assembly GCF_003987935.1 of Bombyx mandarina. Next base: position 2,261,609 of record NW_021011500.1, read on the forward strand.
AAATAAGGTTCTATCTCTTGCTAGGGCTAGTGTTAGCAAATTCCCTCAGGTTGAGCCCGTGAGCTCACCTATCCGTCCGCGCATATCTGAAATAGCCTTTAGGCTCCCCGGGAATTGGTCGAGAAAACAAAAAAAAATGTAAATATCTTTCGAACGCAGTGATTATTGAGAAACATTCTAATGCAGTGATAATTTTTCTAGCAAATTCCATTTTTAATTTTTAATTTTTATTGATTATATTTGTAGACGAAAATCGTGCCTCAAATCGGTAACGGCGAATTTAATAACGACTATAATATTCGATTCGATTAATATATCGATTAATTTTATAATTCGATTCTTTTGTTTTTACGTTATTTTTTTAACATTTCGGCTAATCGATATCCGTAGGATCGATGTATATCTACCAGCGTAGACGTTTTCAATGGCCTTCCTTAGAAGTATGGCGTAAGGAAGCAAACAAACTCTTCAAAATCAAAATTTAATCCCTTTCGGGTATTGAATGTTTTCGCTGCCAAGCCATTTGTCATTTGTCTTAGCTTTAGGAAAAGTAGAGGTCTGCTGTACAAAACAACAACTGTTGTGGTTTAGAGACCGTCTGATGCTGTATGGATGCTGTATTAGGTTGAGTGTTGTCGTATACCTAGTAGCAGCAGGGACGAGTGATTAACCAGGGCTGGCTGAAGATTGACGGGCTTATGCATAATTGGGGTTGAACCGTTAGTTCTTTTGTCGTCTATTTTACGTACTCTTTTTTTTATTGCTTGAATGGGTGGACGAGCTGACAGTGCACCTGGTGTTAAGTGGTTACTGGAGCCCATAGACATCTACAACGTAAATGCGCCTCCCACCTTGAGATATACCTAAGTTCTAAGGTCTCAAGTATAGTTACAACGGCTTCAAACCGAAACGCATTACTGCTTCACGGCAGAAATAGGCAGGGTGGTGGTACCTACCCGCGCGGACTCACAAGAGTTCCTACAACCAGTAATTACGCAAATTATAATTTTGCTGGTTTGATTTTTATTACACAATGTTATTACTTTACCGTAATAATATGAGAACGGTCAAACTGGTGGCCCGGAGGCCTTTCCAGTTTCACCAGGACAGGTGGGCGAGCAAAGGCTCAGTCAGGAGGGGCGGGACTTGACAACAGCTGCCCGAGCGCCTCCGAAGGAGACCTAACAACTCAAGAGCAGTTGCTTCGCGAATGAATCTACTACCGGATCGGAATCGCGACCCGCTGAGAAGATCCGGCGAGAAACTCAGCGAGCTGATGTTTGGGTTAGGTTGCACGTCGACCTCTTTGTCGAGTTCGACGAGTACGGTTACCGGGTTGGCGTTCCTTGTCGTCTGGTTCGTGTCCGTCCGTCTTTTAGGAAGTCAAAAAAAGTCTTTAGTCTGTGTCTAGTCATTGTAGGTCCTATGTCCTGTCAAAGAGGTTGCGCACCACGACAGGGTTGGCGCCACGTGTCTGGTTGTAGTGTTGACGTGCTATTTATAATATGCACTCAAGGGAATCCCTGAGGAAAAATTTTAAAGAAATTAAAGTTCTCACTATGCCATCCCCGTATATTTTTGAAAATTTGATGTATGTTCGCAAACATATTGAGGAGTTTCCTAAAAAGTCGGACATACATAATAGAAATACTAGGAACAAACACAAGCTTGTTGTGCCGATGAGTAGGTTACATAAGATACGAAATTCATTCGGGTGTTTGTCTGTGCGCCTGTACAACAAAATTCCACATGATGTTCAGAACCTACATATACATAGGTTTAAGAAAACTATTAAAGAACATCTGTGCAATAAAGCTTACTATAAAGTCAATGATTATCTAGAAGATTGCACAAAGTGGGAATGAGTTGCTCGCTCCGGGCATTTCAATATTGCAATAATTGTTACGTTATAATACTCATTGTAAAAATTAATATTAAAAAAAAACTAATATTTAAAAAAAAGACAATATGCCCGCTGAGTTTCTTGCCAGTTCTTCTCAGGACGGAGGCTAGTTCTTGTGAATTGGCGGTAGTTCTTTTGACGTTCAACAAGTATGTACTTTCATTTATGTTGAATACAAATTTTTTGATTTGATTTCATTTGATTTGATTTGATTTGACTTGACTTGATTTGATTTGACCGCGGGAACCTCCCTACTCTGACCGGGTTTTGACCCCGGACGGAGATCGGACGTCGGGTGTAAGAGTGCAGGGGAGTCGTTTAGTGCGGTAGGGCCCTAAAAACATCCTTGGCCCGCGGTCTGCGCCCAACATCAGCAGATCGTCAAGTCCCAGATACCCCGCGCGCTGCCTAGGCTTATGTATAATTATGTTTAGCTGCACACAATACACATCCGCAGTAATGTTCGTGCCATTTGAAGTCGTCGTGGCCTAAAGGACGTCCGGTGCATTCGTACGTAGCGATGCACCGGTGTTCGAATCCCGCAGGCGGGTACCGATTTTTCTAATGAAATAATATACGGACTTAACAAATGTTCACGATTGACTTTCACGTTGAAGGAATAACATCGTGTAATAAAAATCAAACCCGCAAAATTATAATTTGGTTAATTGCTGGTGGTAGGTCGTTTTGTGGTTCCGCACCGCCCAGCCTATTTCTGCCGTGATGCAGTAATGCGTTTCGATTTGAAGAGCGGGGCAGCCGTTGTACTGTAAAAACTGAGATCTTAGAACTATTATCTCAAGGTAGGCGGCATTTACGTTGTAGCTGTCTATGGGCTCCGGTAATCAGGTAACATCAGGTGCGCCGTAAACTTGTCCACCCACTTAAATAATAAAAACAAAAGTTTTCGTTGTGGCCCTAAAACGCGTGAAGTCAGAGCCGCTTTTGTTCTTCTTTTAATTTTCTTAATTATAGCATACGTATTCTCTTCGTCTGATGTCTGTATATATGTCATAACAGCCGACGAATCCAGCTAGATGTATGTACCCCGTCTATATCCTGAAGTCGGGGTCGATAATTTAAATCCTATTGCACGTATCTGGAACGCGATTTTAGCGAAAGAAAGAGACGGACGATCGAAGTCACAACACTGGTGACATTAAGTAAAGAGCCAAAAGTATTTGCAAATCAGTAATATAACGTCACAGTGTTATAATAAACTGCTGGTTATTTTTTTAATAGTACATTTGTAGCAGGAGACGATGGTGTCAGTTGAATCATACTCTGCGAATTTATTGATGAATTTGCATAATTCCGGTAATTATGGTAGGTGCCGCCATTTTTTCCATTTCTGCCGCAGACGAGTAAACACTTAACGGCAATTGGGCACATATTGTTGTACCAAAAAGACGTTGACCACTCACGATCAGTTGCTTAGGTTTTTTGTATGTAGCTTCCATTAATTGATTAATTATTTTGTTTCTTTTAATTCAGTAGCACAAAGGATCGAAGCCGAACCGATAATGAACGCTTAGCGTAAATACGAAACAAAGAAAAAAAATACACACAAATTTACGTGCAGTCTTAGATTTCGTAATTTAAATCGATATTAATATTAAAAAAACAAAAGAGGAACGTTAACAAATTAAAAAAAGTTGTGTAATTTATTAACGTTAAAAAAATATATATTTCACAATTAAATAAATAAATACCTTACCCGACATTTTCTCCGTGAACTTCAAACGCATAACAAATATAGTCTACAAAATAAAAAAACACTAGTCACAACATTTAAAAAATTAAAAAAAAAACAAACACACACAAATAAATCCTTTTTTTGTTTTTGTTTCAAATATTGTCTATGTACGGACAAAGCGCGGGAGCGACAACCAATATGGCGACTGTTTTCCTAAAGCGATTTTCCATTTTACTTCCTCATTTTACTAAGTATAGCCGAGTCAGGCATACAACGCTTTATTGTAATGCAACAGTAGCGATGGACACATTGTAACTGACCTAAATTACATATTGTTTACATTTAAATAAAGCATTTTTAGTTCCACCTCAAGATAGCAATGGCGTTGCATAATTAATTATATATACAGATATATTTTTTATATTTTTAAATATATTTTTATACATTTGCTTTGTTCATATCAGGTTTTAGGTTGTAATGAAATACTTTATTAACCATTTATCGTGTTTTAAATAATTTATTTTAATATATAATTAGAAGTAAAGGGTTTTATTTTCTTTAGAGATACAGAATATATTGAGAATTAGGCAAGTTTTTATTGCTTAGATGGGTGGACGAGCTCACACTGGTGTTAAGTGGTTACTAGAGCCCATAGACATCTACAACATAAAAAAGCCACCCGCCTTGAGATATAAGTTCTAAGGTCTCAGTATAGTTACAACGGCTGCCCTACTCTTCAAACCGAAACGAATTACTGCTTCACGGCAGAAATAGGCAGGGTGGTGGTACCTACCCGCGCGGACTCACAAGAGGTCCTAACACCAGTAAGTCATTTTTAAATGTAATTGAAATTGTTTTTGTTGCGCGTTCAATGTTTTTGCATTTAAAATAAAATAAATTAATTATTTTACAATATTCTTACGAATTTGTAGTCAGAAAAGTCTTACTTTTAAATATGACGAAGAAAAAGATCAATACTAAAAACAATTTTTTTTTGGTTATTTGATGTGAGATTTTGTTTTAATTAGTATGAAAAGTAAAGTTTGAAGATTTATCTAAATTGTTTCATTTTCAGTTCATTCAGACAAGTAATCAAAGTCTACGAGATTGACTAGTGTATTATTTGTAATATTGTTGTAGTATTTGGAATATGAAGAGATAGTTGTATAGTAAATTTTAACACAATATCTTCCAATTACTTTACGAAATACACCCATTTTATAATAATTCCAGTAATTTTCAATTGCTAATTAACACTAAAATATATCTCGAAAGTTAATATTTTATATTTCCTGAACATTTTACATTTTCAGAGATGTGCCCTTTTCGAAATTGCATATTCAATTAATTAATTATTGATTTAAATTTTTTGTCCTTATTGCATTGAATTAGCTTCCGATCTATCCGTTGTTAATTGGTAATCTTAGCCCATAGACACAAAAACATGAATAACATTTAAAATTGATTCAACTAGAAAACCAATTCTGAGGTAAAGTACATAAAAAAACAGGCTAATTGAGAAGTAGCTTTTTTGTAGTTGATGTTTAAATACTTGTAGACGTGATTTTAATATTACTAGTGGTTCTTTTTTTATTGCCGTATAGGCAGACGAGCATACGGCCCACATGATGGTGAGTGGTTACCGTCGCGCATGGACGTCAGCAATGCCAGGGGCAGATCCAAGCCGCTGTCTACCGCTTAATACTCTCCACAAGCCTCGTTTGAAGAAGGACATGTCATAGCGCTCGGGAAACACCGTGGAGGGGAGCTCATTCCATAGCCGGATGGTACGTGGCAAAAAAGATCTCTGGAAACGCACTGTCGATGAACGTAGTGGCTCCAGGTAGTGTGGATGAACTCTATTTTTTGTCCCTGTGGCTCTAACCTAAGGACGTTGCTAACACTAGCCCTAGCAAGAGCAGTGCTTCGCATAATCTACCACTGGATCGGAAACGCGACCCACTGAGAAGATCCGGCGAGAAACTCAGTGGGCTGTGGTTGCCCAGTACTCGAAATTTGAACTTAATTGATTTAAAGGTTAGTCGACATCACGAATATAGCAAAAAGGTTAGTCAACATTGCAGGAGACCCAAGAGCTGGCAGCCACCTCGGACAAAGAATTAATCTAGCTATTCAAAGGGAGAACGCTGCCAGTATCTTCAGAACCTTGCCTAAAGGGACTCTTTCAAAAATATTATCTAATATATAAAATTCTCGTGTCAAAATGTTCGTTCCCATACTCCTCCGAAACCGCTTGACCGATTCTCATGAAATTTTTTATGCATATTCAGTAAGCCTGAGAATCGGCTACTATCTATTTTGCATACCCCTAAGTGATTAGGGTTGTCCGCCCCTACATTTATTTTTTATTTGGACAATTTTTTTATGTTATAATGAGGAATTATGTGGTTGAATGAGGTTTTATTATTTTTATTATATATTCCCTCATCGTTCACAACACTACATACCTCTTACTCATTGCGCACATCCTTACACACTTACAATAAGTTAGTTTTTTTTTCTACACTAGAAATTCCCTAGATATCTTATATATGGCAAAACAATGTTTGCCGGGTCAGCTAGTTTAGTTATATATATTATATTTTTTAAAGTTTTTAGTTTTAGGTTCATATATTTAAAATTTAAATTATAAGTTTGAACATTATTATGGTTATATTGTCAAAGACTTTACCTCTATAATCACAGATTTCGCCAAGATTACACTATAGACAAATAATATTAAAGGCGAACAATATTAATCTATTCTAATTTGAGCACAGACTAAGCAATAAACAAAAGAGTATATGTGCGTGTGTGTGACAAATACACGATAGTGTGTGTAATGTTTTATTTATTGATTTAATGTATTTTTATGCATAATTAAAAATATATATAAAGTTAATATTCTGGACTCCTTCCTTCTCTATATTCTCTAGAAGTGTGGGAAATTTCATACTCCTCCGTCCGCGCAATTTTTGTAAAAGTAGCCGTTTTATTATTTTATTACGAAAAAAAAAACACTACGTGGTCCGGCTAGCGGTCGCCATTTGAAAGCTTTTGATGCCTTCGCCTCTTTAATACGCTTTTATTAGCTTCAGACGCATGTATGTATGTTTGTAACGGAATCTTTGAACATGATTTTGACCCGCCTTCAAAACGTCGAATTAACTTTATTAAGGACCGATGATAAAAAATTATTTTATTGTAAAAAAAACCGTGAGGTGTTTTTCAGGATATTATCAAAATAACCCTTCTACGCATATCTGTTCATAAAATATTTATAACCACTGATACCATGCACCCCACGCTTTTTTTTACAATAAAATCATTTTTTTTTACACTAATTTTAATTCATTTTTTTTTTTATTGCTTAGATGGGTGGACGAGCTTACAGCCCACCTGGTGTTAAGTGGTTACTGGAGCCCATAGACATCCACAACGTAAAATGCGCCACCCACCTTAAGATACAAGATCTAAGGTCTCAGTATAGTTACAACGGCTGCCTCACCCTTCAAACCGAATTACTGCTTCACGGCAGAAATAGGCAGGGTGGTGGTACCCACCCGCGCGGACTCATAAGAGGTCCTACCACCAGTAATTTAAAATTTATTTTCTATTTTTTAGTTATTAAAATTTATTTTCTATTTTTTAGTTGGATTTTCTATAAATGCGTATTTTGTTAGTTTTTTTAAACTGTTATTTTTTACGAGAAATTTACCGTGCGCACTGCAATCTCAATCGCTACATTAGCTTCCACGATCCTCCTGAGAATCCCTCGTCCTTAATTCGACCCCAGAGAAAAACTCCAAGCACAGCTCTCTCCATTCCGCTTTGACTTTGAGCTTTCGTGTCTTTGAGTCTACTTATAATGTCCATTGTGAGCGAAGTGTAAAAGAATCGAATATACAATAGCACACCCACAACGGCCGTCTGGTGTAGTGGTAAGTGACATAGTCACTACACAAGGGGGTCGCGGTTTCGAACCCTGCCAAAGGAGGATATTTGTATGATAAATATAAAATGTCTTTTCCAGGGTTATGGATGTATATTAAATATATTATGTATGTATGTCTATAACAAAAATATTACATTTATTTCCGTTATCTGGTACCTGTAACACAAGTTCTTTACGAACCTACCACGGGACCAGTTAATGTGGCGTGATTGTTAGTAAATATTTATTTATTTATTTACCACCTTGAGACATGAGGTTGCCGACTCAAACGCACCTCAATAACGGCTAATCTACTTATCGAAAGAGAACGCATAATTGCTTGCACATCGTAAACGTACACAATAGTATTATAATAAAACGATAATATAATTATTGTATGTATGTATGTATGTATTGTCGTTAAAACACAATAAAAATAAGCTTTTATGAATGGCACAATGGCTGTGATGTCGGCGTACGGGCGGAACGTGAGGCCGAATAATTAGGCGCCCTTTGTCTACGGCCGATCGATGACGATAACAATATGTCAAATTATGACAATTGAAGTTTCTGTACGAGGGAAGATTTGTTTCACGGAACATGTCTTAAATGATGTTAATATCTCTTACTTACCAGCTCATTATTAAGAATTTAGTTCAGAGCGTCTTTAACGATAATAGTCTGTAGCTATTAATTAAAATAGGGATGTGAATGTCCAACCCTAACCCACTCAAAAAATCATCGCGGCTTAAAAGATAAGATGTCCGGTGCATTCGTGTTGAGCGATGCACCGGTGTTCGAATCCCGCAGGCGGGTACCAATTTTTCTAATGAAATACGTACTTGACAAATATTCTCGATTGACTTCCATGGTGAAGGAATAACATCGTGTGGTAACGGATAGGTACCACCACCGCGCCTATTTCTGCCGTGAAGCAGTAATGCGCTTCGGTTTGAAGTGTGGGGTAGCCGCTATAACTATACTGAGACCTTAAAACTTATATCTCAAGGTGTGTGGCGCATTTACGTTGTAGATATCTATGGGCCGTGATCTCGTCCACCCACCTAAACAATACAAAAATAAACAAATAAAAACTCCTTGCAGGTACTTAGTTTTTTTTTTTTACTAAATTAAAACTATATTTCCGTTTTATACTATGCGTGTTTCCAAAATTAGAACAAACTAACCCACACAGACAAACAAACACAGACACAACCCACTGAGTTTCTTAACAGATCTCAGTGGGTCGCGATTCCGATCTGGTAGTAGATTCAGCGAAGCACTGCTCTTGCTAGGGCTAGTGTTAGCGAATTCTCTCAGGTTCAGCCCGTGAGCTCGCCTACCCGTTCGTACGTAGCTGTAATAGCTCCTTAGGCTATCAGCGAATAGGTAGGGGGAAAAAATCCAACAATCATTCTCTGCAATGTGGTTTCTGTTAACACGGAGTCTCCTGAGCGACGCGGTGTGTCTTTAAAAGGAGGTTTAAAAGCTCTTGCTGAATAGAGGTTTAGGTTCTACTAGCATTCACGTAGGACTATAACAGCTTACCATGAGTAACAAATAAAATGGTAAATTTAAAATGTACCGCCGAAAACACAATAAATTCACAATACAATAATTTAAATCCCGGAATCTGATAATAAATCAAGCATAGACAACAAAAAGGTGACATTACGTTATTGTCTACGGTCGTACGTGACCGGGAATGGGCCGGCCGTATTACGCGATACGCGATCGACGGTAATATCACAAACGTATTGTTTAGTCTGTGCACTTTGTGTTTTGGCGGGAAATTCGGGTATCGATTTTATGTTTATGTGAAGTCGTATTATGTTAATGGGCGATTTTACGATTTGATTTCGGAGTCGTCATTTTCTAGAGCTAACCTAAACATCAGGCCGCTGAGTTTCTCGCCGGATCTTCTCAGCGGATCGCGATTCCGATCCGGTAGTAGATTCATTCGCGAAGCAGCCACTCTTGAGTTGTTAGGTCTCCTTTCGAGGCGCTCGGGTAGCTGTTAGCAAATTCTATCCCTGGCTGAGCCCTTGCTCGCCCACCTGTCCTAGTAAAACTGGAAAGGCATGCTACTATGTCCAAATGACGCATATATTTTTTTTACTTACTTAATTTTTGGTAGCTTATACGATCATTCCGACTACGCGCGGACTGGTAGGTGAATTCACTGGGCTTTAACCTGAGGACGTTGCTAACACTAGCCCTAGCAAGAGCAGTGATTGAAATCGCGACCCGTTGCGAAGATCCAGCGAGAAACGCAGTGCGTTGTCTCTGAGGGGCTTTAGGAATAATATAGATTTTAAACTCGATTTATTAATACAATAATTCAAGGATCCATCAAGACTTTGTTGGTACTTGAAGTGATCGCTGGGAATGTCAATATAATGCACGATCTAGCCCTTTGTAGTTGGAGAAACGGAGCATTTTTACCAATTAGCCCGCTGAGTTTCTCGCCGGTTCTTCTCAGTGGTCGCGTTTCCGATCCGGTGGTAGATTCTGCTAAGCACTGCTCTTGCTAGGGCTAGTATTAGCAACGTGGTCAGATTAGACCCCCTGAGCTCACCTACGCGCTCGATTATACTGACATAATCTCCTAGATTGAAAAAAAAGATATGTAAATGCCGCCACCCACCTTGAGACGTGAGTTCTAAGGTCTCAGTATAGTTACAACGGCTGCCCCACCCTTCAAACCGAAACGCATTACTGCTTCACGGCAGAAATAGGCAGAGCGTAGGTACCTACCCGTGCGGACTCACAAGACGTCCTACCACCAGTATTGTCGACGGTAGGTATATTTCAATTCACACGATTCTAATCGAATTCCTGTCAAAAGCCAACCCGTGATTTTTGTCACCTCCCAATACAATCCCGGACGATTGTAGTGAAGCTAATCGTTGCGAATGCGTGGGAAAGGAAGGAAGGGTTTTGCATTATATTACCTTGTCACGTACCAATATCCGAGTGACGTGCATAGGAATTTAAGCTTTATATTGTTGTCAGCATGGTCGGGATTACCTTAAATTTTGCGCTAAAGGAAATCGGGTTTTTTGTTAAAGACTCTAAGTACGGACTAAAGTGAGTAATCGCTGGATGCTGTGTTTCTGTTTTAATAGAATATAAAGTTTTAACGAAAAAAATGGAACTGACTTTAAATGAAATAAGGTGGTAGGACCTCTTGTGAGTCCGCGCGGGTAGGTACATGTACCACCACCCCGCCTATTTTTGCCGTGAAGCAGTAATGCGTTTCGGTTTGATGGGTGGGGCGGCCGTTGTACTGTTAAAAGTGAAACCTTAGAACACATGTCTCAAGGTGGGTGGCGGCATTTACGTTGTAGATGTCTATGGGCTCCGGTAACCACCTAACACCAGGTTGGCTGTAAGCTCGTCCACCCATCTTTTTTATATTTTTTTATTGCTTTGGTTGTTGGTGCTAAGTGGTTACTGGAGCCCATAGACATCTACAACGTAAATGCGCCACCCACCTTGAGATATAAGTTCTAAGGTCTCAGTATAGTTACAACGGCTGCCCCACCCTTCAAACCGAAACGCATTACTGCTTCACGGCAGAAATAGGCGGGATGGTAGTACCTACCCGTGCGCACTCACAAGAGGTCCTACCACCAGTAATTACACAAATTATAATTTTTCGGGTTTGATTTTTATTACACGATGTTATTCCTTCACCGTGGAAGTAAATCGGGAACATTTGGTAGGTACCTATGTATTTCATTAGAAAAATTGGTACCCGCCTGCGGGATTCGAACAAGGGTGCATCGCTAGATACGAATGGAACGGACGTCATATCCTTTAGGCCACGACGACTTCAAAAGTAATAAATAAATAATAATAAAAAACGACCAATAGTGATGGGCTCACTGACTCAGTTTCTCTCCGGATCTTCTCAGTGGGTCGCGTTTCCGATGCGGTGGTTAGCGTGTTAGCAAATTCTCTCAGGTTGAGCCCGTGAGCTCACATACCCGTCCGCGCGTAGCTGGAATAGCATCTTAGGCTACCAATGAATAAGTAAGGTAAAAACACGAAGATAATGACGTCACCACGCTGACGTCATCATTTTTAAAACGGTACCATTCGATCCGTCGTTTAAGTAACAAACAATATGACCTCGTTCTCTTAGTACCGGAAACAGCGGAGCTTGCTTTAAAACGCTCAAACAAGATGACCGTGCGATATCGAGGCCAATGTTAGTGGGACATTAAATATCTTAACAATTAACAATAATGTATTCACGACTATATAAACTTGAGGCAACGCTTTTTTTTCCCTACCTAAACTAACAGCCTTGAGAGGCTATTTCAGCTTCGCCCTAGCGCGTAGGTGAGCTCCCGGGGCTCAAACCGGTGGCTAGCACTGACCCTAGCAAGTGCAGTGCTTCGCAGAATCTACCACCGAATCGGAAACGCGACCCAATGAGAAGATCCGGCGAGAAACTCAGTGGGCTGCGTCTATGGGTTAATTCACTCGTCGAGCCCTTCGTCGCAAGCGACGGGTTCGGCGAGTACGGTGACCGGTGCTTGTGGTGCCTAAAAGCACCGTTAATGGATCGGAAGGATCCGCAATGACGTGTTTAGGGCGACGTCGACTATTTACCATTTGGTCTACAGAATAGGGCATGTAATTACCGGCGGCCACGACAAGAGGGTTTTCGTGTCGTGCCGCCTTCTCAAAATGGCACAATGATGCTTACTGTATGTGTATATACTTAGTCAGGTCATAAATTCTGTCACATGTTTAATGTAAAATAATTGAAACAAGTTTATTCATTTTGTAACCATTCATATACCAAAATGAACTTAACAAAACATAGATTCTTATGACACTAAATTTTATTCAAAATGACCTCCGTGATTTTGAATACAGGTCTTCAATCTGAGCGGCCAGTCGTCTATCGCGTCCGATAGACGACTGGCCGCGCAGATTGAAGCGCGCGACGAACGAGGTCCATGTCAATATCGGCGGCTGCCTTAATCAAGGATGTCTTGAGTGATTCCAAATTGGGATGAGGCTTTGAGCACGCCTTTTTCTCCAAGTGTTGTCATATCTTGTAATCTAACGGATTCAAATCTGGACTGGAGGAGGGCCAGTCTTCGTGCCGGATGAAGTCGATTTCACGCGCCGCCAGCCAGTCATGTGTGCTCTTCGCTCTATGACCTGGCGCCGAATCTTGTTGGAATACCCAGTGCCTTTATTGAACATGGTATGAGAAACAGGTTCCACAAGGTTCGTCAGGACTGTATTTTGATACACAACTGCATTCGTTTTTACACCTTTCTCACAAAAATGTACCTCTGTTAAGCCCCAATAAGAAACTCCCAACCATATCAAGAGCGAGGATGGAAAATGACCTCGTTGGACACGCGGAATACGGTTGCTCGCTTCTTCACTACTGTGTGCGTACACCTTATCATTTTGTTTGTTGTAGCTCTCTTCTACGGTAAAAATTTTTTCATCCGAAAAAAGAATTTCCCGATATTTTTTTCCCGCGTACCGCTTCAACAAAGTGCGGCATCTCTTCAGTCTCAGGTCCATTAGACGAGCATTCAAACGATGTCCTGTTTTTCTTCGATATGCCNACTCTTAATTGTTTATAAAATATTCACATTAAGTATCAATGTGTACATTGCAAAATCATATTTCTTTATATTAAATTAACACAATAAATATATCTTTATTATTTTGTCCAATTGAAGTTTAACTGGATAGTGCTTTAAATTTTCCACATCTTCTACATCATTTCTGAAAAAACACGTTTCATGTAGCTAGTTCTGAAACATTAAACATTGAATTCAGTCGGATTGCGACTTCGTATTTTTATAGTTTTCAAAACATTCAGTGCCGATATTATTACATGCGTTTTAAGTTTATCCCTTAGATTTCTTTAGGGGCAAATCTATTGTTTTATTTCCTTTCATTTTATAGTTAAGTGGATTGTCTTCATCTTCGCTGCTTGAACTGTAAATCAGTTGTTTGTGTTTTATGTTTTCGTGGCATATTTCTGCTGTATTCTGAAATGGCAGAGTATGGAGGGATAGATGCCTCTAAAGGCAACTATACCCCAAAAAATCAGGGCAACTATCCTTTGTGATAAGGATAGATGCCCAAATTTTTTGTAAATAAATTATAAACTTAATAGCATTTATTTACACCTAGATGCAGACTCAATGAACCAATATATTCACGTAGCAAAAAATATAATGGAATTTTACACTAATTATAAAGTTATACCACGCTAAATACTAACCTTTCAATCTTTGACGTGTTCGTGAAATTCCGCGCGGAGAAAATTACGTGCACGAGGAAAACACTTCGTCACCACGCGATTGTCAAATGGTAGATAAGGTATAGGGTGACTGTGGTTCCTACTTATTAAATAAATTTTTTGTCATGAGTGCGGGAAGTTAGGTTTTTAGAACATGAGGCATCTATCCCGCTGCGGCATCTATCCAGGTTTTACCCTAGAGAATAAATTGTTTTTTCACCTACCTATTCGCTGATAACCTAAGGGGTTATATTAGCTACGGCCAGACGGGTAGGTGAGCTCACGGGCTCAACCTGAGAGAATTTGCTAACACCGGCCCTAGCAAGAGCAGTGCTTCGCAGAATCTACCACCGGATCAGAAACGCGACCCACTGAGAAGATCCGGCGAGAAACTCGGTGGTTAAAAAAGAGCGTGTGAGGCTGTATCTGTAGTGGCCAAAAGACTTTCCATCTTGTAGGCCGTATAACAAAAAGGCAGAGGACATTCGAATGTTTTAATGAAGAACGAAAAAGCGTCAATAAATCCTAAAAAAAAACAACAACAATAGACAACGTAAAACGATCCAACGCTAGCCACTCAGACGCGACTCAAAAGGCCCTTACCCCCGGCCCTTACCTTTCGACGACGACGACGATGAAAAAAAAAAACGAACATCAATTAATTCTACAAACAGCTAAAATGCAGCGCAAACACTACCTTAGGCCCTTAAATCCTGGGGGTGCCGAGCTGAGATACGGCACGGAATCCTCTCGGTCTGCGATTGGCCGATACAACCACCCTCCACCCCGTCCACGACCAATCCGGAGCCGAGCAGCCCACCCCCTACCAATGAGAGAGACGGGCGGCTCTACAAACGGAACTTTTTTAAAATTGACAGCTCGTGGAATTCATTTTAAAATTCGAAAAAAACCTACATACCTGTTTTTTTTTTTTTTGACAAAGGCGTCGTTCATTTGGACGTCCTGTCAAACTATTGGCCTTATTAGAAAGCTGTTCCGTATTTATAATATTATAAATAAATAGTAAATATAAGGATGCACAGTTGTCAATATTGTATATTGGTTACATAAACAAAAGCATTCCTATTTTACGTCTGTATTAATCTTAAAAACTTTTTTTTTTATTTCGACGACGTCCTTAAAATTTCTCGAGTTTTTTTTTTACTGACATCGGTTACAATTCGATACAGCCTGCACCTAAAGTTTAAGAGCTTCAGTAGATACTTATAAAATTTACAAGACGGTATATTTCTTATTGGAATCTTGTATTCACAATTCCCAAACTAGATCTATGTAGGCAACTATAGTCAGTCCGATACAGCTTGATACACGTGACGTTTGAATGAGCGATAATAAAGAATTTACCTTTTTTCTTTCACCACAAACACAGCCTCAGACACACTGTATTTTAGCTGAATTTTCACGTTTATTAAGTTCACTAGCTGACCCGGCAGACTTCGTAGTGCCTCAATCGAAAATTAATAGACCGAAACATTTGTATAAAAAAAACTTAAAACAAACAAAAGGAATCCGTCCGACGGGGGACACATCAATGGAAAAACAAAATTGTTATTTTTATTTAATTCCGAGCATTTTCTAATTTATCTACCTTTTAAACCTTCTCTGGACTTCCACAAATAATTAAAGATCAAAATTAGCCAAATCGGTCCAGCCGTTCTCGAGTTTTAGCGAGACTAACGAACAGCAATTCATTTATATATATATAGATAAAAATGTGACTGTTACAATCGCCATAATCGCGGGTTAGGCTTATCTACGTTATCCACACATTATTTAGGCTAATTTATCCCATCATTGTTTTTAAGCAAGTTTTTAAATGTGAAAACCCGCGTGTGTAGTGTAAGAACCGGCTAAATAAAAGGCGTGTGCAATGCCGCGAAAGAATTAAAAAAAAAACAGAATTAACCCAACCATAGATGTTAGAGATGAAAAAATTTAAAAATCTAATGACTTTTATAAAGAACTAGCTGTACCCGTCCGCTTCGCTGGGCAATTAAAATTAACATTATTATTTCTCACCCCCACAAAGATTCTCATAATTAACGCCCCCGCAACTGGTGTAGGGAGTCCAACACTCATATAAATATTAGCCTATCCATTAAGTACATGTATTTTCTACATGGATGACAAGTTTCAAGTCATTCGGAGGCACGGTTCAGTATTTTTTTCCTTTTTTTTATTGCTTAGATGGGTGGACGAGCTTACAGCCCACCTGATGTTAAGTGGTTACTGGAGCCCATAGACATCTACAACGTAAATGCGCCACCCATCTTGAGATACAAGTTCTAAGGTCTCAGTATAGTTACAACGGCTGCCCCACCCTTCGAACCGAAACGCATTACTGCCTCACGGCGGAAATAGGCGGGGCGGTGGTCCCTACCTGGCGGACTCACAAGAGGTCCTACCACCAGTAATTACTCAAATTACCTATAATTTTGCGGGTTTGATTTTTATTACACGATGTTATTCCTTCACCGTGAAGGTTTCTTTCATTAGAAAAATTAGTACCCGCCTGCGGGATTCGAACACCGGTGCATCGCTCACACGAATGCATCGGACGTCTTATCCTTTAGGCCACGACGACTTCGACATTTACTCGTCGAGCTAAATATCGATAGTTACGTAACTACCGGAATACGTATTATAATTGGCGCTATTTTATGTGTCCACTTGCAGAACAGTTCATACACAGATGTCAAATAAATCGAACAGCGTTTAAATTTTATCGCCGGCCAGGACGGTCTCTTAAAAAAAAAAAACAAAGAACAAAAGCTATAAATTCATTTAACGAACACCGCGAAGGGCGAGAGAGAACAAAGAGTTTTGTTTTAAAAAAAATATAGGTAGGTAGGTACGCATATAAATAATACGTTCGAAATTCGAAACTGTTTTGACGTCTCGATTTTTGTTTTTTTTTTTTGTTTTGTTGATTATTTTTCATAGTCTCCCTTGGCACCTGCTTATTTGGCCGCGTAACCAAAGTGCCTAGCTCTAATTCAAAATCGAATTATAATGTAGTAGGTACACAGGTGGCCTGCGATTAGGAATCGATAGATTTGTGCGTGCAAGTCATTAGTAGTCATTGTACGTGCTTACTTCTGTATATTTTAATGAAACTTTGTGATAAAAATAAGCAAGTTTATTTACCTGTATACAGTGCTACCTTAATATAACGGACCTCAATATAATATATAAGATTTAACAAATTATTCGTTATATTAATTCGTAAATATTTTGATAGGCAGTGGCTTCAGTGCCATGGCTCTGCCTCTGGCTTTGCTGAAGTCCATGGGCGATGGTAACCGCTCACCATCAAGTGGTCTCTTCATAACAAATAGTAGACCAAATTAATCTTAATATAACAAAGTCAGTTTACTGAATTACTTGATATAACGAATATTGAATTGTTTCTTTCCGATTTGTTATACCGAAGGTCTTCACACGGAATAGATAAATAAGGTGTATAATAATAAATAAAAACCACCTTATTTATCTATTCCGTGATTCTTCAACTATACGACGATTCAATAAAAAATAAACGGAAAGTCTTATAGTACCTACAATATTACTAGCGACCCGCCCTCGCTTCGCTTCGGAAACTGTAATTTATTATTGATTTCTCCACTATTTAATGGATTTTATTATACCTACATATAAACTGTCTGTCCTCTTCAATCACTCTATCTATTAAAAAAAACCGCATCAAAATCCGTTAATATAATAATAATATAATATAAGCCTTTATTAACAATCTAATTTAAGTTACATTTTTAATACACTTATTATCTAGTTTTATTATTCGACACCGATTTCTTGATCGTCTTGCTGTATAGCATAGGCCTCCCCAAGGGTTCTCCATAATATTATATCCTGCGTTTTTCTCATCCAAGTCGTTCCTGCCACTTTTTTGATGTCATCTTCCCATCTACGTTGTTGTCTTCCTCTATTTCGCTTTTTATATCTCGGACACCATTCTGTCACTCCTTTGGCCCATTTTTCTGTTTTATCTCTCTCTCTTTTATCAAAATCTGTTGCGTAGTTTTAAAGATTTAAGCATACATAGGGACAGAGAAAGCGACTTTGTTTTATACTATGTAGTGATAGCTTTGACCGTTTAAATGATACATATTATCCCTACCTATTCGTCGGTAGCCTAAGCTACGTGCGGACGGCTAACATACAGTATTTATATATACATACATACGGTATACATTAACAATGGCTATTTCGAGAAGTGTGCAGGAGAATTGGCATGGCTATGAGTGCTCGGAAAAAGCCGGAGATCTTTTTTTTTGTTTTTTATTTTATTGCTCCGATGGGTAATCCAGCTCACGGCCCACCTGGTGTTAAGTAGTTACCGGAGCCCATAGTCTCCTCGATTTTTTTACGAAGCGCTGAGACTTTTTACTGGTGTTAGGACCTCTTGTGAGTCCGCGCGGATAGGTACCACCGCCCTGCCTATTTCTGCCGTGAAGCAGTAATGCGTTTCGGTTTCAAGGGTGGGGCAGCCGTTGTAACTACCTATATTTGAGACCTTAGAACTTATATCTCAATGTGGGTGGTGCATTTACGTCGTAGATGTCTATGGGCTCCAGTAACCACTTAACCTTAACCGGGTGGGCTGTGAGCTCGTCCACCCACCAAAGCAATAAAAAAATAACTTGGTCCCTGATGCTGGAGCATCCTTCATGCTCCGTATTCCGTGGACAAAATTTCGGACTAACGTCAATTGTTTATGCAATCAAGATCGCCTCCCACCCTCATCCTAATGTCTTCGCAGAGGCCTTCAATACATCGGTCACATTGCAAGAAAGGATGGCAAGATGCACGGTCATCGTTCTCGTCGAACCCGTCGCTTGCGACGAAGGGCTTGGCGAGTAACTTAACCCATAGCCACAGCCCACTGAGTTTCTCGCCGGATCTTCTCATAGGGTCGCGTATCCGATCCGGTGGTAGATTCTGCGAAGCACTGCTCTTGGTAGGGTCAGTGTTAGCAACACTCCCGGTTTGAGCCCCGTGAGCTCATCTCCGAACTCAGCTTCGAATTTCGTCAGATTCGAAGACTGCTCATTCTCTAGTGCCGGCCTCTCTGTATTGTGACATACGCGTTCGTATATATATGTTACCGGCAATCTGTATGATTCAGGTATTCTATACAATACCTAGGCAATGTTTATAATACCTAAAATGTTAAGGTAATGTATGAAATATTTTCCATTTTGTATTTTGCCTAGGCATTCTATACAATACCGAATGCGCTGCCGGCAATATGTGTAAAAGACGAGAGCAGAGAAGGAGGAGTGCTCAAAATGTCACAATAGTTCTTCATGTAAAAATAAATAAATATTTTTTACTTACTGTATTCTGAGAAGCCAGCAGATCTACTTCCTATTTTTACAGAATTTTTTGTTGCCTAAGCTTTTTAACTGATTACTTATGAGTAAATTAGATTGTGTTAGTTAACCTAGAAGAATTTTAAGTTCAATGCTGTTTAATTGTGATTTTATTATAAATACCTATCGTTGAATAAAGATTGTTATTAATTAGAACTAACTATTTACTTATTGTTAAATTTTATAAAGTTGATTTTAAGAAAATCTAATGTGTTTTTTTTGTTTGTCATTTTATAATACCTACCCTTCTACTTACTTACTTACTTACTTAACATTGATAAATACAGGCCCAAATATAGTTATTTTACACATTGCCGGTGGACCGGCAGGAGTACCTAAGTATAGAGTACTATACAATACCTAGGAATTGTATATATTACCGAGCTAAAGTATATAGTGGAAAATAATATTCATAATATGTCATACATTACCTAGGTATTGTATAGAATACCTGAATTATACAGATTACCGGTAACATATACAGAAATAGGTACTTTATATTTATCTGAGTTGAAAGGGGGGAATTGCATATCTGCTATACACGTGGAATAAATAAAACTGTGAACTAGACGTCAACTAAACGAGTGTGTTTCACTGATTAATTCAATAAACCTTTTTTTTTAAAATAGGCTTTATAGGCAGACTAGCATACGGCCCAGCCGATGGTGAGCGGTTACCGTCGCCCATGGACTTCAGCAATGTTAGGGGCAGAGCCAAGCTGCTGCGTATCAAAGCTACTGCAAACAACAAACGTTCTGTAAATAATACGATAGTCGCGAATTTCTTATTAATTATTTTGTCGTCGACTAACAAAAATTTGAGATCCACTGGACTTTGAAGACGGCTAATTAAGACCGTGATTATTTGGATTTACTGCAATATCGAATAAAAATAACAGTCTTTAAAGGACTTTTGGAATGCGAGGTATGTTTTTATTTAATCAATATTGTGTTTTTACCACTAGCGGGGGAACAGAGTTGTCGAAATTCGACTATAATTAATTGAAATTATACCTATTATTATTATGGTTCTATTGTCAAACACTATTATACTTTTATAATCACAGATTGCGCCTTCTATGATCACAGAAGACTACATTATAGACAAATATTAATAAAGACAAACAATATTTAACCTATTCTCAATTCGACCACAGACTTTAAGCAATAACAAAAGTTTGACAATAAACAGAGTATATTTATCTGTGTTGTGTCAAATACATGGTAGTGTGTGTAATGCTTTTTTTTATTTATTGGTTTAATATATTTTTTATGCATAATTAAAAAAAAATTACATTCTGCACTCCTTCCCTATATTTTCTATAAGTGTGGGAAGTTTCATACTCCTCCGTCCACGCAATTTTTGTGAAAAGGGATACCAAGTTTTTGCGTCACGTATTAATATACCAATGTCTTATATCGGTAATTGAGTCTTTTTATGTTTAAATGTGTAACAACGGTGGCTTATTAGCAGTTTAGCGTTTGTCAAAGTTTACAAAGTCGCCGGACGGGGCTTCTCAAAGATTCTACTAAAGTCTTTTAGTAAATAACCACCGTTTTTAAACGACTTCAAAAAAGGAGGAGGTTCTCAATTCGACTGTATGTTTTTTATGTTTGTTACCTCATAACTTTTGACTGGGTGAATCGATTTTGATGATTCTTTTTTTATTAGAAAGCTAACGCTTCCCGTCTGGTCTCATTTCAATTTAGTCCAGTTCTCCTAATGGTATCCATAAGCAAACCATATAAATCTTAAATTTGCATTAAGTACGTGCGCGACAAATAGATTAATAACTCAATAACTCAATATCACGCCAACCGATTTCGATGATTTTTGTTTTTAGTGTATATTAATTTGTTTTGGAATATCTTTTTTTTCTATTTCATGTCGGTTTTTGTTAATTTGTAAAGTATGTCAGTGTTGGTTTCCCAAATAAAACATAATCTTTATCTAACAAATGCGTTGTTTTTCCGCTGATTCGTGTCAATAGTGAAATTTCATTCCGAATTGGCAATAAATGGCTATGAAGTATACAAACTTCTTTTATTTCAGTTTAAAAATAAATTTGAAACTCATAGAAATAATTTTAATTCAATTTAAAAATAAAATTAGAAACGGTATGCGCTGGGCGGAGCGGACGCCAATAAAAAAAAATCCGTCGGCCATTTTGAGTTTACAATTTCTCGGCATACAAAATCTTTTTAAGTTACGTAAATAAATAAATAAAACCTTCATATATAATATCTGTTTAATTATTATCATTTTGAACGAGTCATTTATATTGTTTTATATTTTATTGTTTAGAAAACATTCATTCATTGTTCATGTCGAGTTTTGTTTTACTAATACCTACTTATTACTTTTTTCGAATTTCTTTCTTATTAATATGACCGGCATAAGAGTCCAGGTTACTGCGGACTACTAGTGTATCACAACCAAAGATGTAATGTGTTTGGATGATTATGTGAATATAATCGCTTAGTTTAATTAAGATTTGATTATTTCTAATGTTTTTTTTTTTGAGTACCTACGCGAATATTATTAACTTGTAACGCGGCGTTGAAACTTTTTATATTGACCTTTTTTAAAACTATCGAACGGGACAAATTTTAAACGCGCCAAAAACGTTGACATTTCATATCGAAATGCGCTAGATAGGCCGCCATTTTTTCAAGAGCCATAGAAAATTAGTTTTTTTTTAATAATGCGTAAATAGACGAAGGATGAATTCATAATGTGAATGTCATCACGCCTCTTAAAGTGTGAGGCTTAACTCATGTCATTTATATCATATAACGGTTATTATACGTACCTAATTAGTAAAATATAATAAGTAAAATTCTGGTAGGTACCTACAGCAATTTAAGAGTAGAAAATTTGAAATTAGTGCTATTACTATATATATTTGCTTTTCCAAGTGCATACGAGCTTCGCATTCGGCCGCCGTGTCTGAAGCTCGTATTCTATCCATTAAGAACACAACGTGGATTCTGCTCATGAATGCTCACGGCTGTTAACTTGTTAGCATGGCTAAATACAAATGAAGCTTTACCTTATGGGAATCGAACGAGCGAACGATTATTCCTGAAGCCGCATTCACGAACATAACTGTGCATAGTGCGTCATTCACACACACGATACAAACAAACAGCACACAGAACACTTTGCGAACATTTTTTTATATTTATATAAGTACATCCCATTAAATATATTATTCTATTAAAATCATCACATCATTAACATTTTTCGAAAACTGATTCTAAATTTGAAATTTCAAAAATTTAATCGATCGCGGCGAACTTAATTTATTTTTGACACATTGTTTTTTTTTTTCATTAAACATTTCTCGTTTCCAATAAGCGCGCATAGGTATATGCGACTATCATTTCCAATTGATTCATAGATAGTTTTTTTTTTTTTTCTAAAGTTAATTATGCAAAAGGTGCCTTATCGACGCGATCGTTGTCGGTTGACTGACGGCGGGAGCGGCCGTCCCTCACTTCCAGAGGGAGTTCAGAGGAAGAGGGGGGATAATCCCGGCCTGCGAGACGCGAGATACGGGACTAAACGCATTATAATTCAACGTTACCTAATACATTTTTATTTTAAGCTTCAGAAGCAAATTGGATTATTGTCGCTTACCTTTTTATATATAGGTACCGATAAGATTTTATTCGTGATTTTTTTTTATCTTTACCGTATTTACTGTGCTTATAAATATAGGTAGCTACATAAAATATAACTATAATGAACTATTGTTTTTTTTTTCAATAAAAACTCACCTAATTAATTATGATTTGGTGCCTACATATGTTTATGAATAAAAATTAATTCAATATAACTGAATATAAAAAGCTTTACTGCCCACTTATTAACAAAGTTAAGTAGTAAAGATTGCCAGAAAACCATCAGATGGAACGTAATGTGAATCTTCAGATGTAAAATTATAAATTAATTAATATAGTAAGATTATGTAGTAGGTATATATTGTTTTTAGTGTGGCCAAACACGTTATCCAAGTTTTTTTTTTCTAATTATTTTTCTGCCAAGAACCAATTAGAGTTCCGATTTGAAGGGCGAGGCAGCAGTTGTCCTGTAAAAACTGAGACCTTAGAACTCATGTCTCTAGATGGATGACGGCATTAACGTTTGATGTCTAAAGGCTCCGGTAAACAATGAAAACCATATGGGCCGTGAGGTCATAGACCCATGTTTAGCAATTAAAAAAAAAATAATTACCCTTCGATCGAAGGAAAATATTTCCAGGATTTATGCCTACGCACAGAATCATGAAGCAGCTTAAAAAATAATACGCATTATATTTGTTGTAACAATTAAATTAAGATAAAAAAAACATTTTCATTACACAATTTATTTATTTAAAACACTTCACGTATTACTAATTGTTGGTGCATTGAAATATAAATTAAACACTCATACTTAAGTATACACATAAAACTACCACACATAAAATTGTAAATATATATACATATAGATATAAATACGCACATACAATATTATCAAGAAGATCATAAATAAAATATGTAATCTATATCAATAGATACCTACCTACAAAAACGCACTTAATTTTACATTGAAATCATGAAAACGAAAGAAAATTCCCATAACTACTTCGTTTCAGATATCACAATCTAAATGGTGTAAAAAAAAAAAAGCAAATTATAATCTACGATACGAAAATCATAATGACACATTGTAAATAGGTTTTTTTTTTTCAAACAGCACAACGCCTTAACAGCCTCGAACGGAATGCTCAACAAACACGACAAAAGACGAAGGGAAACCGGTTCTCGAACTTGGTACGTGAATAACAACAGCGGGAAAAGAAAAAAAAAACATAATTTGCATTTTGACGTTAGCCTCTTCCCGCCTACACTGAGGCCGCGCTCTGATTGGACGCCGTCGGACCAATCACAGCGCGGCCGGCTGCTTCTAGAATTGGAACACACGGAGTTACGTGAATTCGAGAATTTTCTTTTTTTTGTTGAGTATTTTTTTAAATCTTATTATTACACAAACATGTTAAATTACCTACAGAAATTTTTGTGAATATTTCGATATTATTTGCTGTTATATCGACTTTTATGTAACCAATGACATATTTGCTAGCTTAACTATGTTTAGGTACCTACATTTTGTTGTTATAATACAATTTAAATGTAAGTAATGATAGTAAATTATAGTATCTAAATGGATATTACTTAAAATAGACGCATTTTTCATGATTTTTATCATTGCTCGAACGGGTGTAGGACCACACGGCTATTCCGATGTTAAGTGGCTGCCGGAATCCATAGACTATAGGTACCTATACAGACTAAATTTTTAAAAAGTTTTTTGTTAGTTTCACACAACTGGATAAATATACACACATTAACATTGAACTCAAAAGAAACTCAAGAAAAAAAAATACCTACATTATAAAAGTGTAGATTAAAATCAAGAGAAAAAAAATCTGCAAATAAAAACTAACAAACAACATCCACATGAGACATGAGGTCGGAGCCTCAATAGTTTAACGTCCGTCTCACATTTCAAACCTCAACGTGTGATTGCTTATTGGCAGAAGTAATAGAGTCGTCCATACCCGAGCGGACTCACAATTAGAGTTGCCAGACGTCCCGTAGGTACCTATTTCCCGGAACGTCCCATATTTTAGGCTCAGTTTAAAATGTCCCGGCCGGACTGACTCTGTCCCGTATTCAAACCATACGATTATAATTTTTAATTATAATTTCAGCGGTAGGCAGCGGCTTGGCTCTGCCCCTGGAATTGCTGAAGTCCATGGGCGACGGTAACCACTCACCATCTGGTGGGCCGTGTGCTCGTCTGCCTACAAGGGCAATAAAAAAAAAATTTATTGATTTTTATAAATATATGTTATAAGAGATAAAAATTTGTTAAAACTGACTCGCGCCTCGAAGAATTATCAAAAAAAAGAGAATGTCACTACATATATAATTTTGTTTTTATTTGTCCAGGGTAAATAACGAATTTCCCCGTTTTCTTAAGCATTTGCCCCTTATAGGCTGAAAAAAAATCTGGCAACCCTACTCACAATACAATCACAAATGTATTTAAAGAAAATGCACATCTTTCAATTTTTCAACTTTTTCCGCGCTTGCGCTCTCCGAAAAGCTCGAAAGCTTGAAAAGCACTTCGAAATATTGTGGAATATGTCAATAAAACCATCGGCTATAGAAATGAAGAAATATAAAGTTATAAAATTTATGTCTATTTTTTTTTTACTGCTTAGATGGGCGGAGGAGCTCACAGCCCACCTGGTGGTAAGTGGTTACTGGAGCTCATAGACATCTTCTACTCGCTTTTTTAAAGTTCTCGATAGCGCAAAAGTTAACTCAAAATTGTATAGAGTCAAAAGAGCTTCCTTTCTTTTGCCGCCAGGGACGCTGTTGCAACTCCATACAAATTTGAAATAAATTTTACGCGATCGAGAAGTTAAAAAGAACTCGCACTAAGCACACAGGCCCCTAACTCGGCTGGATAATGATTTTTCTATTTATTATTATTGGAGATTATCATTAAATTGAACAAAGGCAAATATCAAAGCCCGTAAAAGCTTACTAAGCCCTGCTGCTATTGCTACCATGCCCAAAATCACCAATGCCAATCTCTAGATTACTGGTGGTAGGACCTCTTGTGAGTCCGCGCGGGTAGTTACCACCGCCCTATCTATTTCCGCCGTGAAGCAGTAATGCGTTTCGGTTTGAAGGGTGGGGCAGCCGTTGTAACTAAACTTGAGACCTTAGAACATATATCTCAAGGTTTATGGCGCATTTACGTTGTGGATGTCTATGGGCTCCAGTAACCACTTAACACCAGGTGGGCTGTGAGCTCGTCTACCCATCTAAGCGATAAAAAAAATAAAAGAATCTATCCGTCTTTTCTCGAGTCTATAGACAACGTGCGTGTGTCGACTTTTGTTTGTACGTATCAATGCGTGTTTGGCGTTTTCGCGTCGGGAGTATCAGAAAAGAGGTCACGGGAGGCCGGCGCCTCCTCCGCAGCGGGACCTCCCGGGTTTATTAGTTCAATTTGCAACAAAACGAGCACGGGCGCACGAGTCCCGACAACATCGGCTAAGTAATCACCGTTTAGTCTGTAAGCTTTTAATGAGTTCGAAACATTTCGATGCGCTAATGAGTTTTAGGGGCGTTTCGCGTTTTATTAAGGGGCTAGCTTTTTCTCGCGACTTTGTTCGCGTGGAATAGCTACTTTGGCATATCTAACGCTAAATTTTACCCGCCTCCTCATTTACGTAGAAAGGGAAAATATTTTTGGAATAATAGAATGTTAAGGAGCTGTTTAAGGTACCAAAATCACGCTTCTTAACCGACCTCAAAAGAGGAGGCTACAATTCGACCACCGTTTTTTATCTATATAGGTATGTTCATCGATTTCTCGAGAATGCTTGAGCCGATTCTGATAATTCATACATTATTTTAGCGAAACTTTAACCGTTTTCGCAGCGCACGCAGCGGAAGCTCTCAAAAGGGAAGAAAAACCCCGATTTTGAAACATTGTTTATTGGTGCTTTTTATTGGTCTTAGCGTAATGTTATATAGCCTATAGCCTTCCTCAATAAATGGGCTATCTAATACTGAAAGAATTTTTCAAATCGGACCAGTAGCTCATGAGATTAGCGCGTTCAAACAAAAAAACTCTTCAGCTTTACAATATTAGTATAGAATCTATACTATAGACGAAACGCGAATGTATTTAAGAAGCGTTTATTTATACCAGTGGTCCCCCAGTAATCGAAATTCGACTATAATTATATATAAAACTAGCTGACCCGGCACACTTCGTAGTGCCTCAATCGATAAATAAAAGACCTAAACTTTTGTTTAAAATAAATTTGAAACAAACAAAAGGAATCCGTCCGACACATCAAAGGAAAAACCAAATTGTAATTTTAATTTAATTCCGAGCATTTTCATATTTATCTACCTCTTAAACCTTCTATAGACTTCCACAAATAATTCAAGACCAAAATTAGCCAAATTGGTCCAGCCGCTCTCGAGTTTTAGCGAGACTAACGAACAGCAATTCATTTTTATATATTATACCTATAGATAATTGAAATGTAATACGAAGTAAAATATAATTTATCAGAATTTTCCAAACGCTTGAAGGAAGCTACACGTGTTGCTAACGCTGGCTGGTACTTTGCACAGAGAGTGAGTCTGGCTGTCCAACGAGGTAACGCAGCCAATATCTTGGGAACTGTTCCTCCTTAAAGCGCATTGGAAGATTTGTTCTACCGCATGTATTGAAAAAAAAACCAAAAATTTTATTTTTAATTACCTATAAGTTTGAACATTATTATGGTTCTATTGTCAAAGAGTACCTATTATAATATAATCAAAGTTATACTTCTATAATCACAGATTTCGCCAAGACTATAGGTACTATAGACAGATACTAAGAAATGCAAGAAAGGTAATCTATTCTTTTTTTAAGGGATTTTATGACCTGGTAACTAAGACCTTTAAGGTCATGTCTTATTTTAATTTATATTCTTATTTATATGAAAAATGATAATAATATTATTATAGAGTGATATGAAATGAAGATGATTAATTTGAGATCAACTGAGATAAAATGAAATGAAATGAGATGAGATGATATGGGATGAAATATAATCTCAGTAAAATGGTGGTCACCGTGTAATAAAAATCAAACCCGCAAAATTATAATTTGCGTAATTACTGGTGGTAGGACCTCTTGAGAGTCCGCGCGGGTAGGTACCACCACCCCGCCTATTTCTGCCGTGAAACAGTAATGCGTTTCGGTTTGAAGGGTGGGGCAGCTATTGTATCTATATTGAGACCTTAGATGTCTATGGGCTCCAGTAACCACTTTGCGCCGGGTGGGCTGTGAGCTCGTACGCCCATCTAAGCAATTAAAAAAAAAAGTTGTCGGTAACAATGGCGTCGCATGAAGCCGGTTGCCATAACCGAAAAACAAAACAAAAAACAAAAAAAAGTTTTGTTAATTAGAACTGCGACCCGAAGCCGTCATCTAGAATTTTCCAAAATACGATTCGAATTAAGAGAAAGCTTACAATAAGAAAAAAATATAAGGGCGTCCACATACGGCAGTCACGCGTGACTTCACGTAGAGTCGCACGTGACTTCGTAATGATCTCGTGTGCGTCCGCCCTACGCTCCGTTTTGTTCGGCACTTTTATAAACAATAGTCAGACACGCGACCAGACGCTTTAATTAAACAATGCGCGATCAATGATTTGGAAAACCGATGACGTGTTTTTGTTTTTTGTTTTTCTTCTTTGTTTCATGGAGAATGCTCGGAGGAATTATTCGAGATGATCCCTTCATCTTCTATTTATCATCGCACCTCCCGCCATCGGAGCAGAGTTCGTCCATATTATCTGGAAGCGCTGCGTTCATCGACAGTGCGTTTCCAGAGATCTTTTCTGCCACGTATCATCCGGCTTTGGAATGAGCTCCCCTCCACGGTGTTTCCCGAGCGCTATGACATGTCCTTCTTCAAACGAGGCTTGCGGAGGATACTTAACGGTAGGCAGCGGCTTGGCTCTGCCCCTGGCATTGCTGACGTCCATGGGCGACGGTAATCACTCACCATCAGGTGGGCCGTATGCCCGTCTGCCTATAAAAGCAATAAAAAAAAGTTTTAGTAATTATTGACCAATGATGGGGATACTTTACCGCACAGTGAAGGAGGAACTTTTTTTTACATTATCATCGCTGATAGTCTAAAAGGCTATCTCAGCTATGCGCGGACGGGTAGGTGAGCTCACGGGCTCAACCTGAGAGAATTTGCTAACACTAGCCCTAGCAAGAGCAGTGCTTCACTGAATCTACCACTGGATCGCAATTGCGACTCTTTTTTTTTTCCTACCTAAGCTGATAGCCTTGAGAGGCTATGTCAGCGTAGCCGGGCGAGTAGGTGAGCTCACGGCGCTCAAACCGGGAGTGTTGCTAACACTGGCCCTGGCATGAGCATTGCTTCGCAGAATCTACCACCGGATCGGAAACGCGACCCACTGAGAAGATACGGCGAGGAACTCTGCGGGCTGTGTCTGTGGGTTTAATTTTTAACGACAAATCAGCTACTGCACTTCTTCAGGCTAGCTAGCACCATCCTATTATAATATTATTATAATGTTACTCAAAATATAACAATAAGGGTCAAGTAAGTAGGAAAAAATTTGCAATCACTTAATAAATTAAATTTTCCCGAAACTAAGCGAGGGCGGATCGCTAATATCAAGATAAGATTTATAGAATAATAATAAAAAGAATAAAACAGATATGTATCATATTTCTACATTCTACACTATGGCGATTTTGAGATTCAGTGCCTTTATAAAGACATTGAAAAAATCGTAAAACTTTCATTACGATATAAAATTCCGCGGTGTTTTGTTGTGTGCTGAGAATTATGGTAATTAATGTAAATGAAATTTGAAGTCGTCGTGGCCTAAAGGATAAGACGTCCGGTGCATTCGTGTTGAGCGATGCACCCGTGTTCGAATCCCGCAGGCGGGTACCAATTTTTCTAATACGTACTCAAAAAATGTTCGCGATTGACTTCCACGGTGAAGGAATAACATTGTGTAATAAAAACCCGCAAAATTTAATTTGCATAATTACTGGTGGTAGGACCTCTTGTGAGTCCGCACGGGTAGGTACCACCGCCCTGCCTATTTCTGCCGTGAAGCAGTAATGAGTTTCGGTTTGAAGGGTGGGACAGCCGTTTTACCGTTAAAAGTGAGGCCTTACAGAATCTATAAAGTATACTTAATAAAATAATATATAAATAGTTATACTTACGTTAAAATTTCATTAAACATTTTGTTTTTTTTTTCTAACATAGCCCCAACTATTGTCTTTTAGACAAGTAAAGTAAAAAAATATTCGAATTTGATAAAATGGAAATTAAAATTCAAAGTCCCCAAAACTATTTTGAAGCTTTTGCTTACCTACGGAGCCGAAACGTGGACACTGACTGTGCGACTAGTCCACCAACTAAAAGTTACTCAGCGAGCTATGGAGCGAGCTATGCTCGGTTTGTCATTGCGAGACCGAATACGCAATGAGGTCATTCGGGCAAAAACCAAAGTGATCGATATAGCTCGCAGAGTTAGTAAGCTGAAGTGGCAGTGGGCTGGTCACATATGTCGCAGAACCGATAACCGTTGGGGTAGACGTGTTCTGGAGTGGAGACCGCNTCAAAAATATCGTTTTTATTAAAATATCTCGAACAATAAACATAACCTAAAATGTAAACATTGTCTGATTTTACCAATTTGGCCATTGCTGGGAGACCTGAAAATTGGGCTCATGAAACCTTCTTAGGTATTGTAACTTATGCCCAAATTCTAGCACTGTAACGCCAGGCCCAAGTTTGTATGGATTTCGGGTTTGTCCTTTAGATACGTTCGTTCCCAAACGTTTGCCATTATACAAAGTTATTATATTATATTAAATTAATTAAATATTGAAGGTATGTAGTTACATAAAATCTGTATGGTGACAAAATATATAAATAAAATCATTATATTCAATTAGTGGTCCACCTAAGTCCTGGAACCAGCTCAGGGGGTGGTCATGACCCCCATGACCCCCCCTTGGATCCGCCATTGTAACTGGATGCGTAGAACCGAAGATCGGGTTCAGTGGCGAGCTTTGGGGGAGGCCTATGTCAAGCAGTGTACTGCCGCAGGCTGATGATGATGAAAACTATTTTAGAAAGTACCTCGTTTTAGACCTTTTCTCTGAATACAGTCACTTAAAATCCCGAATGTTACCCTTTTTGTATTGTGTAAAAGAGCGAAAGAGCTCACGGCCCATTTAGTGTTAAGTGGCTACCGAAGCCCATGGGCATCAGCAAAGTAAATACCTTAAGACGTGAGTTCTAGTCTCACTTCTGTCGTAGATAAAACACATAAATTAGTTATAGAAGCAACTTAAGCTCTCAACAAAACCGCTTAGGGGCGTCGCCCACTAGGTGGCTTCGCTTCGATTAGTTTCTCATTGCTCCTGTAGATGGCAGTAACATATTACCTAATTTTCAGAAACCACAAATTGATAAAATTTTATCAATTTGTGATAAAATTTATAAAATTTTATCAATTTGTCTATAACAAATAAAGAATTGTATGGTTTTTATTTTCTGTGATTAGTTATACAGTAATTAAATGCCTTAACTTTAACAACATATAAGTTTAGGAGTGTGCGCTACAAGATGTCACTAGTTTCCGTACAAACAGAATATTTGTCTTAAAGTATCACAGTTTCAGAGCCCTGACTTTTATAGTACAACAGCTCAAGATATAACGTATGACGATCGAAATGGGTGATAGAGGAATTATCAGCAGTAGGCCTTGCTACTCACACACGCACAAGACCATCGTACCTACAAAGTCAGCTATTCCCATTGCTCGTAGACGCGAAAAATTTTCCCAGCAGAATCTCAAGCAAGTCATGTTTGGATACTCCATTGTGTTTTAAAATAGCCCGAGCAAATTCGGCTTTAAATTTTTAACGACAGCGCCATCTATCAAAATTTGTGAAACTGTTAGGTTTTTCTAGCACAAGACTTAAAAATGTGTCACAAACTGCTTATACTTATTCCGCAACAGATGGCGTTAATTTTGAAAATGTTTTTGATAATCTCATGGTATGTACTATGTAGTCAATAGAAGAATTGTATAGTTTAAATTATTAAATCAAACCTATTTCTGCATACAATAAATTTAAATCAATATTATGATTCGATGATCAACTTCAATGTTTTTATATATTTTTATTTTGCTGCGAACATTTCCTGGAGGTTCAACTATTTTTTGCTACCTAATAAATAATAGATGGCGCTGATCTATACAAAATAAAAAACCTTTTTTGTTGATACGAAATTTAATAAGCTCTTTTCAGGATTCTTAAAGCACTATAATTATTTCCATGCTCAATAAACATTAAATTTATTCTATACACATTACATATACACTCACGAGAGAACTATTTAACTGGATTACACTTTTATTAGCTTGAACTGTATACCTATTTATAATTTTCAACGTAATTTCCACAGACTTCGAAACGTCTTGACAATTTGCACATGAATTGCAGACAGATGGTATACAATAAATTTATTACATTGACTTAATACATAGCCGCTTATACAAGGTAGGAGAAAATCGTTTCATCTTTATTGTTTTAAATTATAAGCATTGTATATTCCATTGCGCTTAGAGCGAGTTATTTAACTCCTCGATCACGTAAAAGTTAACTCAAATTTGTATTGAGAATTGAGATGGAACAGCGTCCCTATGTTTGCCGCTAGGGGCGCTGTTCTCCATCAGAAAAAAAAAAACCAAAAACATGCTTAAAAATATACAAATTTATTTCTTAGAGTTAATTTTACAAATAATATAATAGAACTAAAACGCTAATTTCTTCATTAACAAATACATGTGCTGGTCAACTTCGAAGCCGTGCAAGTTGTTCGCGTCCCCTTGCAGCCGCATCAGGAGGCCACCGAACGAGACGTAGGCCGCTAATCTGGATGCCGGCTCCATCGCTGCCTCGTCACCTTCTATCCTGGAATAAGAAGAGCACTTGTATTATTCAATAGATATGGACTTTTTTAATACGCTTTTATTACTGGTGGTAGGACCTCTTGTAAGTCCGCACGGGTAGGTACCACCGCCCCGGTTATTTCTGCCGTGAAGCAGTAATGCGTTTCGGTTTGAAGGGTGGGGCAACCGTTGTAGCTATACTGAAATCTTAGAACTTATATCTCAAGGTATGTGGCGCATTTATATTGTAGATGTCTATGGGCTCCAGTAACCATTTAACACCAGGTGGGCTGTGGGCTCGTCAACAAACCTAAGCAATAAAAAAAAATAAAAAAAGTTGTTTAATTTTTTATTCTTTCCTATGCTGATATAGCCTTGAGAGGGATATAGCCTTGAGAGGCTATATCAGCTTCCCCCTAACGTGTAAGTGAGCTCACGGGGCTCAAACCGGAGTACTGCTAACACTGGCCCTAGCAAGAGCAGTGCTTCGCAGAATCTACCACCGGATCGCGGAAACCGGAAACGCGACCGACTGAGAAGATCCGGCGAGAAACTCAGTGGGCTGTCTGTGGTTTCATTCGCTCGTCGAGCCCTTCGTCGCAAGCGACGGGTTCGAAACATTGATAAAAAGAACTCGAATATGTAGGTATAGAACTGAATTAATTTGTAAATGTGTCATCAAATGGACAAATAAAAAAGTAAAATAGACCTTATCACAACTATGCCTAAAGACTTTTATTACTATGTCCCCTAGGAATGTATCCTCTATAATCCGATATATATAAATTACCATTCCATATTCACGGTTTCTGAAGAGCTTTCACTGTACAATCAATTGCATTAATTTATTTATAATTTCTTATACTAGAAAGTATAAAGGCGGACTTCATGCCATAGGCATTCTCTAACAGTCTACCTTAGGGGAGTGCAGAGATGAAGCTTGGTAGTAGGAGTGGGTAATATCGGTTTTGCCGCGTATCGAATCGTATCTATATATCGAGTATCGATATCGGATATTGAATCTATATATTTTCTGAATCTATATATTGATGGATGCTAATAGATTTTCTCGATTCATGATATTTGAGATTTGAAACGATACGATGATATAGTATTGTAGTAGATATAGATTCAAGTCAACGTTATACGGTTGGTTTTCTGATATCAATTTATAATAATAATATGATTTTAAAGTAATAAAAAGAACATGAAAATTAAAATATCAAAAAAACTTTTCTTCGTGCTTTTACCAGGCTTAGGACCGGCTACATTTTCAGTTTTTAGTATTTTGTGTCTTAATTTAAAATTACAAAATATACCAAAAGAGTGTAGATTAGGTAGAATATTTCATAATACTAAATACATATATTTTAGGTAACATTCGCGATTTCGTTCGCGCCTAAGGTACCTAACGTGAGTATTGCCTAGATGAATTCTCGAGAAAATATCGGAGACGTATTTAGAAGTTCATTTGATAATATTTATACATCATACACTACAAAATTAATTCAGAAATTTTATTATTTACTAAGTTTATGTTAAAATAAAAGTTTCTAAACTTTCAAAAGTTTAATACAAACACAACAAATAAACTCAATTATTTGGTTTTAACTAAAAATAGAAAAATGTGTACTTTAAAAATCAAACACAAAAAACTTTTAAGTATTTATAAACACTTATCCAAAAATTTTAGTTCAAGGTCAAAGCGCGTGAAATTAAATTCAACGGTGCAAATAGGCTATACTGCATTCTAATTAGGGTCGAAAGTTGAAACTTTTTTCCTAAATTGTATCCTGCTGATACACTAAGAATAATCTACAGACGTATGGACTTAAATATAAGGTTTNAAATTCAACGGTGCAAATAGGCTATACTGCATTCTAATTAGGGTCGAAAGTTGAAACTTTTTTCCTAAATTGTATCCTGCTGATACACTAAGAATAATCTACAGACGTATGGACTTAAATATAAGGTTTATAATTGTATGGATAATGCCTGTTTCTGTTTCATTCATCATATGTGAGTGAGCGCACGATAGGGATATCGTCCGCTCACTGGCCGATTCGATACGAACCAAACGAATATTCCTGATATTAACGAATCGGTACGATACGCCGATGCGCATCACATCGAGCAATATCGTGTATCGACTGATATCGTTATATAGATTTCGATTCACGAATCGGTACGATATGCCGATGCGCATCACATCGAGCAATATCGTGTATCGGCTGATATCGATATATAGATTTCGTGCGGGGCGATATCGGATTCAACAATATTGCTGCGATATATAGATATTGAATCTATATACGATTTATATCACCCACTCCTACTTGGTAGGTGTAGTGTGAAGGTGATATTACTTAAGCATATGTGTATATATAACATACATAATATTTATAGATACAAATACTCATACTTAAATAAATACATATACATAAATATATAGATATATATATATAAATATATGGATATACATATCATAATATATACATATCATAATATATACATATAAAAACATTTATAAATAAATATTATCAATTAGATGAATCTGCTAACTCTCTGAGAAACAGTTCTCGAACCTTCGTCTTAAACGCTTCACGTGTAGTGGCCGACCTTATCTTGAGTGGGAGCGCATTCCATAGAAGAATAGACTGAATAGTGAATGAAGAATGTAAAAAGTCAGAACTATGTGGAGGACAGCGAAGAAGAAGATTGTGAGATGAATGAAGATATCGGCTGTGGTCAGATCCTAAGTATTGAAAGGAAGTAGTTAAATAAACAGGTGGATTTGGGGATTTTAAATACAACAGTTATTAGCCCAACAATGATTACTTTGCAGTAGTTCCAATGGAATACTTTTCCACTCATCTACAATCATCCAGACTACTTCAGGGACAAGAATATATTTAATTTTTCATACCGGAGTATAAATAGTAACACAAACAGTATATCAAGTCATTGTCCTTACGTACACGTAACACAGTTAAGTGGACTGATATCCTGCTAAAGGTCACAGGAATGCACAGGACTGGCCATTGTGGTGAGCCATGGGAGAGGTCTGTGTCTTGACGTTTGTGGGCTGACGATGATGATGAAACCCACAAAATTTATGATTAATTTGATTCCAGATACCTCATATTGTGGGAAGGTGCCACTCTGCCTATGTACAAAACTCATAATACTGTTAAAGTGGTTTATATAGGCTTTATAACCACTCGGATATTACAAGTGTTCATCATCATCATCACCATCATTATCATCATCACTAGCCGACAGTCGTCCCCTGCTGGACATAGGCGTCTCCCAATCTACATCACTGAGCCGTTTTCGGCTCTCATCCACTTCAACATCAAATTGAGGAGCTAATGTGACAGGTAGCTTCACTATAAGGATAGATTTCCACTGAGGACATGATTTTGCTCGGTAATCCGACGTTCCGAATATGATCGTTAGGAACTTGTTTAATTGCCAACTGCATCTGTAAAATATCTTCTGTTGTACGATAGCTGCCGCTACAACACCTTTATGTTAGAGCTAACCTGTATACTTTTCCGGACATGACATATTCGAAACTATCTGCTCGATTTCCTTCGGTCTCCAGCGGGTTCCATTCTCCGCCGTCAGGGTATCCGTTTTCCCTCAACGTCGTAGCCAAAACTAGACGAAACTTTTCGCCTAGTTGCATTGGATATATCCAAGAATTAATGTCCAATATTAAATCCATTTTGAATGATTCCGATTCGCAATGCAATCGGCTGACTCTGTCGAACTTTTTGCCCTCCGGATCCATGTCTTTGACGTTGAAAATGTCCTCGAATAGCACACCCGCCATGATCAAGTTTTATCCTGTGAATTTATTTTACTAAAACAATATCAACAACGAACAGTATGAGAAAGAAGCACGCTGACTCTGTTGCTGTTTGAAATTTTACGGCACTAAAAAAAACATTGATAATAAATGTCAATGTCAAGTGTGACTTCTTTTTTGAAGTATAGGTACTGAATATTTGGATACTTCGGCGGAATATCTCACACTGAAAAAAAGTATCCCATTTTACCTATATTATATATTTGGACTACTTAGATTTGTTTTTACTAGTTAGTTCCTATTTAAAGTGAGAGTGAAAGAAGTTGATAAGGATTTGGTTGGAGGGCAAGGTGTTAAATAGTTATTTTTTTGGGTTCTACTATAAAATCTATTGGACTTTAAGCAAATTCCCAACTATGAAGATAATGGGTTTCCTCTCATTCAATAACTTTATATTGTACGTTCCTTTTTGATATTAATATAGCTTTTATTACAAAGTTCGGCTGCATAGTTTTAGTTCTCTTTGCCTATCTATGATATATAATGATAAATAGGCCAAGACAATGTACGAAATTTAGGAGTTGAATAAATCTATATTTCGGTCTACGTTTAAGTTCTATTTGCTCTTCAATATTTTTAGTGTAAGTAGTGACTACGATATTTCGTGGCATTTTTTGGAAATCGTTTTTGTTTTTAAGTGTCGAAAACTAACAAAATATTATTAAAATTATCAATAATAAACGAAAAAGTATAAAACTTCAGTCTAATAAAAATATTACATGTTTATGTTCTGCTTTAAGGTTAAAAAAATTAACAAGTATCCGAATTATTTTCTGTTTTAATGTTGGCACAACGAGCTTTGCACGTTGGCGCCATCTGACCATAATCATGCGCAAACAAATCTGAAGCTAACCTCAACCGAATCGCACGTGCTATATGGCCGAGCATTGTGTTATATTTTCAAAGTTCTTTCAATAAACAGTGCCCGATTATAGGGCATTGTTTACCCAAGTGATTGCGTCGATCGCCTAAAATTAAGAGTAAGAAAAGATACGTGTTAATTCATCAAAATGACGGAGGTACTGCAGCCCGGTAACGAGACACTTTCTGAGAAGAAAAAGAAAAAAAACAAGGATGGTGTTTCGTTGGGAGCTTTTCAGACGATTGGCGACTTCAAAATCGAACCTTCGGAGAGCGTGAAGAAGCTGGACACCGCTTACTGGCCTTTGTTGTTGAAAAACTTCGATCGCTTAAATGTGCGCACTAACCATTACACGCCGCTACCATTCGGCAACTCGCCTTTAAAACGCCCCATCTCTGATTACGTCAAATCTGGCTTCATTAACGTCGACAAACCGAGCAATCCCAGCTCCCACGAAGTAGTTTCATGGATAAAACGTATTTTAAAAGTCGAAAAGACTGGTCATTCGGGCACGCTCGATCCGAAAGTTACGGGTTGCCTTATCGTTTGCATAGACCGCGCCACGAGACTCGTCAAATCACAACAGAACGCCGGCAAAGAGTATGTAGCCGTTTTCAACTTGCATTCAGCCGTAGAGAATATTCAAAAAGTCACACAGGGCTTGGAGAAGCTGCGTGGAGCTCTATTCCAGAGGCCCCCGCTTATATCGGCCGTGAAGCGACAACTGCGTGTCAGGACGGTGTACGACAGTAAACTCCTGGATTTCGACCAGGACAAGAATATTGGGGTGTTCTGGGTTAGTTGCGAGGCTGGATCGTATATCCGGACGATGTGTGTGCATTTAGGTCTGATGCTTGGCGTCGGAGGTCAGATGATCGAACTCAGACGAGTACGGTCCGGCATTCAGGGCGAGAAGGAAGGCATGGTCACGATGCACGACATCCTAGATGCACAATGGTCGTATGAAAACCACAAAGACGAGACTTATCTTCGTCGAGTAATCAAACCTCTGGAAGGCCTCCTGATTGCTCACAAAAGGATATTTATCAAAGATAGCGCCGTTAATGCTGTTTGCTACGGAGCTAAAGTGCTGTTACCAGGTATTTTAAGATACGAAGACGGTATCGAAGTTGACCAAGAAATCGTAATAGTCACCACTAAAGGTGAGGCAGTAGCGTTGGCCGTTGCTCTGATGACCACGTCTACGATGGCCTCATGCGATCATGGTGTAGCCGCGAAACTAAAACGTGTCATAATGGAACGAGACACGTACCCCAGAAAATGGGGTCTCGGACCGAAAGCTTCACAGAAAAAAATCCTCATACAACAAGGGAAACTTGACAAATATGGCAAACCAAATGAGAACACACCAAAAGAATGGTTAAACAGTTACGTCAACTATAATGTTAAGAAAGAACCGGAGAATGGTGACGGTGTCGAGGAAGGCAGCAGAAAGCGAACGGCAAGCACAGCTAACGCAGAAGATCCCGATGTCTCCATAGAGGTGAAGCAGGAAAAGAAGAAGAAGAAGAAAAAGAGAGATAGTGAAGCCCCGTAAGTACTGGTTCTTTGCATTTTGATTATTTGTAGTCCAAAAACTGGACCAAGGTGGTCACGACCCTCAGCAATGAGGAAACGACAGAGAAGAAGAAGTGGGATTCAGACAGTTATGGTGTCTGGTTTCAAGGATTTGTTATTACAAACTAAGTGAGGTTTTTTTTATATATATATTTTTTATTGCTTAGATATGGGTGGCCGAGCTCACAGCCCACCTGGTGTTAAGTGGTTACTGGAGCCCATAGACATCTACAACGTAAATGTGCCACCCACCTTGAGATATAAGTTCTAAGGTCTCAATATACAACGGCTGCCCTGCCTCTCAAACTGAAATGCATTACTGCTTCACGGCAGAAATAGGCAGGGTGCTGGTACCTATCCGTGCAGACTTACAAGAGGTCCTACTACCAGTAATTACGCAAATTATAATAAATGATGTCTGTATAGTGAGAATTACTGTGGCAGTACTATGCTTTATTTTTATGTGTTTATTTATTTGGGAAACAGCCCAAAACAAACATAATATGTTACAAATAGGCAAACAAACAAACTCCACATGGTGTCCGCTGTCAACGTCAAATATGATTGTAGAAAGAACAAAGAAAAAAGAAATTTATAAATTAAGATTACAAAAAAACAACACAATGTTCACATCCACATGATTCATCTTCTCGGATTAAAACTGTATAATCGCAAAATTTACTAATTTTACAGGAGAGTTAAACATGTGATATTTTAAATATTAATCATCTTGAAGCATTTTTTTTTTTACCTGTTACATTATCTGTCTTTTAAAGTAAGATAAAATGATGTATTAATTTTGTTAATAGTATTCAAAATATAGGAACTAAAGAAAAAAAACGAAACTATGCTCTTTTGACAGTATTTATGAGAAAAATACTGGTGATACCAAATGATTCTGCAATTAACTCAATTTTGAATATTTTTGGAAATTGTACACTTCTAATGCGAAATAGACGATATATATTTTAAACCTTACTAATACACATTAAAGCTAATGCCTCTCAAAAATATTCCAAAATTACATTTCTATATGCTACAAGTGATAAACGAAATATGCTGTAAGATCTGGATGAACTTTTTCTTTTATTGCATATGTGGGTGCTGGAAAATTCATTAAAAACTATTTCTGTCTGTCCTCAAGCTTTCCCTTCTAGTCTTATGCAGAACAAATATACTTGTTTGTACGATTATAAAGCCCTAGCTTATTGTGCTTTATTTATACACATTTATATTACAATCTATTCAATTTCTTCATAATTCCAGTGCCGAAGCAGACGCCACTATGGATACATCGGAGTCACCAGAAACAGCAGAACAACCAGCAGATGATTCTGTACGCAAAGAGAAGAAAAAGAAAAAGAAGAAAGATAAACAAGAGGTTGATGAATGAATTTGATGTTGCAAAACAAACAGTTTGTAGATTTTAAACTGAGTTACGTTTAGATTTGAAAGACAACATTGTACAGCTTATATTAAGAAATTGCATTTATGAATACAATAATCGGATATATAAATGTAAAAAGTTGGAGATTTCATATTGAATTAATTGAAACAGAAACAAGATTAATGAAATAAGTATTCTATTCGTAGCAGAAGGTATTTTCACAAAATTAAATGTAATTAATCTAATTTGTAATCAGTGAAAAAAATCTCACACCATCTCTATCAATAATATGTATGGAAATTTAAAAACAAAACTGCTATGTTAAGTATATAAAATTTATTGGTAAATTGGTACCCTTTATTGGTAAACATTTTGAAAACTAAACACCAAAATGGATTATTCAAAAAGTATCTAAAGTGAACATTTATTAACAAGGCAAGTTTAGGCAACCAGGAAAAATACCGATTACCTTCAAATTTAATTAAATTTCAATATGGCTGCTTT
This sequence comes from Bombyx mandarina, assembly GCF_003987935.1. The sequence continues at coordinate 2,302,662 of NW_021011500.1, forward strand.
TCACGAAGGCGTTGACCTTGTCTCTCAGCCGATTCTGACAATTTGGTTACATTGTGTGTTGTCAAGAAACTTCAATAAAAGTAATTTTCATTTTGAATATTAACTTCAAATCAAACTTAACTTTATGTTTGATTTTACTGAAATAGTTTCTTTACACATTAAGAATATTAAGTGTAATTACGAAGTAACATATGTACCCATAAATATGTCATAAGAAATGGACATGGTATTAATTGAGAATGGTTCTCTTTTAAGCGTAAAAAATATATGTAAATTCAAATTTTGATGTAGTTCCGTTTGGAATGGACAAATGTCTATGGCGTTTACAATATTTTAACTTTAGCAATATGTTACATTGTGATTTAGCATGTAAACTACTTAAAAAATACTGTTTTTTGAAGTTATACTTCTTTAGGCGCGTTATGAAAAATTGATGAGAGTGAAATTTTACGATGCGTGCGCACCGTGACACAAAATTAACAGAATGAAGTTGCCCACTAAATCGCTCATTACAATACGACCGACGTAACTTGGCTAGTCTGAATATAGCCGCAGGTGAACTGTCCGAACCGTACCGAGAATTACCGAATTTATACGATATCAAGAAAAGGGATGTCCAATATGCGTGTTTGAGGATGTTGTTTAAACGATTTTTTTTTCAAATTGACTAAAATGTAAATAAAAAAAAAGAGATTTAAAAATAATAAAGTATAACTTCTTACGCGCGTACATAAGTACACGCACCTTTTTATATGTCTAATCTATTGTGTCAAAGAGAGTCTTAAACATTGTCAAAGAATATATATTCTAATCCACATTTAATTGATTAGTTAGTAATCTTTGACACTATTGTAGTGTTACAGATCCAATTTGATAATCATGTGTGTGTTCTAGCCACCCACAACTCGACAAAATCTTGTGTGAATTTTTTTTATATGAATATGCATTACATAAATAGAGTATGCATGTATAATAATAACTCCCAACTGCTCCAGACTCTCTTTTAACAGAGCTGAAATCATTGGCCAAAAAAAAATTAGCCATTTCCGTTCTAAAACTCCAATCCATAAAATTGCCGAACTCAATGTTCAAATTGCTAAAGTTAAAATTTTGTAATTTGTCGTCGTTTATTAAAACATTGTACATTGTTAAGATAGTTTATAAGATTAGTTCATAAGTGGTACGAATGAACAATGACGAATGATGTTTTTTTTTTTTCAAAATAAAAGTCCCTAACAACTCTTTTGTATTTTTTAGTGCTTAAACTTGATTCGGAAACAAAAACCTCAAAATAAATTTATAGAAATTTCTTGAACAATAAAACAATTTTAATAAGCAAATTAATTAATAGGAAAAATGGCATCTTTCAATGCCGTTCTTGTCAATGTCTACCAATTTTTGAATTATTTTGATAAGATAATACATTTTCTTGATAATCTATCCTTTATGTTGCCATAAATTCAGTCTATTTGCCAAGCAATAGATCGTAATGGCTAGGCCATGTTTGGCGATAGGATAGTCTGTGGTGTTTTTGTCCCAATTTTTTTTTATTAAAAACTTAATAACATTGCATTTATGATACGGGTGTAAATATATTTTATTATTTTTGCAATAATAATAAGCCTTTCCCAACAATAAAGGCACAGTGGTAGGTATAATAGTTTTTATAAGTATATGTTATATACATAAATCTATGCGACTGTATTTAGTTAAGATTTATAAAAATAAAATTAGATTATAGGTTATACGCGGCTTTGCGTGTAAAATCTATTTTGCAAAATTCTGATCGCTTCGCATGCCGACAATTTTTAATTAGGTGTCGTAAGCTTAAAACTAAAATAAAATGCACTATATTTTATATAATTATATTGTTCCTTTGTTTTAGAATTAGTTTTTTTTTAATCATTTTGAGCGGGTGAAATCTAGATTAGAATTTTAAATGTCATTGACGTATTTAAGTCTTTGAAAATGCTTACCCCTTGTAGAGTAACACTAACCAATCTAACCATAGATGAGACATATTATTATATAGACAGCATAACACTGGTGGAAGATAAAACGTATTTACGACTTTGCGTCTCATTCAGTCGTTCGTGACCTTGGAAGTCGTAAAGAAAAGAAAGATAAGATAAATAAAATTACTTTACGGCTCATTCAAACGCCTGTGACCACAAAAACTGAAGAAGAAAAAACCCGGAAATACTTAATTTAAAATGACAATAAAAAACAAGAGGTTAAACCGTGAAGTTGTATTAAAAAAAGCATTTAAGCTTAAGTTCAAGTGAAGTTCTAAAAGTCTAAATATAAATTTTAAATCCAATATAAATCCAATTATTTGAGGGTTTGAGACCTCTTGGAGTCAATAAGGTATTTGAGTCGTCTATTATCAAAGCCGGCAATCTGACTTTTGAACAATATTGGTAAATCAGAAAAACGAATTATTGACTTTGTATTCCATTGGCAGTCACAAAACTCTTCGGAACGACATCTTACATAAATAACAGGCTAACTATTAACCTTTATTTAATGCAGGTTTTGAACCGTATTCTTTGAAGGAGACGATTATATTAAAATCAATCTGTATTAACATATCAATAACATTTTTTTGTCCAAATGCACAGATTGCCACCTTTGATAATAGACGACTCATTTAGTTTTGTCAGATGGTAAGTAAAATATCATCTTGAGTTTATATTTGTAAGTACGTAATGGAGGAAGATTTTTGTGACATTGAAATAAACTATTTTTAAGGAAAAATTTGTTTTATTCTGGGATTTGATTTGACAAGTATTTTTTAAAGATAGTTTAAGACTACGCCAGTCTGTACAGACGGTATATACAGGGTGTCCCGTAAATTAACTATTTACAACTAATCTGGATATTACACCGGTCACTCACATGCGCACGAATACGCAAACCCACAAGTGTAGGACGACATTTGCGAATGATAATGCAAAGTTTTCGCTGCATTCGTGGTTTTCCAAGCTGTGTCGGTTTTTTAACAGACATCAAAGCGCGCGAACCTCGAACCTTCGCATAGTTTCCCACACATTCGCTTGCCCAGTTGCGCCGACGATTGCGAAGGTAACGGACGTATACTATACGCCATTTTCATAGTTCGTGACGTCTACTGTGTAGCGTATCTTCATCAAAAGAAATCCCATAAAAACATAATGGATGTTAATGATATCTGGGAAATAGTTAAAAACTCTTTTTCTCTTCAATGTTCTATTGACGAATTAAAAAGAAGGAGAAATTCGTGAGACATTCATAAACAAGTGTAGGAGGAAGCGCAAACGGGTTCGCAAATTGAGTATGCGAACCCATTTGCACAGCCGCTAGGTTTGCGAATGAATGTTTGACGGCCCTTCACATGCGCGCAAATATTCGTACATTGTACGAATGTTTGCGTGTCAGTGGCCGGCATTAATTTTGAAATCGTAGGGTTGTCAATAAAATATTTTTTTTTTAGATTTTCCTATCAAATTTTGTACTGGGCCAACGAATATCAAAAGGGGAATCTATATGTATTATTGTGTATGGCTTAAAATTATCTGATAAATAAATGCATTATTATAATTGTTAATTTAAAAAAAATATCTTTGCATAATGTTATCAATTAGTAGATAATAGAAATATCAGCTTACCTCTTAGAGAAACAAGGTCAGAAACGGTGAAATTTTCTCTTAAATGATGATTATCATTAGTCGTTGCACTGCTCTATAGAGATTCCCCGCCATGAGAAACCTCATAATGGACCGCTTAAATAAACTATTGAACAGAGGCATCACTGAATCAAATTTCCCCAAACAAGCTATTGAACAGAGGCCTCACTGAATCACATGTCCCCAAACAAACTATTGAACAGAAGCATCACTGAATCAGATGTCCACAAACAAACTATTGAACAGAGGCCTCACTGAATCACATGTCCACAAACAAACTATTGAACAGAAGCATCACTGAATTAGATGTCCACAAACCAGCTATTGAACAGAGGCCTCACTGAATCACATGTCCCCAAACAAACTATTGAACAGAAGCATCACTGAATCAGATGTCCACAAACAAGCTATTGAACAGAGGCCTCACTGAATCACATGTCCCCAAACAAACTATTGAACAGAGGCATCACTGAATCAGATGTCCACAAACAAGCTATTGAACAGAGGCCTCACTGAATCACATGTCCCCAAACAAACTATTGAACAGAGGCATCACTGAATCACATGTCCCCAAACAAACTATTGAACAGAAGCATCACTGAATCACGTCCCCAAACAAGCTATAGGACAGAAGCATCACTGAATCGCATGTCCCCAAGCAAGTTATTGGATAGAAGTATCACTGAATCACATGTCCCCAAACAAACAATCGGACAGAAGCATCACTGAATTGCATGTCACCAAAACAGGCTATTGGACAGAGGCATCACTGAATCGCATGTCCCCAAGCAAGTTATTGGATAGAAGTATCACTGAATCACATGTCCCCAAACAAACAATCGGACAGAAGCATCACTGAATCATATGTCCCCAAACAAACTATTGAACAGAAGCATCACTGAATCACATGTCCTCAAACAAACAATCGGACAGAAGCATCACTGAATCATATGTCCCCAAACAAACTATTGAACAGAAGCATCACTGAATCGCATGTCCCCAAACAAGCTATTGGACAGAAGCATCACCGAATTGTATGTACCCAAACAAACTATTGAACAGAAGCAGCACTGAATGATGATGGCCAAGGTTTTGAGTTTTGAATGCAGTATTATAGTCCTTGAAAAATATAAAACCTTGGTATACGACCATAAATGAGGTAGTTATAAGCAATTTAGTGCCGCTGCTGCGCTACTTGCGTTTACTGTGGAAAAATTCATTAGTGAAGTACTGAGTAGACCAGTAGAAATATGGATGTCAAAACATCCACATCATAAATATAGGCATGTTATAAAAAAATGAGGGACGAAATAAAACAACAATTTTCTGGCAGTATTGGTTTCATAGATACTCTTGGATAGGATATTTGAAATAAAATTTGAAAGGACAATGCCCAAAAGTGGGCCAACTTTATGTCTAAACTTTTTGTACTAAAAACTATGCCTTATTTTTTCACGTTGTTTAGTTTATGTATCAACATTTCTTTCGCCCTGGCATTGTTTTACAAAAAAATAAATTACTTATTTGATAACACCCCAAAACTGAGTGCCATAGTTTTTAAATTCGCCAATAGGCAAAGGGCTTAGCCCATGCAGCCTTATAGTAAATCTATATGCTGCCAACGAAAGAGTTGTCTGTAACTTGAACAACAAATAAAATAAAAGCTAATGGTTATAATTCACAGACGTTTTAGTTTATTTTTGTTCAATTCAATATTTATATATTGTAATAATAATTATTACTTTATATAATTATTTTTAGATATTAATGATTCCATTAGTAAAAATCTCAATGGCCTACCATTACTCTATTCTTATTATATATGATCAGAGAGTTTTGGCAGCAACCCGAGTGAAGCGTCACTTGAAGTTTTATTTTAATGTTTTTTTAATAGTTTATTGTGATGTGTAATATATAAATTGGGTGTTGTTTTGTGTATTAAACGTCAATAATCGTTGTTCACGATTATTGAGGCATTGGAATAAGATTGTGGCTAACATAGCAGTGACTGTTTTTTTTTCAAGATAAAAGGTCTGCGGAAATCCACGCTCACTCAATGTGCATTGACGTCAAAACTCCCAAAAAGCAATAAAAAGAGATACACCGGCTTTTTATTGACATTAAAAAAATATAGGCTGTATAGGCTACGCTCTTTGCCTGATTATTGGCGAATTTAAAAACAACAACAACAATATAAGTGTATAATCTATGAACAATATCGTTGCCAGGTGAATGAAGTTAGCCCCTCAAAAAATTTTTTTTTTCCTGTTTTCTACTTATTTTCTATTAATTCGTTTGTTCATCCTTTGTTCTTGATTGTTCACTGTTAATAATTGTTTGTTCCCCATTTATTTATTTTAAAAAAATTATTAAAGATATATCTACAAGTTAGCCCCTCGATTGCAATTTTTAATATTTTTTCGTCCTTAATTACTCGTAAATATTCATTTTCGATTGTTCTTATATAAAATACGTTTGTTCTCTTTCGAAATTACTCATTTTTTGTTTAATTAACTATTTGTATTAGTTGAATAAATGTATACAAAATATGTGTACTGCGCATGCCATAAGTGTNCGACATCCCTGAGCGGCCCTAGCGTCCCGGGGCGGTAATCAGTAACCGTGAGGACCTAAATACCCTCTAAAAGTCTGACGCGGAAGGACGTGGGAACCCACCGCGATTACCTTCCCAAGAAAACCCCCTTATGGAATCAGTAACAACGAGAGTGAATTTGTTGGGCGACCCGACTAACCATCGGCGCCACCCAGTATCCGGGCTGGATGGTGTGAAATTGGCAACCGAAGCTTCCCCTGGGGTAAATCGACAGGCCTCAGAAGGAGGAGATACTACTGTCGGTACTGCAGCTTCTAAAGGCGAGAAAACCTCTATACGATTGAGTCATCGTATTGGCGCTTGGAACGTCCGAGGTCTGCTGGAGGCGGGTAAGCTGACAATCGTGGAAAAGGAAATGGAATCTCATGACATCTCCATACTAGGCATCAGTGAAACTCACATGCGTGGTAATGGCCACTTCACCACTGTGACAGGGAACACCATGTACTTCTCAGGCTGTGAAGATTCAAGTTTGAGTGGAGTCGGAATCATATTGCCGCCACACTTAAACAAATATGTCCTCGGTTATAATCCGGTGTCTGATAGAATCTTGACAATGAAACTGAATACTAATCCATGTGTGCTGAATGTAATACAGATATACGCACCGACGGCACAAGCTCAGGATGAGTTAATTGTGGACTTCTATGGAAAACTGGAGGAAATACTGAATTCTATACCTAGTCGGGAAATTAAGATAATTCTTGGTGATTGGAATGCCAAAGTTGGCAGTACACTGGATGATAATCATATCAGGAGCACAGTTGGAAAATTTGGACTTGGCATTAGGAATGAACGGGGTGAAAAACTGATCGAGTTCTGCATTGAAAGAAATCTCAGTATTATGAACACGTACTTCCAACATCATCCAAGACGCTTGTACACGTGGAGATCTCCAGGCGACAGGTACAGAAATCAAATCGACTACATCATTCTAGATGGCCGCTGGAGATCCTCAGTATCTAACGTGAAGACCTTTCCCGGCGCAGAGTGCGGCTCCGACCATAACCTGCTCGTAGCTAACTTCTCGCTGCGTTTAAAGGCGCCCAGACGTCAACCACCAAAACCCAATGGTTTGGATCCTTCCGAACAACCAATCTTCCGAGAGGCATTAGAGGCGATCTTGAAGGATTCTCCAACGCACATTCACGCTAACGCTGATACACAGTGGAAACACTTGAAAGGTCATATCAACGATGCGCTGGACCAGATCGCTAAAAAGAAAAAGCCAGAACCGAAGAAAAAATGCTGGATCTCCGATCATTCGTGGGAGCTTATTCAACGCAGGAAAGACTTAAAAACTAGCGGTTTGCAAGATGGTGCAAAGGTTAAATACTCCGAACTTAGCAGAGCTATACGGGTCAGTTGTCGCCTTGACAAGAACCACTTTGTTGAGGGTATTTGCCGTGACATTGAGCGCTTCTCGAACAAGTTGCAGACTGCAGACCTTTTTAAGAAAGTTAGAGTCCTTTCCAGGCAGTTCAAGGCTAAATCGTGGGTCATAAGAGATGCCGACGGAACTGTACTACACGAGTTCGACCGCATTGCCGAGAGATGGCGGGCGTACTGTGAGCAATTGTATACAGATTCCCACTCGACATCCGGGATTAACCCTGAATGGAAGGATCTAGAACTGGAACCCATGATTTTACCTTCTGAAATATCCACCGCACTGGAATCTCTTAAGAAGAATAAGGCTCCTGGAAGCGATCGGATTACAGCGGAGGTGCTTTATGCTATGGGTGACTTGGGTGTTATGACTCTATATAAGATCTGCTCACATATATGGCAACACGGTGATTGGCCGCGGGATTGGTTGGAATCCATTATTCTTCCGCTACACAAGAAAGGATCAACCAAGAATTGCGACAATTATCGAACCTTGTCTCTCATCTCACATGCAAGCAAAATCTTGCTTCACATCCTCAACAACCGCATCCGTTACTACCTTGATTGGCAAATTCCGCAAGAGCAAGCGGGTTTCGTGAAGGGCAAGGGTACTCGTGCACAGATTCTCAACATCAGGCAGATTGTTGAGAAAGCATATGAGTTTGATACGCCAGTGATAATGTGTTTCGTCGACTATAGCAAGGCGTTCGACTGTGTCAACTGGAGTTGTTTATGGAAGGTTCTACGAGAACTTGGGNAATAATATTTAAAATAGTTAGACAGCTACTACTATAAAAGTTGCTATTATTGGCGCGTTGAGAATAAAACAACCAGACAATATCAAACGACCTAGGTTATGCCTCTGTCCTAGTTAAATCAAAAATGATAATAAAATATAATAACATACAAATATTTAAACACGAACGATGTACATATGTATTATGTTATTCATTCAAATAAATCAAAACAGACCAATTTGGTAGGTATTTGTATGTTCAAATGCGGTTGGCGAAGCGAGTGAATAACTCGTGAACATAAAAATAATGGGAAGGTAGCTAATCACAAGATCACAATGTTCAAAGTAAATCTTACGATATCTATGATGCGTTTTCGAATACGAAAAAACCAATTAAATAAATATAATTTCTACGCATTCAGCGTCTAGCGAATGTGTGTGACTACAAAGATGGCGTTTACCTAGGCTATCTAAATCTACCTATAACTAAATACCTAAATGCGGGTTTTTCTACTATATTAAATAAGTATTTAATTGCGGTGCGTTAATTCCCTATGGAATTAAATACAAATAATGCTAGATTACTAATATGAGACGATGTAAGTTCAGAATCCGGCTCGAAATGGACCACTAAATAATGGTTGCGCTATGCGGTTGGTAGACCAAATTGTAACGGTCACCTAATACAAAAATGAGTGTGGACTGTATTTGCGTTGTTCAACTATGACACTTTCTCGGGTCGTGGCGGGAAGAAACAAAGGAACACAACCCGAGGGAAATTGTGAAGGAAAACGCCGTACCTGGAGAGGATGGAGTCGTCCGAATCACGGCTGCTAAAAGTGCTTGAAGCCAGTTGGTGTATCTTCTATCTTGCACGACACTGTGATACACTGACACTGATGTTGTATGAGAATAAAGTCTTAGGCCATCTCAATAATTAAATCACAAATAACTTATTTCTGTAATGCGGAGCGCGCGCTAGGTAACCGCCATATATTTCTTTTTTTTTCTGTGTGCCCGCGTCGCTCGTACTAGCCAATCCAGGGCGCGGGGAATGGGTGAGGAAGGGGAAGGGAAAAGTGTCATAGCTGCCATATTATTATAAAAACAAATCTGTTATGACGCTGGCGCAACCACTATCAGTATTTTGAATCACACATCAATATTTTTATTGCCTTCTAAAACAATACGAATTCGCAAATAGTCAAACGTAATCGCACATCAAAAGGTAGGCATTTAGATCACGAACCGGACACTTTACGATCCCGTCTCGGCGACGGAGCGGCTCCGTGAGCTGTAAATCAATTTAATCTTCGCCGTTAAGACAATTGGCACTTTTGAATGTCAATCATTAGTGCTGATACGGAAATTCGGGCTTTATTACTGAGCGTTACGACGTTGTTTTCTCAGTGAAATGATGCGAGATACGTCGTTTCGGGCCTGTTATGTTCGTGATGAGAATAGGGTTGTAATTCGTAATTAAATATCGATGTAATTTTCAAAAATATATATCTGTTGCCTTCGATAATGATGGTTTAACCAGCTTCTCAGTTAAAAGAAAGCATTGTATAAACTTCAAAATGTACATTTTAGTTTTCAAAAATATTCAAAAACAATATATTTAAAAAACGCAATAAAAAAAACGTAAAACTAATTTAATGTTAACCTAAATGTACTCAGGAATTAGTGACACAAGAACCAGACTGTATTTTAAAAACGAAATAAAAAAAAAATAAAAAAACCAGTTGATTTTATTATACATGAAAATATAACTATAACTTCATTATTAGTAAAGGTATTGCCGACGGGGACAATTAAAACACACACACACACACACACCCATACATTTTATTTAATTGCGCTCAGTTTTTTTGTTCCAATTAATAATTTAATTTATTTAACAAACAATAATAAATAACGGCAATAACACGGGACAACTGATATTAAATCGTATTATTTAAATTTTTTTTGCGGACAACAAATTGAAATAGGTAATGTTTCCTGTGTTGTTTCCACAACTGATACGAATGTAATGACACCTCATATTAAGTTGAGATTCCTGAAAAGGTGCGTGTAGAACGTGCTAAAGAATTAGACATAATATATTTGTTGGCACACGTCAGGGATGGCTGAGCGGTAGTTTCCGTCATCACTCGTATTCGATTGAACTCAGTTTAGTCAATAAAACTTTTCAATAATAATTATTGAAACTCAACACACACAACTTTCACAATGACAGGATAAACCGACAGTTTCGTTGCACATACCGACAGACCGACTGACTGACTGACTGACTGTCAGAGACTCACTGCTGAGACGGACGGAATCACTGTCTGACACGAATGCCACGACTCTGTCCACGTACCGCCATTTTATACTGTGGCGTTACGGAGTCTACCCTTCATTTTGTGATATTTATCAAAACAACATTTCATCATTTAAAATAATAATCAAAACCACCGTCTTAATATTACTAAAAGTCGTTATCCACGACATATTAGTATAAATGGTACAAAAACATTACCCTTATTTGGCAGACGGGTAAAAATACAATAATTATACAATCTACAAATTAGTTAATGTGACATGTAAAATTTTATCTAAGCAGTAATAGTTCAACAACCCTAACAATAATTTCAGCATAGACAGAAACGTCATACGAAAATAAAACCATCACTCGCGTACTGACTTTTACAATACAAGTAAAACCGACCGTAAATCAATGGCTAAGTTTTGACATTTGACATTAGGACGAAAGCAGGAGGAAGTCGTTATTGTAAATTGAGTAGAACTTACGAGTATAATAATAAAGTCTTTATTCGCTGCATTTTTTTTGCAATTACGTGATTTATAAAAAGATAGCGGACCGCTCCGGCTCCGCTCGGGTCTTTAACAAAAATTTCAACGATATTTGACGTGGTTTTATTTTTTAAATAAAGGAATACTTATTGTAGCATAACTATAATAGTTAGACATATGCTGTCGCGACACTTTTTGGAAATAATAATGTGTTCTACAAAGTCGTAGTACTTACATTATTTTATTCTATCATCAATAGTTTTCGCAGGGCACGCGATGTAAAGAATATTTTAGGTAATTTTTTTACACCTTGGGTTACATTATTGGAGTTTTAGTAAGGATTCTTAATTAAAAAAAAAAAATTATAGTTTATGTCACTCGGGAATAGTGTAGCTTTCAAACAGTGAAAGAATTTTTCAAATCGGTTTAGTAGTTTCAGAGCATATTCAATACAAACAAACAAATCTTTCCTCTTTATAATATTAGTATAGATTTTCCAGAGCACGAGTTTCGCCATCCCGTGTCTAAGTCAGCCTACCACCTCTTTAGCCACATTTTTTTTCTACCATTCCTAGAATAGAACTAGTAACAAATACTAAACAACCCGTAGAAATCGCAATGGCTCTAAACATACCCAGTATGTAGATAGTCATTTTAATTTAAGCATTTCATGAAACTCTTCGAAATTTGATATCAACATTAGCACCTAAGACAGCTCACTGATAATCGATTCTTAAACAAACCGAACGGTTATCCCGGTAATGAGTTCAGAGTTCCACTCCGTCCGGGACAATGGTCCTGGTTCTTAGAACCCTCGTAGACTATTATCGTTCTTTGTCCCTCAACAATGGACAGGTCAGATCGGTTTTCCAATTTTGTTTATTGAACATTCTGATTGATTTTCGTTTGATTGGAAATGAATAATTTTTTTTCGAGCAATTCTTGAAGGATAATAGAGATTTGCGGGCGTCGTACTGTTTGTTCTTGAGGCTTTTCGTGTTCACGGAAATGAAATCTGTTCATCATTACATAACGCTTGTTTTAACTTTATCTTTTTTATCAATTATGTTTATGATTATTAAATGCACCACTTCAATATTTTTCTCACGCCACTTAGATTGAGCATATGATTCGTTTGTTGTTAATTGGTTACTGGAGTCCATAGACATCTACAACGTAAATGCGCCACCCACCTTGAGGTATAAGTTCTAAAGTCTCAGTATAGTTACAACGGCTGCCCCACTCTTAAAACCGAAACGCATTACTGCTTCACGGCAGAAATAGGCAGGGTGGTGGTACCTACCTGTACGGGTAGGTCCTACCTCACAAGAGGTCCTACCACCAGTAAACATTAGGTAGGGTAGGGTATTTTTTGTGGGTTAAATCCCGCAAGTTCTTAGTAAACACGTGGTAAACATGTATTGGATAACACAGTACATCTCGGTACTGTCACATTGCTTGAAACGAATACACCGGGTATCCTACCCTCCACAGACGCTTAAATTTTTCCTACATACTTTTAATCTATTCATATAAATAAAATTGGAGTGTCTGTTTGTAATATTGAAATAACCGCTTTTTACTACACGCATATGAATAGGTATACGATACATACACCAAAATAACATTTTTTTCAATTTTTGTCTGTCTGTCTGTTTGTTCCGGCTAATCTCTGGAACGGCTGGACCGATTTCGACGAGACTTTCACTGATAGGTAGCTGATGATATAAGGAGTAACTTAGGCTTTTTAGACTAGCTTCGCCCCGCGGCGTCACTCGCGGTACGACAATCACCGCGGGTAACATCGCGGGACTCAGCTATCAATAATAAAATTTATGTTTCCGAAGTGAAACGAGGGGGGTCGCTAGTATCCCATAAAAAAGAATTGAATTTGACACCCAACTATTACAAACTACTATCGATAAAAGAGGCGATCGAAATTACAGAATTATTAAGCTGAAATCATTCAGTTTATTTATGTCAGGTTTGATTTAGAAAATTTTATATTAGCGGTGATCTGGAACAGCTAAATTGGTCATTACGTGACCAATATACGTCACTCACATAGTTGAGGTCAGCTTGACAATGTTATTCTTGAATTAGCCTATGAACCCGCCGCACGATACTTAATTGGCAAAAGAGATAGAGACTTAAATTCGCTTCGAACTTTATTTGAAACATAGGGCCGATATTAATCATTCTCATATTATAAAAGAATAATAATAACCTAAGCAACATAATTTAATGGATGGGTCTTTTCTGTCTACTATACTATTCTATTTCTAGCCCTACCACATTACAGTAAATAATAAGTCGCTTTTCTCTATGTTTTTGTCTTACTTTCATCTGCAACTTGAGTTATAAATACAGAAAAATCTAAGTGAAATAGATAAAAAGTCATGAATATATATAAATAAAATATGTTCTGTCCGTACGATCGTTATGATAAACAGTACAACGGATTACACGTACACTTGTCATGTAATATCACGTAGTTTATTACTGCTCCGTTTGTACGGAGGCCACTTATGAGCGCCCGGTGTGGTACAAGCTACAAGAGATTGTAGCTTATTTATTTAATCATCACATAAACAAAATGATTGCGAAACGGTGTCTTCTTAAGCATTTTATTTATTTATTTTTTATTGCTTATGTAATGCGTACGTAAATGCCGCCACCCACCTTGAGATAAGAGTTCTAAGGTCTCAGTATAGTTACAATGGCTGCCCCACCCTTCAAACTGAAACGCATTACTGCTTCACGGCAGAAATAGGCGGGGTGGTGGTAGCTACCCGTGTGGACTCACAAGAGCTCCTACCACCAGTATTTGAAATGTATTTAAAAATGTTAAGCAATTAAACCAATATCCATCACTCAGAGAATTTAATATGTTTGACCGATTTATATACAGAGTGTACGTGCGATTAAAATAATAACGAATTCTGTTCCGAGACCATGTCAGTCCTTTGGTTTTGCTGCGAAACAACGAAATGTACCGATTGCAAGGAAAGGATAGCGCTATTTCAATACAATGAAATCGCTTCCTTTTATCAATGGGATCTAGTACCGGTTGAAATATATTGGAACGACAATTACCTCTAATTAAAACAGCTTTTATAATCCGCTTCAGCTTATTATTCGCTCCTTGCAAGCCGGTCAGCCTGCAACACAAGCGCACGCGGTCGGCCGATATTAAGTCATGACACGAGCGTAACGTCTTCATAGAGTGAGTGGGCGTTTGTGGTGGTCCAGCAGGGATTCGTATTACTATATTATACAGTATGGAGAATCGATAATGTACAAAATTTTGTGTCCCGTGGTTGTGCCTTCGTTATAAATAATATCAATGTGCCGGCAAGGGCATTTCCTTTGAGTTTTCCAATTATTAAAATAATTTATATGATATTTACAGCTTTTGTCACCACAGCGAGATTAATCTATATCTATATCTCTATATATAAAAATGAATTGTTGTTCGTTAGTCTCGCTAAAACTCGAGAACGGCTGGACGGGTTTGGCTAATTTTGGTCTTGAATTATTTGTGGAAGTCCGGAGAAGGTTTAAAGGGTAGATAAATATGAAAATGCTCAGAATTAAATAAAAATAACAATTTTGTTTTCCCTTTGATGTGCCTCCCGTCGGACGGATTCGTTTTGTTTGTTTTAGGTTTATTTTATAAAAAAGTTTAGGTCTTTTATTTATCGATTGAGGCACTATGAAGTCTGCCGGGTCAGCTAGTCTGCAATATTTTTAAAGTTTTGCGAGAAATTGGTGATGACAGGAACGCCTTTTCGGGCGTTCCTGCCATCGGTACTTCTACTCTCGCGCTGCGGTCAAGCCAATCTTCAGTTGCTGAATAGGTTCTGTTTTTGTTCTTCATATATAACTATTTCAGTATTTCTGAGAAACCAGTGCTGATATAGTTCTGCATGTGTTCGCTCTGAAAATAAACAGCAGCATGACTATAAAAAGTCAAATTTATTCTAGATTAAACAAGATAAAGCTAATCTATCGAACTGTTGACATTTATTATTTTAAACACTACCTTTTATAACTCAATCTAACATAAAATACTTATAATTTTTTTTTATTTAACTAATGCTAAAACATTAAAATAGAAAACGGCGCCTTTTTAATATTCAAAAAATGTCGTCTAGGAATAATATAATCTGGAAATTATAATACAAACATAATATAATATGGAAATAAATGTGATAGTGATGCGTCGAAAACGATCGTTCGGCTTTGACGGAACCGAACCTCGGTAGATTAGGTTTATTATTTAAATATGAGATTGCTTAATCGCTGATCACGATAAAGTTTACAGAGAATTATCTAGATTAACAATTATTGAGATAACACGCAGAGTGTTTCCCAAAATACAATAATAATAATTAACTTAATAGGTTGAGTTAAGCCTTGTTCGGACTAGGCGAGTATTTTAGTTGAGTACCGAGTAATTTAGTAGCTAAATGTGTCTGAGCACCAAAAATTTAGTCGAGTAGGTTAGTAAATAATTTAGTCAAGTCAATCCATTTTGTTCTATTTTTTCGGGCGAGTAGCGAGTAGCTTAGCCACTAAATTACTCGGTACTCGACTAAAATACTCGCCTAGTCCAAACAAGGCTTTAGGGACACACGTTGGTCGTTTAGTGGGTAGAGCCCTAAAATTCCTTGGGCCGGCGGTCTGCTCCCAACACCTTGCAGATCGTTAAGTCCCACATACCCCGCGCGCCACCTAGGCGCGGGGTCCTCGTAGGAGGTTCGGCCCCCGGCCCGAAAAAAAAGGGGCACACGTTGCTTGCCGTGGATTCAAGTTAGTTGAAGTAAGTAGGTACAAGTTGCGATTTTTTATTGCCTCTGTAGATGTACGACGAGTTCGACGAGGAACCCCGGTAACCCTACTCGTCGAACTCGACAAAGTACGACGAGTTCGACGAGGAAACCCGGTAACCCTACTCGTCGAACTTGACAAAGAGTTCGCCGTGCAACCAAACCCATGCATCAGCTCGCTGAGTTTCTCGGCGGATCTTCTCAGCGGGTCGCGATTCCGATCCGGTAGTAAATTCATTCGCGAAGCAGTTGCTCTTGAGTTGTTAGGTCTCCTTCGGAGGCGCTCGGGCAGCTGCTAGCAAATCCCACCCCTCCTGGCTGAGCCCTTGCTCGCCCACCTGTCCTGGTTAAACTGGAAAGGCCTCCGGGCCATCAGTAAATGTTGAATCATAATAAAAAAAAAGATGTACGAGCGTACACCCCACCTGATCGTGAGTGGTCACCGTAGCTCACGGACGTAAGCAATGCCATAGGTGCAGCCACGAAACCGTCTAGCTCTTCTAAAATATTCTAGATTAGATTTATCAACATATCGGGTGCACGTAAAATGTTTCATTCAAGTACCTTTTTTTTATTGCCCGTGTAGGCAGACGAGCATACGGCCCACCTGATGGTGAGTGATTACCGTTGCCGATGGACTTCAGCAATGCCAGGGTCAGAGCCAAGGCGCTGCCTACCGTAAATGCGTACCTATGCGTAGTCCTGTGTTTCACAAACTGCTTATAGACTTTATCTGCCAGTACATTGTTTTTAGTTATTCTTTTTTTGAATGTTCCTATTATTTGCCTCTCCTCGCTGTCTTGATTAGCGTTTCAGGTTGTTACTGCTTCTGATCATGGATCCTCTTAGATAATACAAATTTCACTAGATCTTTGCGTATTTCTAACATTTCCGGACCAGCCTGATCATTATCAGTTCTATTGTTATTAGTTATTGCTCGAAGATAATGCCGAAAGCCGAAAGCCAAGCCGAACGACCGTAAATTCAAAAACCTGTATACTAATAAAACGTATGACCATAATAACGCTTCGAAACATCCCGTTACGTTCAAACATTGTTTGATAAAAATATTTTATTGCTATTTTACGAACCTTACAATAACAACTAAGCCTACTGTTTTAATAACATCATTCTAGTTTTACGATTATATTTTGTAGAATATATAGTGAGCCCCGCTGGGAGTGTGTCATAGGTCGTTTTATGCATTACTAAATTATGTTTTGAGATTGGACGAAATTTGGTGATACAGCTTACATCCGCCACTTGATTCAGTGAACAACTCACAACTACCTACAATATAAATAAAAAGTTTCATAACCATTTACCATTAGATAATGGATGTATGCCACTTCTATCAACCATTTTATTCTATGAACAAAGTTAGGTGTTTGCCTAGCGCCGACGGAGATGGTTTATTTATAAATTTATTTATTTATTTATTAAGCCTTTTATTCCATGCAATTACATTTTTTTTTGTACATTTAGTTTATATAATATATGTATGGACCCCTCTCAGGTAAAGGCCTCCTCCAAAGATTTCCACTCTGATTTGTCTCTGGCGACATAAATCCAGTGTGGTCCAGCAACCTTTCTAATATCATCCTCCCAACGCGTGTACGTGTATTTATAAATTAAATTCTACTAATAATATTCTCTATTATCTAAATATCTCTCTCAAACATAAACAAACTTTTGGTCGCCAAGAACCATAGCAAATTTAGAAAAGCCCTTTAATAGGTAACACCGTAACACCACTAACTTGTATCGTATAATAATGCTAGATCGTTGGAACAATGGTTATGAAATGCGTATTAAATGAAAAAAAAAACAATTTTTAATCATCACCTGTGTGTAAGAGAACGGTGAAATATAATGAAAAAGTTCTATTTAATTTTCATGTTGTTATAGAGAGAGATAGAAATAGACATATTCGGACATATAGACGGAAATTCATAATAAATAAAATTAAATAAAAATGACTAGGCTGTATATTTAATAATTATTATAAATAATTAAGAAAAAAATCAAACACAGTAGTAGATGGCGGCCTTTGGTACGAAATGATGTTAGAATCGTTTTGGCCTCAAATGACGTCCCATGATTTGAAATTAAGTACAGCAGTGGCTCATGAAGGTAGCTCGACTACTCGACACTAACAAAATCAAACAGACAGTCGATCTTATTATAGAATACACACGACCTCGCATTTGGAAATACCGTGTCGCCTTAAGATATGTTGAATTAAATGATATCTCGGTGGAGGTCGATCATCATTTGCATGTCGATGCACGCGAACTTTATCTCTTCATGCACTTGTTTGTAAAACGGCAAATCAAAAGCTTTTTTTTAATTTTAGCTAATTAGCATATATTACCCCCTGGTGTTACCGGAGCCCATAGATATTATGATCGTCATCGTGAATGTAAGTTGAGTTGCCGAATTGCATAATTATTTTGTAATGAATGTTCCAGTCTTCAAAACGACAAACACAGGACTGATTTGCGGCAAAATTATGTGCACAATAATACAATACCTAACAAGACTAATCACGCAAATTATTTTGCATTTCACGAAATTTTTTTTTGTCCTTCTTCAAACGAGGCTTGTGGAGAGTATTAGGTGGTAGGCAGCGGCTTGGCTCTGCCCCTGGCATTGCTGAAGTCCATGGGCGACGGTAACCACTCACCATCAGGTGGGCCGTATGACCGTCTGCCTACAAAGGCAATAAAAAAAAAAAAGAAGTTAGTATTTGATTCCATGATTTTGGTATAGGCTAGGAGCTGTGGACCTCGGCATAGTCACATCACTCAATATCACTTATCTATCAAGCGGAGACTTCATGTAAAAACCTCGATCACGTAAAAACCTCACTAATGAAACATCTTGTAGTGTCCCATATTTTTTTTATTTTATTGCGTAGGTGCCGCCACCCACCTTGAGATATGAGTTCTAAGGTACTCAGTAAAATTACAATGGCTGCCCCATCCTTCAAACCAAAGCGCAGTACTGCTTCACGGCTGAAATAGGCAGGGTAGTGGTATCTACCCGTGCGGACCCACGAGACGTCCTACCAACAATAATTATGCAAATTATAGTTTTGTGGGTTTGATTTTTATTACACGATGCTACTCTTTCACTGTGCAAGTCAATTGTGAGCATTTCTTCAGTACGTATTTCATTACAAAAATTGGTAACCGCCTGCGGGATTCGAACACCGGTGTATTGCTAGTAGATACGAATGCACCGTGCTTCTTATCCTTTAGGCCACGACGACTTCAAATTTATTTACGTCGAAGACATACTTATTCGAATGAGATACTCCAGAAATAGTCCGTTTAATTCCGGTGTTTTGGTCTGCTGCAGGTCGCCAATAATAATTATCTTACCCTTCAAACCAGAAAGCGCAACGGCTTTGAGATAAAAATAGGACGATAGCATCCCCACCAATTACCTAATTAATTTACCTACATTTTTCCTTGCATGCACCTTGCCAATAAACGGTGCACAACTAAACGACCTCATGTCACTAATTCGTTATCCGAACTCAATTATAATTAAGGCGTCGGACCTCACACGCGGTTAATTAGCGATAAAAACGCGGGCGGCGGTATCGCAGCGGCAGATAGCGAGTGTGTACCGCCTTAATGAAGCTATGCAAATTGCGCCTACGCACGCGGCGCTTTTGTGTCGTTCATTGCTTATTGATTAGGCTTTACTTTAAGAGTCGACCGAACTGGGCCTGAGTCACTGAGAAGAAAACTGTTTAAAGGGAATATCTCTGAGTTGCCATCTAAATTGTTGAATTCGGAGTATGCCTGTAAACGCAATATAGCTAAATTCACATTGGGAGTTTCTACACCTTGATGGCCAAATAAATCTTCCTGCTGTTAAGTGGTTAACGGAGTTCATTGAATTCCGACCTCGGTAACTGTATTCGTAAATACGCAGCCTTTTGCACAGGACAACTTTATAGAAAATGGTTTCCATGGACTTTAAGACAGCCAGAGAAACATCAGCAACCTCATCACTAGATTTACAAAAATAATAAACACAAAATCCCAATCCGAATCTAAAAGTATAAAATTGCATTTGAACGTTATCGCAAGTTTTATATCGACAAGTCGATACCTGTATCGATGTATCGATGTAGCGACATCTCGACATATCGAGTATCGACATACGATAACTCGCCAGTCTCTGCACTTGTCATCGTGAAATAATCGCAGCGATCCGAGACTGATACGACCAACCCTTTAGTTGGATTGTAAATGTTTTTGAACGTTTGTTTTATGTGTGTGATCGGACTTTTAATGTATTTGTTTTGATAAGTTTAAACCGACTCCAAAAAAGAAGGTTTTTGATTCATCTGTGCATCTGCTAAACAGTGTTTGTGTTTTAAACTGATAAATATCACGAAAACTTAATTTCTGATGGAATGTTGGCTAGCAGATGGTCGTCTTCACATTAATATGAGTCCATAAAATTAGTAAATCTTATTAGAAAAAACTTATCCATTCTGAAGGAGCTGGGTATTGCTACAAGGCTGTCCGCTATCTGCTTCCACCGTATTCTCACGTACTTCGGTCACATCGCTCGTAGAGCCCCCGATAACTTAGAGAAGCCGATGGTAGTTAGTCAGTTTGACGGGAGAAGATCACGCGCTCACCTACCCGCTGGTCTGATCTGGTAAAGACGCTCACCGACCTGCCAATAACCGAGGCTATAAAGACCGCCAAAGACAGGAAGACGTGGGGAAGCATTGTGCATCGAGTGGTCAACATTTCAAACTAGACACGACCTACAGCAATGAAGAGACCGACTCAGAAGAAGATTAGAAAAAGCAATTCATTTGTGTATTTTTCTACTCTCTATTAAAAAGAGGGTGGATACGATGGTATCACTTTAAATCGAAACAACCAAGCGATATAAACAAAAATACATTTTTTGAAAGTTGAGATTAATTTTGTTCGTCTATTGCGTGAGTTAATAAAACGAAAGCACCGAAATATATGACGATTTTTTTCTAACGCGGACCGGCCGACGCGACCTGTTGCTTACGACTGAAAAATGTATGGACATTAATAGCGACAGTTCGCGTTATTCTCTAAAAGCCTCTTCGGAAAACGTTATTTCGGTGCTCCAGACGTATTATCTGAAGATTTTTATAGACTCATTGGGGATAGAATCAACGAGAAAAATAGTCATACTATGTAGAATCACAGTATTAGCCAAAGGTTATTTTTAAAATATTATGTCTTTATAGTCAGTCAGTCGAACGAAGTCAACTCTATTCCTTCGTATGAATTCGTCGTGGCCTAAAAGATAAGACGTTCAGTATACTCGTATCGATCGATGCGAGTGTGCCGGTATTCGTATCCCACAGGGGGGTATCAATTTTTGTAATGAAATATTTACTTAATAAATGTTCACGAATGACTTCCACGTTGAAGGAATAACGTAGTCTAATAAAAATCAATCCCGCAAAAATTATAATTGGTGTAATTACTGGTCGTAGGGCGTCTTCTGAGCCGACTAGGGTAGGTACCACAACTTCGCTTAGTTCTGTTCACAAAACACTAATGCATTTCGATACGAAGAGTGGGGTAGCTGCTGTACTATATAAATGTTTTTTTTATGATTGAAACATTACTTGTAGCCCCCTCCGGGCTTTCCCGAGAACAGGTGGACGAGCAAAGGTTCAGCCAGGGGGGGACTTAACAGCTCAAGAGCCGCTGCTTCGCGAATAAATTTACTACCGGATCTGAATCGCGACCCGCTGAGAAGATCCGGCGAGAAACGTCGTCAGGTTTGAGCCCCGTGAGCTCACCTACTAGTTAAGGTTACGCTGGAATATGATCGCTTGATCATTCAACAACAGAAAGTTCATCACGAATATTGTTCACCATGAGATCTGAAGTCGAAGACAGTATCGATCTCATCCATCTCACGAATATGTACGTTTTGTTATAAACCCTGAACAGTTTTCATCAACATTTCACAAATGTACCGTGAATCGGGATTCCGACAAACATCTGGAGTTCGAATCAATAAGGCGCCGTTCTAGTGACGCAAAAAAACGCTCGCGACAAATAAAACGCAGGCTCGACACGTGAGAGAGGGCTTGCTCGTTTTTCCGAACGCTATCTTCATATCCGGCTGTGGAAAAACTCGCGGAGTCTGGCTCGTGTAGGACGAGAGCTCGGAGCTTTTCACTTGTGTTATTTGTTTACGGTTGAAGATCAGGTTTGAATTGAAGTTGATTGTGAATAATTTTGAAGGCTTAAAGTTTAAGCTTGTTAAACCTACACGCATTTGAATATAACATAAATCTTCTAATAAGTAAATAAAAAAAAGAAGCTGTAAATGTATCTGGGCTCCAGTAACCACTTAACATCAGGTGGGCCGTGAGCTCGTCCACCCATCTATGCAATAAAACAAACAAAAAAAGTTGTAAATGTATCTAGGCTCCAGTAACAACTTAACATCAGGTGGGCCGTAAGCTCGTTCACCCATCAAGGCAATAAAACAAATTAAAAAAAGTTGTAAATGTATCTGGGCTCCAGTAACCACTTAACATCAGGTGGGCCGTGAGCTCGTCCACCCATCTATGCAATAAAACAAACAAAATGCAGTGTGACGTCACGCCACGCGCTTATTCACAAACACTACACAAGCGCAACGTGTGAATGTGTTGAACGCGAGCTACATGGTAGGCGGAGTGAGAGGTGTAAGGTTTTTTTTTTTCGTTACGGAATTTCATGATTCGGTCGCCGCGCTCAAGGCCCGCGATAAAATCTTTGCAATAGCTTAAAAATTAATTTAGTTCTAATTGTTGGATCACAATATCAATTGGTACTCGCATCTATTTCTGATTTAAGGAGATGGTCATTCCTGGTTCAGCCTCTTGTCTGCCATGTCCATTCGAATGTAGGTACAATGAGACAGTGTAATTTTTTTGTTATTTCGCGTAAAACTGTACTTTTCAACAATGTTCACTGAAAAACTGGTTCGTACATTTACATACTTACTGCTGTTTCCATTACTTATAACAAATACCTATAAGTTATTTTTCTTGAAGGATTTTGAAAAATAGAGTTGAAAAAAACACCGAAAGAATTATAAAAAAAAATAACTACAATACGTGTAAATTACGTCAGAAAAGTCGCCTCATACACAAGCAAAATATCTTGCAACCAAACATTCCAAGCTCTTAGTCAATGTCTAACGTAATGCGGGCTCTGTCCGTATTTCTGTTGTTGTCTTTATCTGAAGACAGCGTAGTCTTGACAGGACGATGCTCACAGATCCGCACGGATGTCTGCTTTAAAAAAGTTTTGAACTCAATGCATATAGACTTGTTAATTCTACCGCACCCGTTGAACTAATGTTTTGGAATCATTGGGATAGATGAGCGAACTAATCTTGTTGTTTATATAGTCATCGACTCATAGAGACCGTAACGTACATGCCGTGGTTTACCGTGAGACATGAGTCTCATTAGCCTGCCTATTTTGCGGCAGAAGCTGGTAGAAGCTGGATTAATTCGTGCGAGCTTACAACATGCCCTACTCAAGCTCGCTTAGCCCCTATGTTAACTTTATTCCCTTCAGCGAGTCAACCTCCAACTAAAGGTTACCTGATCAGTAATTTATTAACTCTCGTGTATTTCGACAATGATGATGATCGAGGAATGTAGCCGAGACGCTATTTCAAATTTATAATCACCTTAAGTAACTTCTTAAAGAACTGAGTCAAGAGAATTTTTTTTAAACCGAGAAACTTAAGATGAGCTATTTTTAAATGATTACTCTTATTATTGAAGCTCATGGGTGATGGTGGTCACGACCCTCAGACATGAGGAACGCGACTCGAGGAGGAGGACTCTTATTATTATTTTTCAAATGCTTTATTTTTTTTTAATTCGCCTTGCTTTGTTTGGCTCTTAAAATATGTGATTCGTAAAAACGACGCAAAACTAGCAAATTTACTTTAGAAAATACGGGTATAATATTTATTTATCGAAAATATTTAATTTATCAGATATAAAAGGGAAATACATTTACATGGTAAATGCAGTCCGCATTTACTTTCTAACCCTGTATTTGACCATGGAAAGTAAAAATGGAAAACGTACAAAGAAGAAAATAAATTCAGATAATCGAAATGTATGAGCAAAACAAATATTCTGATATCGACAATAAACTTATCCTACACTTGTCAACTTTGAACATTATCTGCTGAAATCGCTATAAAAAATTTTACTGTCGCATAATTTGAGTTGAGGCAATCAGCCGACTTGTCAGTTCGCATGGACCATATATAAATACGTTTTTATTAACTTTGGACCGTTGAGATGAGTTGGTTTATATTTTTATTATTAATGATTAACGCTAGTTGACCAGTAATTAGTTTATGCTACTGAGCGTCAAGAGTACCGCTGTCAAGCTAAAAATTCAGAACAACAAAACTGTTCAGTATCATTTTCTCCTTTAAATTTCAACTCCTTTTCTTTTTGTTATTGTTTTTTTGTAAAAGTTATTTGCGAGTTTGGTGAGATCAATAATTGTTTTTGAGAACAATGTGAATATTCCGCATTGAGGCGTCAGTGCTTATTGGAATTTGGATCACGGAGCGAACATTAAGTACGAAGCACGACATAAAACTGCAAATCTTTTTCTTAATTACGCATATAATAATATGTTGTCTACATGTTGTCTATGCGCGTAATGTGAAGTTTGTTTGTACGTTTACGATTGAGCGCCATCTAGAATTGGACATTATTTTTATTACAGAGTTTTGTTGTTTGTAGGTATGAGTTTCACAACTTGATCGCAATTAATACCAACGTCCAAGATTCTACCTGAAGCGTTGGCTCATCTACAATTTACTGAAGGCTATAACAAAACCTACGAATCTATCCAAATAGTGTGAAAACAATTGATAGGCCCGACAGTACACTAATCCTTAAAGGCTCAATGTTAATCTTGGAAAACGATTTTTGTTTCTTGTATTAGGTCCATGTGATTCCAAGCCAAGTTATGATTGAGATTAAGCACTAAATATTCTCACATTTAGGCATCGAACAAGATAAAATCTCTCATAGCAATATTATAAACTGAATTGCTCTTAAAATACTAAAGTTTAGCATGTAGTTATTGTACTAGGTACTAAAATAATACGTTTTATTTCTCTGATGTTGTTCAGTAATGTTGGTTTATGGATTATGAATTGTTTTGAACCTGCGTGTTTATCTATCTTATAAATACTGTCATATTTTAACTGTTTCTTATTGCGATTATTAGTTTTGATGAGTGCGCTGTTACAGGCGCATTGATGGGGGGTAGACTGAAGACTGCGGATAGGACACTCGTTGCAGATAAATCTGTCTACCCTCTTTGTAGGTGCTACCACAGGATTTCGATGACCCACCCTGACAATATAAACTAGTGGCATCGACACTTTCTTTAGAACATGACGAGGATTGCTTCTAATTAATCACAAAACAACGACCGCAAGAATATCTTTCTATGTTTGTATTAACCTGATGTGAATAATCAAAAATAACTTCAAAGCCACTAATTTTAATTTAATTCAAACCAAACTAGATTTCAACAAAACTTTGACAAAATTAAAGGTCACGACAACAGGTGATAATCAAAATAATAACCACAACAAAATTTTAAAATAGGTAAGTGTACAGAATGACGTAGTCATAGTGATGCAGGCTCTGATCCTTACTATCGGACTGCAAAGCATAGACTGACAATCACTTAGCACTCCATTCAGCTTGTTTTTATAGGAATCTGTAGGTAATTACCAACTATAAACTCAAATACCTGCAATAAATACCGCTAACAATATACTAAATAGGCAAAGTCAGTTTAGTACCTTTTTCTCGTCTGTTTGTTAACCGGTTTTTATGTCTACGGGCTCCGGTAACCACTTAACACGAGGTGGGCCGTGAGCCCGCCCATGAACCAAAGCAAAAAAAAAGTAAAAAAAAATGGTTTGTATACAACGGTAATCAGCGGCATGGTTCTGACATGCTGTGTCTGAACCGTTGCTGGTGATAAAACTTCATAAATATAATCCATTACCCCAATCCAAGTAACCACTGAACAACATAAATTCATTACCAGTAACAAGGTGTTTCAATAGAAAAAAAAAAACAATTGAATCCAGCACTTCCATTTAATCAGGGGTCAAAAACATTTGTACACGACCGGCATGTGTTAAACAACGATAAACATGTAAACAACATGGTTACATAGATAAAAAAAACATCCTTGGAAATGCTACAATATAATGACATTTGCGAGTCACAAGCTTAACGTTTAATTTTATCATTTTTTTTTAATTACAGCGAATTGGAAAATGTTTTTAGTAAAGCAGATGTTTTGTTGTTGTTTGATCTTTGAGTTTTTTTTATGTCCTTCGTAATAGTTTGCGGTGGCCGATGAAAAATGACAAAATGATTTCTTTGCACAATTTATAGATGAAAACAAACGAGAAAGCGAGCAAAGTCGAGAAGGTACCACTAATTTGAGAAGGAAACAGCTGTAGTCACTGCCCACAAAATTTAAATAACAATGAAGTCGCATGTCAAATTTTCGATCTATTTTGAATTTCTGTCTACCTTCATTTTTAAATTAATGTTTTTACTAATTCTAACGGTAGAGCGTATTGTAAGTATCAGTGGGTACCACCACCATACTAGGTTTTTTACTTCTGAAAAGCGTTCGCGAGTGCTTACTGTCTGCCGATCTCATTAATAAGCCGACTTTATTAATAAGAAAAATGTGTGCAGTTCACACCCGGTAGGAGTGAAACTTTCAGAAGTGTTGCATCGTTTTGTCGCAGACATATAGTATACATGTTTGGGCCTTTTTGGTATTACTTTTAGTTTTGTCGAGTTCCGACATTCCGGCTCAAAGATTTCAGATTCATTTCATCGCCTCATTGTCGAGGATCCATTCCTGATAGACGTCTTTCTGATGGCCGTCAACTACAGTGACTAATCGAGGAGGTAGCAAACCCGTCTGTCTTCTTCGGCAATAAACGAAAGCACGAAAAATTTTATTGATTTACAAAATATATTTAAATTTAATTGATACGTTGCTCATATTCCCTTGCTGCTATAATTAATTGGATATCCAAAGTAAATGATTAACCATTAGTGTGATGTGTATTCTTGATCACGTCAACGAGTTGAGATACTACGTTCGTAATCACTTTCTATTGTACACTACACGACATTTTGCAATCTCGAACAATACAAAACGGTACCGAAAAGAGCGGTTTCTGTCATCGGCCACTGAACGCAATTGAGATTCATGACTGTCATACAACTCGACTGATTCATGTCCCTACTAATAAACGTTGCTCGCGCCGTTTGCTTGTCATATTTGTATTGATGGGCTTTTTGACTCCGATAGATTGGCGGCAGGGCTATGACCGTGCTGCGGCATTACAATTTTCAGCTATTTAAAATTTAAGATACAATCCGGCTCGGAGTATTGGAAGTGGCACTTCTGAACGAATGTCTGATGATCACGATTTTTTTGTATCTTTTCAGTTTTCTCAATACCTTTTTACTTTTAATACTGTTAAGCGCTGAGGGTTCGGGATAAATAAAATTTCACCAAATTACAACTAAAAACTGTCAACACTTAGAACACTTAAATACTTCACAAGCATTTTAAAACACTCAACAAACTCTTTAAAACTCTCAATTCGCTTCTTCCGCTTCGCTTCAGGTGATCCGTTCGCTGTTTCGCTTCGAGTAGCTACTGACTGACTGCGTGCCATCCCTACAACGCTTTTATAGCCGATACCTCATCCCTAGAATTATCGAGAATATTCCACACATCTCTAGTAGTAGTTTCCGTTTTCTGTCAATAGATGGCGTTGTACTTTTCGAGCGTACTAGGTGCTTCTAGATCCTTCGACATTCGTTCGACTATTCGGCGATAAATGGCGTTACTCTTACCGGCGTAACAATACAAAGAAAATAAGACGCATCGTATGAAATTTGTTCCTATGTCTGCTTGCAAACTATCGATACTTATTCAATACACTAATACACATTCACATTACATAAACACAAATATACAATAACCGTGTATCGTGAATTTCATAACTTTTTTACTTTCTTGCCCGCCCTAAGATATCGAGGTCAATTGAGTTGAAATATTGTTCATTGGGACTAGCTATCTAAATTCTAGGGCTTATAGGTTCCAGTGCATATTTATCTTGAGGTTAACAGTGAGGTACTTCATCGCGTCAACAGAATAACAAAATTATGGAAATAATAAGGTAATGATAATAACATTCTAAAACATGATTTACTGGTGATAGGACTTTTTGTGAGTCCGCGCGGGTAGGTACCACCACCCTGCCAATTTCTGCCGTGAAGCAGAAATGCGTTTCGGTTTGAAGGGTGGGGTAGCCGTTGTAACTATACTGAGACCTTAGAACTTATATCTCAAGGTGGGTGGCGCATTTACGTTGTAGATGTCTATCCAGTAACCATGTAACACCAGGTGGCCTATGAGCTCGTTCACCTATTTAAGCAATAAAAAAAAACATGATAAGATAAATGTATTTGTGCAAACCACTGTCCAGCCTGTTGATGCTAAACCACGGCGACAGCACGGCGTGTTGGTGTGTGCGATGAATCAGGCAAACATAAATATCGTATAAGTTGGTCGTCACGCGGTGCCAAGTGTCACCGTCGCAGGCAATTTGTCCGTTTGCCTGTATGATTTGTAACTAGCGTAGGTATGTAATTGGCACGCTCGGGTATAGGGCTGCCCAATACTGATGCCTCTCAATCTAAAAATAATGCTGCACATTAGTCCGCATTATATGTATCCAGCTTTAAAATTTTACAAACAATATAAAGGTGTACTCGTAGTTCATAAACCTATAAAAAGGGTGTTCAATGATGCCTATCACTTTTCTTCTCAGTCGGCATCTTTATTTCCAAAGGTCGGGTCTAGTTTGATAATTGTTCTCTAAACACCCATTGCATAATTCCTCTCCACGTATGTTTATCTTCAACAGTGGTTCAGATATTTGCATGCCGGTAAGTGATGCTGTCAGTTTTAACACATTGGTAGGTGATGGATTTCTGCAACTTGCAAGCAATATGTCCAAAGTTGTTTAGTGTGCGCTAATAAAATATTGTAGACGACAGCCTAGTTATTATGTGAATAACTAGGCTGTCGTCGTCGAGAATGGACAAGTTTTTTCGGCAAGCGGTCTGCATATGCATCCCGTGCATAAGATAGTTCGTCTCCAACGCTATATCTCAAATTTATCGATTCTGTTTCTATCTGTCTTTAGTATCGTCCAAGATTCAACTCTATAGAAGGAAGACTGAAAAAACCAGTGTGCGCATCAACCTCAATTTGGTGTTACGGGATATATAATATATCTTTGCGTATTTTCGTGAGTTTAGTCTTAGTCGATTTTCACATCCAGATTCTTCTGTTTATTTCCCTTTCCTTCACGGTTAAGGCTCTCTTAGCCGTGAAGTCTCTAGTCGAGATAGGTAAATTGGTCAAAAAATGTAGGGAATCTCATGCCCACATACATACATACATCGAAAACATATGAGAATACGTCCATGGGAACAAAATATTGTTACGCGCTGGGGTTCGGGATAAATAAAAATTCTACCGAATTATAAGTTTACACTGTATTAGCACTTAGAACACTTAAAACACTCAGAAACACTTTAAAATTCTCAATTCGCTTCTACGGCTTCGCTTCAGGTGATCCGTTCGCTGTTTCGCTTCGAGTAGTTCCGGTTACTAACTGACTGCGTGCCATCTCTGCAACGCGTTCACAACCGATACGGCATCCCTAGAATTATCGAGAATATTCCACAGAAGTCGAGTATTCGTCGAGTTTCCGCTGTATGATAATAGATGGCGTTGTACTTTTCGAGTGTTCTAGATGTTACTAGATCCTTCAATATTCGTTCGGCTATTCGGCTATAGATCGCGTTACTCTTACCGGTCCAACAATATTAAATTTAAAAGTAAATTTATTCAATAGAAGGCTTCCTTACCATGTTACCAAGTTTCTCTAATCTGTGCTTGAAATTAGATTCACTTCAATTCCTCACTATTTATGTAGAAATTTGTATCAGATATGTATAGATAAGAACTGCACAAATACTAGTTGGTATCTTATGGACATATGTAACTCAAATTGGAAATCGGGAAAGTTGACATTGTTAATATTCAAAACATAATGACTTGAGCTAAAATAATATGGAATTTTCTTAATTATTCGACTGTGGTAGCCCTTGTCAAAGAACAGTTAATCAACAGATAGGATTACCGTCTTATTTATGCGTGTATTAAATACGAATAATAAATATATCTATGGAGTAGGTCAGTCAAGTCACAATTTTACAGTCATTGTTTAAATCTTGCATTTATGGCTCGTGTCGAGCACTAAAGTCAATTAACGACATTCGCTTTTACAGTTCATACGAGGCAGAGATTAAGCCCAGAGGATAGAAGTCGAATCCTTCTCAGACTTCCGCTATATTTTTGTAATTGCTGTATTTTTGTGTAGTGGTCGCAGAGCGCAAGTCCTCGCGTCTTTGTGCATCAAACCAGCACGTATATGTAGCTATAAAGCGATTATGTGTTCCAATCGTTCCAAACCAAAGGTTGTGCGCTTAACAACAGATGAGCACTGTGCCCGTCTTCCCTTTTTTTTTTCTTACCTCAGCTGATAGCCTTGAGGGGCTATGTCAGGGTAACCTTAACTAGTAGGTGAGCTCACGCGGCTCAAACCTGACGACGTTGCTAACATGAATCCTAGCAAGAGTCGTGCTTCGCAAAATCTACCACCGGATCGGAAACGCGACCCACTTAGAAGATCCGCCGAGAAACTTAGTGGGCTGTGTCTGTGGGTTTATTTACTCGTCGAGCCCTTCGTCGCAAGCGACGGGTTCGACGAAAACGATGACCGGTGCTTGAAGTATCTAAAAGCACCGTTAGTGGATCGGGAGGATCCGAAATGACGTGTTTTGGGCGACGTCGACTGCTTTCAATTCTGTCCGCAGGATCTAGAATGTAGTTACCGGCGGCCACGATGACGGTTTTCTCGTGTCGTGCCGCTTTGTCGAAGTGCCGTCTTCCCATCAACGTTATTAAAATGAATTTACAGAACATAGACAATACGAAGCCTTCATAGAATCGTCACGATTTGACACAGACCGTCAACTACACAGTTTATGTGTTTACGAGTAAGTCCGTTCCGAGTACACCGAATGTTTTCAATTTTCTTATCCTAATGAAGTAAAGCATTACTTGCGCTGCAGGGAATCAAATTGCACACAGATTAGATGACTTCAAACGAAAATCATCTTTAAGTAGAGAACCATGAAGGGTATTTTGGTCTGTAAGTGTAAATAGAGATGTGCATTCATGACGTAGTACTAATAGTGTAGTAGTTGAATCATTTATTGGTGACCAATTTGGAAAGTTGTTCCATGTGGAAATAGCCTATCTATAATTTAATAATATGCAAATCATGTTTACATGAGCCGGTTAGTTTTGAAGGCGCGGTAGTGCGTACTTTGAACTCGCACTGGTGACCACTATTCTGGTTATTTCGGTCGCGACATCTCTCTATGTACTTCTTACACCGTTGATGACATATTCGGGTAATAGTTTGAGGAGCTCTAAAAGAAATTTCCCGTTTGCCTAACTATTAAATATTAGAGAGGCGTGCTCCGTGACTTCCTGCGTTAGGTATACTTTGCATTATTTAGAGAAATATGTTGCATTATCCATTCAGTAAATAAGTGTTGCTTTAAATAAGAAACTCTTTAGCCTATAAACTATGTACTTCACTAATTAGACTATAATGACCTGGCTGTAGGAAATTTTCTCTTTATGTCTGCGGAAATGTCATACTTTTTTGTAATTAGAGAGCCCAGATATAAAAAAAATCAACAAGCCTGAATGTTTTTCCGATGGTGTTTTGCTATTTGATGACACGAGCATGAACGCAGTATTTTCTGCATTTACAATGAAGCCGGCTTCGTTAGACTAGTTTTCCAAGGTAACTAAACTTAGATCATTTTTATTTTGCAGGCATGTAGCAATTTGTTTAATGAAATATATATTAACTCATGGTCACGAATGAATTACATGGTAAAGATAGAATAGATGAGAAAGATAGAATAACATCTTGTAATAAACCTCAAAAACACGCAAAAACTACAATATGCGTAATTACCATACAATTGGGTGTGTCCATAGGCTGCGACAGCCACATAACACCAGACGGGCAGCAACCTCATTCATCCATGTGCAGTAAAAAAATTGAAAAAAAAAACTTAAATACCTGGAGCATCGATACCAACACCGACTCTCTCCCATCACTTCTATGTATAAAATTAAGTCTTATTAACCGAGAAACAGCGCATCAGTATCCATCATAATTCCGCTTCATTCCGTAATGCAACCAGAGATGCGGTATTTGCAACCTAAACATTTACGCTCGCAATAACACTTGTCGCAAAGAAATAAAGTTCAAATACGAGTGCCGGTCGGTGAGTTTGCATTGTGTGGCCAATGCGTAGGCATCGCAAATAGCATGCAGAAGGGACATGTCATGAAATGATCGTAAAGAAATCTGAAGTGAAGTGTCCTGTTTGATAGCTATCTAGTTTTTAATTTGTGGCAAAGATAAATAATTTAATATTCAGTTGTGGAGGCGCAATTTGAGATTTATTTTTTAACCGTGCAGGGTGTACGAACAAATATATTAAACACGACCGATCATTGACATGCCAATACATTTCAAGAGGTTTCAGTTAATGCCCTCATCTACTCCCCTCTCTGGAATTCATAATTCATTCATATATATATTTTATTGCTTAGATGGGTGGACGAGCTCACAGCCCACCTGGTGTTAAGTGGTTACTGGAGCCCATAGACATCTACAACGTAAATACGCCACCCACCTTGAGATATGAGTGCTAAGGTCTCAGTATAGTTACAACGGCTGCCCCACCCTTCAAACCGAAACGCATTACTGCTTCACGGCAGAAATAGGCAGGGTGGTGGTACCTACCCGCACGGACTCAGAAGAGGTCCTACCACCAGTAAAAGTTAGAGCTTAGACTTACGCGTTCTTAATTTCTGACAGAGCTTTCAATGAAATTTTTTGTTTCCCTCTTCATATAACTGATGTAAATTTTCTGATCAACAGAGCTAGTATTACAAGAGCAGTATGAGACTTTCAAATCGATCACAGAATTGATTAAGATAAAAAGCGTTGGATGTTACCTAACTATGAGCGGTTCTATATGAATTTATTCTATACAACATACAGTACGGGTCGCGCTGGTTGTTGAATGACGTGAAAGCTAATGCCGGGACACACAGGAATACCACTCGTGCAATCCGTTTGAGTTTCACCGTGTGAAATTAATTTCTTAGTTCAACGGTAGCTTCAAATACATATTATAATATGTTTGTTTGTATGCAAATGTTTTAGTTCATTGAATTAATTATTTCGAATGTGAGACGTCGTGATTGCGACTGTTGAGAATGCAGGTTTTTTAATTCTTTTTAGGTTTACTTTTAACTTTATATAACGTTTAACTCGTTTTATTACGTACACAATTTCGAAATTACTTGATATGAAGGTATGACGCGCTAATCTATACTTCTATACTAATAATATTATAAAGCTGAAGAGTTTGTTTGTTTGAACGCGATAATCTCAGGAACTACTGGTTCGATTTGAAAAATTCTTTCAGTGTTAGATAGCCCATTTATTGAGGAAGGCTATATGCTATACAACATCACGCTAAGATAAGAGCACCAATAAAGAATGTTTCAAAATCGAGGTTTAAACAGCTCCTTAGCATTCTAAAATGCAAAAATATTTTCTTTCTACGTAAATGAAGTGGGGGGTAAAATTTAGCGTTATGCCAAAGTAACTATTCCACGCGGACGGAGTCGTGGGGAAAAGCTAGTATTCTATAAACTGAATCAAAATTATTTTCGTTCAAATAAACTCAGGCTAAATTAGGTTTGTCAGGCGGCTTCAGCGCACGTAAGAAAAATAGTCTATTAAGTCATCTTCGAGCTACCATCTCAAACTGCCGTATTATTGGACATTATTTATAGTTCAAGAGTGTCTTTTCAAATTGCAACGGTATTTAGCTTTAGTAGAATTACGTAAGAGTACAATAGGATGGACCTGTTCGGCAGATCAACTCGCACTGCACTAGGCGTCCTTCCACCTAGACAGGGTCGACCTTTCCTACGACGCCACTCTCTGTATCTCACGAACAAACAAATTTGCTTAGTCAGGTCTTATTTGATTTATTATTGCGTTTGAAAGCAGTCTTTCAACAAAAACAGGGGGGGGGGGGGTTGTGGTACCTCCACGTGCGGGCTCACAAAATAAACACAAATACTTACATCTATACTAATATTATAAAGAGGAAAGATTTGTTTGTTTGTTTGTTTCGAATAGGCTCCGAAACTACTGGACCGATTTGAAAAATTATTTTTCCACTAGAAGCCGACATTGTCTCTGATGAACATAGGCTACTTTTTTCAAATTTTTTGTTTTTTTTTTTTGTTTCATTTGTGTTTTAATGTTTCCGAAGCGAAGCGAGGGCTGGGTTAGATATAGGTATAAAAAAGAATTGCTGTTCGTTAGTCTCACTAAAACTCGAGAACAGCTGGACCGACTTGGCTAATTTTGGACTTTAATTATTTGTAGAAGTCCAGAGAAGGTTTTAAAGGTAGATAAATATGAAAATGCTCGGAAATAAATAAAAATAACAATTTTGTTTTTCCTTTGATGTGTCCCCGTCGGACGGATTACCTTTGTTTGTTTTAAGTTTATTTTATACAAAAGTTTAGGTCTTTCATTTATCGATTGAGGCACTACGAAGTCTGCCGGGTCAGCTAGTATAAAATAAAAGAGACATAATTTTTGAACAAAACTAAATTTCATACCTGTGAAGTGTTCTTCATCACACAACATGCTCATGACCCGTCACCCGCAGGTTAATTCGAGAGGCCATCGCGGAACGAGTTTTAGTTTTCCAAATCGTAGTTGAATTGGACTATATTTCAAATCGCTGTTGGTATTTCAAAGCATACAATCATTTACACTAAATATTATGCACGATGTAGGCTTCGTTTTTATTTTATTTTACTGCTTAGATGGGTGGACGAGCTCACAGCCGACCTGGTGTTAAGTGGTTACTGAAGCCCATAGACATCTACAACTTAATGCGCCACCCACCATGAGATATAAGTTCTAAGGTCTCAAGTATAGTTACAACAGCTGCCCCACCCTTGAAACCGAAACGCATTACTGCTTCACGGCAGAAATAGGCAGGGTGGTGGTACCTACCCGCGCGGGCTCTCAAGAGGTCCTACCACCAGTAATTATAATTTTGCGGGTTTGATTTTTATTACACGATGCTATTTATTCCTTCACCGTGGAAGTCAATCGTGAGCTTTTGTTGAGTACGTATTTCATTAGGAAAATTGGTACCCGTCTGAACACGAATACACAGGACGTCTTATTCTTTACCTGACTTCTTACCTGAATTCGAAGACAAATGGCCGCTCCTGTGGTTAAACCGCGATGATATTTACCAAATCGTGGCTACAAATGCCTTAAGCCCTGCTCGTAATGTCCCATCCTTAAAAATCAAGCTTATGGGTCAATGGCCACCGTTTTATGCTGTAAGTACACAAGACACGAAGTTCGAAGCTTAGCTCAGCAATTAATGAACTTTGTTTTCTCTTGACAAATGTTCGCCCAGTGATCGATCGCAATCACTCAACCTCGTGATTAAGATTCCTTTTATGAAATATGTGTTCTGTTTTATTTGATTACTAGCTCTTGCCCGCGACTTCGTCCGCGTGGAAAAGTTACTTGAGCATAACGCTAAATTTTACTTGCGACTTCATTTACGTAGAGAGAAACAAAATACCCGATTTTGAAAAATTCTTTATTGGTGCTCCATTTGTATTGGTCTAAGCGCAATGTTATAATTATAGCTTATAGCCTTCCTCAATAAATGAGCTATCTAACACTGAAAGAATTTTTCAAATCGGACCAGAAGTTCCTGAGATTAGCGCGTTCAAACAAACAAACTCTTCAGATTTTTAACATTAAAGTATAGATTTATTCTTGTGTAGATAAAAAAAATTGTTTCCAATTTGTTTATGACTACTAAACAAATAAAACAGAAGATAATTGTTTGACAAATGGAAGAGAAAATCGTACAGAACCATTTACTAGTGCAGCGGTGGTTAGTGACTGGTTACTGTACCACGTATTCCAGGTTCGACTTGGTGTTGAAGCTCGGGGTTGCTCCCACCAGCTCTTGTCTTAAATATACTTTACGACACGCATTCCACAGAATAAAAAGAGCTTGCACCCGTTTAGCGTTTTACGTGAAACACCATAAAATTTCATCAAGTAATTTGAATTCTAAAATGACAAAAGCCTCATATATAACTATCGTATAATTAACTGAAATAAAAACCTCGGAACGTTGAAAAAGACGAAAACAAATACATCTATCTAGGAACCGAAACAATTAAATAGAATACACATGCTTTTTGTTGTTGTTGGTTACACTTACCTCCATTTTCATTTGACCAAAAACCCGTGTGTGTGATCGAGATTTACCTCTGAATTTACTGGAATCTAGAATGTCTAAAATAGTCGAATAGTAATGTAATATAATAACGATGTAATATAATAATAAATGAAAAAAAGCTATATTTGATCAATTACGGAATTGGGTACTGAAATATTTCAGAAGTTTACGTTCTGTATCTATTTCAAAGCTACTAGGATAATTCAAGCAAACAAATGATTCAGAAAGTTTCAGAATATCTCGAGTCCCGACACTGGGCGTTCATAATTCCCTATTATTTTCTGACCGACCGTCCCTCAATGTTCCGAGTCCATTGCCTCTTATATTTACGGGACACCATTATGTTTTACGATCAAACGATCTATGAAACGAAAACTGGGGCAAACACATTTTTCTTTGCCGTAGAAAATCTGCCACTAAACACGATTTATATCCCTTCTTCGTTTCGGTTGAGTGATCGTCGATAAAAGAAGTTTGTTTTTAGTGCATTGTTAACTTATTACATTCCATCGAGCTTCGATGGACAGAAGAATATTTCGGGACGTATCCGGCACCCCAGCCTCGCATTGGGGTCCTGAATGGAGAGGAGCGGTGGTCTCTATGCTTTAGTAGTAGGTAGGACCTCTTTATGAGTCCGCCGGCGAGGTACCACACTGCCTATTTCAGCCGTGAAGCATTTCGGCTTGAAAAGTGGAGCAGCCATTGTAACTACCTATACTGAGACCTTAGAACTCATATCTCAAGGTGGGTGGCGGTATTTACGTTGTAGATGTCTATGAGCTCCGGTAACCATTTAACACCAGGTGGCCTGTGAGCTAGTCCACCAATCTACGTAATAAATAAAAAAAATATTCTCAAAGACAGATAAGCGCGGTCTATCTAATATTTTTGCCACATAATGTTCTAAGGACGTTTCACAGCGTTCTGATCTCCTTATTCAATCAATGTTTCAGCAAAATGCCCTTAATACAATAAAATGACAAATTTACCCTATTCTAACTCAATATCGCGATTACCAAACTTCACTAACCAAAATATTATGCAATCGTAGCGAAACGGGACTAATCCTACTTCTCAATTTTCTTTTGGGGTTAAGGCCTTCGACTCAGTGTTGTATACGAGTTTGTAATATGTCATAGTGCTTCACCACGGAATGTGGTTGAACTCCGGTAGCTACTTAACATAAAGTGATCCGTTTGGTCGTCCGTGCGTCATCACATCAATTTCATAGAAAATTACCGAACCTTACATTTTTAATGAACCAAATTATCCGACGATCATTCAAATTAATCAGAGAGGACACGCGACATCTTAATTAACGTTTTTATTAATAAGCTTCGTTCGGCGAACGTACTGCACGTTTTTAAATGATACGTTGAAATTTTTGGGCGTTTACAGTACACGACATTTTGAAATAAGTTATACCAATTCATACTTAAAACAAAATCAGATATGAAAGCAGAAAATTAGATGACAAAAGAATAAAGGGTATTTAAGGTAAGTCACAAGCGACCTCAAAGAACTATTGATTGAAAATAGAAGCTGTGAAAGTAAAAGTATAGAAAACACCGCTCGAATTGTGAGCTTTTTCCTGTGATTGTTAAGCTCCATTATACAGCTCTATTTGTAATGGCTATACAATGTTATAGTATTTATTTCAATCGACTTTAAATTCAAATTATAAGATGTAATATAATTAATAAATTTTCAAAAAAATCTTCATGCTTAGAAACTTTCGCAGTTTTTTTTTGTTTTATGGTTCTTTTTATAAATAAGCACTATAAAAAGCACGCTCTACTCATCCTCAGATCCTGCGATAAAATTGCATAATTTAAAATAAAAAATCGTATCGTACACTATAAAGTTTACGATATCAATATCCGCCAATATCCAGGTAATGAGAGGTCGGTAATTAAATGTCGTCTGTCAAAGCCTTCGCCGCGTCAAATTATATTCAAAATGGCGGCCCGTGACGTCATCACACAATTTACTCTATAAAGGAAAATGTTTGTGCAGTTTTTAATAATTCCGTTTCGTAATTAATACTTTAGAATTACATATTTACTTTTGACACTTTTACTCCAAATGAGCGTGTTAATATTGTCTGGGTATTGTGGCACACGTGCTAAGGTCGTGTTAATTTCCCATACGCGTATCTATTGTTATCGTAAATATTGAAAGCAAAACGATTCATGTTAGTAGTGTTAACGCGGTGTTTTTTTAGCAAAATAATACCCTCACAAAGAAACTATGCGGCAGTGCACATGTGGTGGGAGTGACACCTTGATTTTTTGTTGAAGAAGCGAATGAACGAGCTCACGGCTCACCTGGTGTTAAGTGGTTATCAATATGCAGCGGCTTAGCTTTGCCTCTGGCTTTGCTGAAGTCCATGGGCGTCGGTAACCACTCGCCATCAGGTGGGGCGTATGCTCGTCCGCCTACAAGAGCAATAAATAAATAAAAAGTATTCCATAGATATCTTATCATGAATGCCGTTACCTACCTTGGGGTAGCTTAAGCTCCGATTGTATAATAAAACTGCTGTCACACATTCAAATCGATGTTCATTACTGCTTCACGGTAGATAAAGACAGGTAAGTATTCTATAATACTTTCTGTCTTAGCCGTATGATATAAATCAATAGTATGTGTTTTTATCTTTTTTTAACCTGATAAAGCTTAAAATCACAAGGGTACTAAAGAAGTTTTAATTTCTATACAAATATAATTTCATTTATCATTTCAAAGATTATCATGATATAATATTGTGTACGTTGTTGTATGTTTTGTTATGTATATATGTATACAGTGTGTGTGTTTGTATATGTATATATATAATAATATTATTATTAATTTTCTTATTTTCGCAAAAGGAATGCACCTGCCCAGGACTCTACACCACCCATGGTTGACTGGTAGAGAATGCCTCAGGCATTAAGATAAAGTTGTATAAATAAATAAATAATTTGTAAACACTCAGCATCAAGCAACGAGTCCGATTTTCAACTTTTTCAAGTACATTGCAGATATATTTACCGGTAGTAGGACCTCTTGTGAGTCTGCGCGGGTAGGTACCACCACCCTGCCTATTTCTGTCGTGAAGCAGTAATGCGTTTCAGTTTGAAGGGTGGGGCAGCCGTTGTAACTATACTGAGACCTTAGAACTCATACCTTAAGGTGGGTGGCGACATTTACGTTATATATGTCTAAGGGCTCCGGTAACCACTTAACACTAGGTGGGCTGTGAGCTCGTCCAACCATCTAGGCAATAAAAAAACCCCTCCAGTATCAACATAACCACTTCGCACCTAGTGCCCTGTTAGCTGGTTCTCTCAATCACGCGCCAATTCGACGAATTCACTCATCTAGCACATCTGTCACATAAATATAAAAACGTTATAATAATATCTGAGCGTTCCTACAGGGTTCCCCTCACTCTATTTCACTGACATTATTTTTTGCTCCGTGAATAAGGCGTCCTTTACACAAATCACTCAGGGTAACGTTCATAATTTAAGCGCAAAACGTCAAATTTGACAGATTTATGACATTTCTTCACAATTCCAGCATCGTGGAGGCGAGCTGACGTTAGTCGGCCTTCAGAAGCCGCGAAGCTTAGTCGGTGTTCTCTTGTACTTATACACGGCTAATGCTAGGTGAAATTATATGATTTATTTTCAACACGTCGGCAAGTCGCAGACGCAGCTCATATCCCTTTTGATGTTAAGCCGCTACAAGGGCCCGTAACCAGACCTTCAGTCTTGATTAGATTGGAGTAGTAGCTGCCTATCCTCAAAACCGAAACGGATGCCATTGAAATAGGCAGGCCATTACGTACCCATGACTAAACGATTTCTGCACGTTTTTATCTACGTAGTCCAGAATTCAAATATGAACTGCAAATTAATTCGTGTTCTAAATATATAATGAAAACGTGAAACGTTTTGCGTATTTTACACTTCTAAAATTCTGATTTGTTAGATTTAAATAGACTTGGTGTCCCAATGAGAATTAATTGTGGATTAGCCACTGCAGGCTGACCGTGTTAATTGCAAAAACTGTCTCGCAACTAACTAGTTCTATAGTTACGACCGTAACTTAACAACGAACTGTGTGCTATTTAGTCATTTTAAGGGCATCGGATCAGACCCAAGATTCGATTGTGGCATGATGCCTCTACTTCATATAATTTATTACTACCAGTAATTTAGTATATATGTAATGCATATTATTATGTTAAAAACAAGGTTGTCGATCACATAAAAATGTATTCTAAGAAATCAGTAAATCGTATGACTAGATTTATTAACGTATTATTAATTTAGGAAATTTATCGTTCGTATGATATAATAAATGTAGTAATTTTGAGCAAAAACATGTACACAAAAAATATTTACTAGTGAATTCGACAATTGTACAACACACGAATGAAAGAAACGAACACACTGACAAAAGGTACTGTAATCAACTTTTATCTAACCTTCATAAAGCATTCGTAGAATTTTTAATTACAAATAAAAATAAGTACACATAAATGTTAATTAGCAATGAACCCCGATACAATTCTCCCTTCGCTCGTAAATCACACAAAAATAGTAGATAATAATTAAATGTATGACGAGGTGGATTTATGGGCCAATAAATATGTCAGTCATGGGACTCTTTTCGCGTGGCACCCGCCCTTACCGGCCGTAGAGCAGGTAAGATACAGTCACACAACTTTACTTAACAAAAATTTTTTCCTACCTAACTTCGCTTCGCTTTGACGTGTAGGTGAGCTTACGGGGCTCAAATCGGAGTGTTGCTAACACGGGCCCTACCAAGAGCAGTGCTTTGCAGAATCTACCACTGGATCGGAAACGCGACCCACTGAGAAGATCAGCGAGAACTCAGTGGGCTGTGTCTATGGATTAATTTAGTCATCGAGCCCTTCGTCGCAAGCGACGGGTTCGGCGAGGACGGCGACCGGGTAATCAGATAAAAAACAGTTTGCAATATGAACGGTAACTCGAAGTTTTAAAATAAACCGATCTTTATTATTCAAAATAAAGGGGTATCGTATTATCGACTTAGTTTCTGATTTACTTTTTCAACAACTTGCGTTCATTGAATTTTAGTTTCTATTTGAGGTAAGTGTACGGCAAGACGTTTATAGTGATCTGCTGCCGCCACGCAAAAGGTGATATGTAACTAGATAAGTAAATAACTATTAAAGAATTTTTAATCGCTTTTTTACAGTTTATTTTTAGTTGTCACGTGCACAAAGTATTATTATACAACCGATCCTTATGCTGTTTCAGACTTATGATATACAGTTTTAGTATCAAATTGCGCAACATTAAAATAATACAGGGATACCAAAATATGTTATATTGATCTCCTTCAGGGCTTCAAATGAAAGGGATCGGTAAAATGATACAAACACATGCAGATGTTGACGTTGCATGGCATTGATGTAATAATTAATCGACATTATAGACATTGTGCGTATGGTGGAAAGAAGGAAAACTTTTGTGTCAGTGTAGTGTTACAGTGTTAAGTGTCCAACATAGTGCTTAAATAGAAAACATTAATAAAATGTGTTCCTTCAACTAAACTTGCACATAAATAGCGGTAATGGACGCCACAGTTTAACGCTTGATAAAAATTTTTATGAGTCGTTCTAAGCTGGATTGTAATTAAATAAAACAGGCATCGTACTGCTCGGATGTAAATTAAATAAAAATAAAGATACAATTCACACCCACAAAGGTGAATTCAATATTGTATTACGTTTTTCTACTATGTTGAGCGAAAATGGGTATAGATACTATTACGCCGGTAAGAGTAACGCCATCTATCGCCGAATAGTCGAACGAATATCAAAGGATCTAGTAGCACCTAAAATGCTCGAGAATTACAACGCCATCTATTGTCGGATAGCGGAAACACAATACTAGAGATGTGTGGAATGTTCTCGATA
The DNA here is from genome assembly GCF_003987935.1 of Bombyx mandarina. The sequence goes on from NW_021011500.1 coordinate 2,345,342, forward strand.
ATTCTAGGGCGTATCGGCTATAAAAGCGTTGCAGAGATAGCACGCAGTCAGTTAGTAATCGGAACTACTCGAAGCAAAACAGCAAACGGATCATCTGAAGCGAAGCGGAAGAAACGAATTGAGAGTTTTAAAGTGTTTGGAGTGTTCTAAGTGTTGAAACAGTTTTTTTGTGTATGCTTCGGTGGAATTTTATTTATCCCGAACTCCAGCGATTAATTCATTATGTGAACATACCTAATTTATAAAAAAAAGCAAAACAAAATACAAAAATATCAAATTAGTACATGTAGATGTATGTGGTAATTGATGAATGGTTATTGCATTCAATTCAATTAAATACTTTTATTAGATCAAATTCAAAAGAGGGTACAAATAATAATAAATAAATATAATAAGTAAATATTTACTAACAATCACGCCACGCTAACTGGTCCCGTGATAAGTTCGTAAAGAACTTGTGTTACAGGTACCAGATAACGGATATAAATGTAAGATTTTTATTATACACATACATATATTTAATATACATCCATAACCCTGGAAAAGACATTTATATTTATCATACAAATATCTTCACTTGGCGGGATTCGAACCCGCGACCCCCTTGTGTAGTGACCATGTCACTTACCACTACACCAGACGGCCGTTGAAGTTTGAGCGTTTATTATCTCATGAAAATTTTTGCTTAAGCGACTGCAACTCAACTACACTATGCATTCCCCGCGGATTCGTTTCATATTCCGGTGTATTTAAAATATGTCGCGCACTGCGACGTATGTTGCGCTCGGTCGCGCTGTCTAAACCGTCACATGATCTTACGGGAAGTTATGTGTGAATATGATAATGTGGATTTATCATTTTTTGTTGGGGCTAAATTTCTTAAAATACTTAGATGTAATAAATAATGTCTTAGCTTAAAATGCGCGAAAGGCCTGTCGCTGCCACTGATGAAGCTAAACTAATAATTGCGATTCTACAATTCAAGTCACTGGGGACGTCTAAATTGACGAAGAGGTTATTTACCTCGAGTGTATTAACTGAGATAGTAGCTGGATACCCGTTTATTTGTAATGAGCGGCGCCTTCACCTACGCCAAAAAACAAACATCATCACAGAAAAATAATCCAAATTCATTTAAAATACAGATGTATTAAAATTCAAACAAATAAATCTAGAGCCGTCAAAATTCACATAAAGCATCCCGTCCAACAATCACTTACGGAACGTGCAACAATAGTTTTTTGTTTATGCGCTTCGCAATTTGCACAAATTGAAACAAAAACACGTATAAAATATATTCCGCTGGCTCAGTACGAGTTCCGGATGGTATTAAAAGGGACAATAGGACCCATTCATACAATTTATTGGCCAACTTCTGTACCCGAAATGTTCTAGTGATTTTCATAAGAATTGCTTATATTTTTTTCGACAGAGTTCTTTTCTAGTTTGTCATGCCCGCCATTCGAAGTTATCGATGTGTCATTTCGGTGGTGAAAGTTTGGCTTTTGTTTACTACTGAATTTGAGATAATTTTTTAACTAATAATCTTGTGACAATTTTATTGGATCGAAGTTCCTTATGAGACGATGCGTAGGGGTACCCTAGCCGGAAAAAAGTCCGTAACGTAAGATTTTTTCTATTTAGTTTGTTATTAACAGATGTCGCTGCACGTAAATTCAACAAATCCTCAATCGCGGTGACGAGATGTTACACAGTTGATAGACGTTCTCGTATTTCTCTTGCTAAATCATACTTACCTGGCGTAGAGGGATACCGCAATCATGCAGGCGGTTTCCCCAGGGCGAAGCTGCTCCATTGCACTGCGGAGTGGTTGACCCTTGCGATTATTTTTACCAATAAAAAAATCATTAATAAAAAATGTATACCCGAATAATTATTTTCTTTATACCTCGAATAGAACTTAAAATTAATATTTTCGTAATATGGAACTTCGTTCGTGTCCGGTGTCCCACGACACCACACATCTTTTTATTATATATTTAGTAAGAATAGGTACAGTTCTGGTTATAATAGCGGGAGAATAATGTGTCGAAATGAATTCATACTTATTAGTTCAGGTGTCGTCGACATACCAGCTATCGTTCTTCAGATTGGAATCCGCGAGTGGTTCGCGGCAGAATTATGGTACTTATTCGCACGATCATTTTTTGTATCGATTATTTGATGATCACTTGCTGAGATAAGCAAACGACCCACTTAATGGTAAGTAGTCACCGGGACTCGTGGACATCAGCATTGCCAGGGATACAGTCAAAGGGCCTTCTGCTAGTACTATGCAACACCTACATTTATTATAAGTGGAACTGTAAAAAGAAGAGAAACAGTCCGAAACTACCGCTACTATGCCTCCCCTCGTACGCCCTTCAGGCCAACCACCGGCATTCGATGACGATGACAAGGCTGAGCTGCTTGCCGATGCACTGCAAGAGCAGTGCACCACCAGCACTCAACACGCGGACCCCGAACACACCGAGTTAGTCGACAGGGAGGTCGAGCGCAGAGCTTCCCTGCCGCCCTCGGACGNCGTGGGCAGGTGCCGTACGAAGCCATATCGGCTGTCAAAAACTTGTAAAATATAGTCGGTGTGGTGGCAGCCGCGGGCGTCTCACAAAGATATCTCAAAGATTTATACAAGTCGTCCACAATGGGTGCGTTTTAATTCTTTTCATATTAGATTTATGCGGACAGATGCCGGGCCCGCGTCTAGATTACGTTTTCCCACCCTTCTGCCTTCGTTTCTTTAACTGATTTCGAAAAATTGAGGGAGATTCTCAATTCGACTTATTATTTGTTACATTATTTATTGCGTACATATGTGTCATATTTTGTTTATCGTGATCCAAGATCAGTATAAACACCACATATGTATGTACTACGATCTTGTTTTTAATTGCTTAGATGGGTGGACGAGCTCACAGCCCACCTGGTGTTAAGTGATTAATGGAGCCTATAGACATCTACAACGTAAATGCGCCAGTCACCTTGAGATATAAGTTGTAAGGTCTTAAGTATAGTTACAACGACTGCCCCACCCTTCAAACTGAAACGCATTACTGCTTCACGGCAGAAATAGGCAGGGTTGTGGTAGCTACCTGCGCGGACTCACAAGAGGTCCTACCACGAATAAATTATGTCTATGATAAGCAGTCGAACAAGACTATGCGTTTAATTATACACGTAGTTGCTTTAGTTTTTTGTCGTATTATTAAAGTGGTACCAAAACAATTGATCATTAAATATTAATTAATGCCACAAGTTGTTTGGTGGCGTTTATGTCGTTTACGGCTGTGGTCCCGGTAACCGCTTCACATCCGGCGCGCCGCAAGCTTGTCTGCCGTTGGTTAATTAAAAGGATTGCTTGGGAGATGGAAGGAGATGCATCATAATCGCATTTCTCCGGTGGACTGACTGGGTTTTGAGTGAAAACTACGAACGCTAAGCATAACGTGCAGTGTGCTTCTCTACTAACTCGACTGACGATACATTTTTTTGTACCTAAACCATGATAATTAATTTTTTTATTTTTTTTTTTTTTTTTTTTTTTTNCGTCAGCAACCCACGCCCCGCGGACTTGCGCGCACGTTTGCTCTGCATGTTCCAAGTATCACCAAGATTCACCCCCAACAAGGAGGAGGAAAGGAAAGGAATAGAACTGGCTCTCCAACCCACATGCCGGAACACAGCTAGGCTATTTGGCGGCAGACTCTAGTTGGAGGGTGGTCGCCAGCCAGTCGGACTAGGTCCTACCACCGATTTGCAAATTTATATTATAAATTCGGATATTTGATCAGAAAAAGTCATATATTACTTAAGCAACGATCGAAACGCATTTAACTTTTGAAAATTTTGTTAAAAATAAACTGAATTTAGGAAATAACAATAAATTGTCAACCGTAAACTTAAATCGTTGATCCCACGCAAAAAATACAGATATATATATATTTAATTATACATAATCACATTCAAAGACGTTATTAACGTCGAGATCCATTTGCGACTTAATAATATTTTATTTTAATAATAATATTTTTATTTTATTGCGCGTCATTCGGACGCCATAAAAATATATGAGCGTCCACACGAGAAAAAAAAGCCGCAATAACCACTGAAAAATAAGCAATAGCACAACCGACTTATAATACTAATTAATACCTACTCGGAGTCGAATCAACTAAAACGAATGTAAAAAGTAAAGACCTACGTTGGACCAGTTAATAAATTGTCTGCGGCGTGTATGGAACGAAAAAAAAAATGAACGACCAATAACAGTATAGTACGGAGTTTATGGTGATGCCCTTGAAGTGTTATCGGGACCACGATTCTTTATTGACACTATAAATGCTGGGGCACACGGGCGTGTTTTGTGAGCGCCGACGCGCGGTCGTTGACGCGGTCACAGCTTCTTTGTGGACGACTTCGGTAATTTTAGTTTGCTAAAGTCGCTTTACGAGTCTTAACGTATTTAGATGTTTTTAATTAGTTTTCTTATAATATCGCGCGGGTCTCATCAAGCTTGTCCAGAATGTAATGATGTACGTATTTACCTATTAATTTATAAATAATTTATTGGAGTTGATCAATGAGTAACAATTATCATTTTTACATAAAAAAAATGTCTTATGCGCATATTGTAGAAGGCGCTACATTTGAAGCTCTAGAAAATTGGATCTTGTGTAGGTCATAGTTTACTGCAATGCCTTGCGTTTTCAACATCTTTAATACCACGACTGCTCTGCCCTTAGATATGAATGCTTGCAGGACTAGGAAATAAGTGCTAATACAGTTGCTGCAGACATAAGAGAGGGAACCTCAAAAACACGAAGATCGTAATTTCAATAACAGATGGATAGATGATTTATTATGTCTGAGCTCTCTGTTTTATATTATCCAACCGATCAAACATAATGTCAAGTATTTTAAATTGTAACAACGCATTGTTTAGCCGTAAGAACAAATCAAACGAGAAACAAACATAATTTGTTTACGTGTGCCTAGTAATGATTGATTAGCGAAGAGGCCGTCCATTGCACTTTACTTTTAAAAACAATATAATAACTATTATTTAACCAGTTAAATAATATATTGCATTTATAATGTTGGTAATCGCGAAATTTTAAACAACTCATAGTTTTAAAATAATCTGAACACTACTACAGATAAATCTGAAAGAAATTGCACTTAGATGACATACTGGTATATTCAATTCAGTTGAATTTTACAAACTATTTTTAGCATCAAAGCTAAACAAATCTACATATAAAAATATAATTTTAAAGTAAAAAATCGAATGGAGTTTTATTTATGTGTGAGGAAACCTATTATCGTTCACATATGAGACGTTTAAGCTCACCTTTAACGTTGCACACAAGTTTAAGAATGCAGGTACATCAAAAGTTCTATAGGACCGTCGTCATGATAAAGTAATAGTGATTATTCACAATGAGGAAATTACCGCCATTAATCATTATGCACTTAGCACAAAACGACAACAGATAGCCTAGTGCCTAGTTCAGTCAGAGGTCAATTTGTGTTGGAAAACCGTTTAAAATAACTTTTTTAAAAGAGTTGTTGTACAGTGAATATTTAGAAAAGATGTTAGTTGAAATTTAAATTATGTTTGAAAGTCACAATAAATCACTAGATTATTTTTTTATTAATATAAAAGAGTCTTCATATTAATTGTATAAAAAAAAACCTTTAAGTCAATAAATATGCGAAGTTCTTTCAACCAAACAGAGACCATATTATTATTTTTGGGAAGTTCAAAAAGGAACCTAAGGATTGAAGAAATCTTACATAAAATTGCTTTTATTCAATTATTGAGTCGTTCGCTACGTTACCGCTCACAACACCTGCCCGTGTGTTGCGGCTATTAGCCCGACTGATTTACAAGTCGCCGCGTTACATCGCCGAGGGCTGTTTGATGTGTCCGACCACTGTGGACTCAATAATCGTTAAGACAAGACGCGTTAATTCCTTAATACTTTACATACCCCACATTATTTATTTAATTTAAATTGGTTTATAGTTCAGAGCGAGTTCGTTGTTTGCTTTAAATCTTAGAAACGAAAACTTAGTGGCAAGAAAGTTAAGCAGAATACTTGATGTTTGATTATATATATTATCATTTTTGCCTATTTCTGCCGTGAATCAGTAATCCGTTTCGGTTTGAAGGATGAGGCAGCCGTTGTAACTATACTTGAGACCTTAGAACTTATATCTCAAGGTGGGTGGCGCATTTACGTCGTAGATGTCTATGGGATCCAGTAACCAATTAACACCAGGTGGGCTGTAAGCTCGTCCACCCATCTAAGCAATAAAAAAATATATAAGGGAGAATCCAAATATATATCTATCTGTTATGATGAGTTGTTTTGTTCGAATCTGATGTTTTGGGAGCACCGCGTGTGTTCTTCCATATCCATTTGAGTTGAACGCATCAGGCCCACATTTCTTGAATTCGAATTAATCAAAAAACAAACAACAATAGTTATCGGGAGCTCGTCATAAATCGGTCTCTGTATCGCAGCATCAATGTATCGCATTACTGCGCGCCTGTCTGATATAGAATTTATTACAGAGGACTTATTCGAATCACTCGGAACACGTCATTCGACTTCGGCCAGCTCTCATAAATTCTGTGACATATCGTTCGAGTTCTGAGATTTTTCTTTACGTGCATCTTTTAGTTTTACTTACAATACAGCCTTATTGCAATACATTAGGGTTGAAAACTGAATAATATCGATTTGAAATGTTTTAGTCAACGGATATCTCGCCGCGTCTTGGCTCATATTAATGATAATTTTTTTTTTATAAATAAATTCTAAAGTATGTTTTAGTATTAAGGATTTCTTAGTCACTGGTTTTCTTGAACTGATTGGTTTCGATCAAGATAAATTTAAGTGTCGATTAAATAAGTTTTAGTGACCTCCTGTCGGAGGCTCAATCTGGAAGTGGCACAGGTATTTGTATATGATAGTTTAAATATGTTTAGGCGCCGCCTTCGTGTGTTTGTCTACTAAATTATTATTTTATTTGTTAATACAACATTTTCTATTTTATTTACTCTTTTGTTTTGTAAGTTTTGTTTTAAAATAAGAGTTATTGTTACAGTTTTTGTAGTATTCCTTGTATTCAATTCCGAGTATTCATTGTGTCGCATATCCCCAGTATAATAACCGCTTTGAATTAAATACACGGGTGCTGTGCCTGCAAGCTTATGTTTGTTAAAAATCACACCATTTGAATTGATTTATTTTTGTTGTCTACAGATGAGAGGGAGTAAGAGTGGTGTTGGGTGGAGCGAATAGAGATGCGCTCCAAGCAGCAGCCGCGACCCGCCTACCGCTGGCTCAACTCTAATGAGAACGGTAAGTTAATCTATTATATATTGAAGAACCAGAGGCTCAGAGGCACAAGTCCAATGTGCTGGTCGGACCAGAGACGCTCCACTCTCAATACTTCAGTCCACGTTGTTATCCACACAGCCGAGGATAATCCAGGAGAAAGTTGTTAGAAAAGGCCACGACCCACAGCATTGAAGATAATCGACGCAAGGACAATCGTTGTAACAATTACGACCTCATGTATATTATTCCAGTGGGTGTCGGTACTCATGGTCTGATATCTCTGATATCTATGATCTCAAATAACCACTTCACATTAGGGAAGCTGCGAACTTGTTTGCCCAATAATAGCAAATACATGCATGACGGATGACGTTACAAGATCATGGTCAATAATATTTCTTAGGTACACTTGACTACAAATGCAAACTAATAAGACTAAGATCTCATGCTACACGTTCCGATGATCGCTTCACATCAGATGAGACAGGAATTCGATTTCCTGTCCATGCTAAAATTAAAACCAAGTACATGTATATTGAATTAGACTAGGGCTGTCATTATCAATGTTAATAGTGTGACGCCGGCGAGTTTCAAGCCACGTGATACCTAATATAAACTAACAAAAATGTTATGTAGAATTATGAATTGGAAATTCGTAACCAGTTCTCCTAAACTGCTATACAGCAACACTATAACGTAATTATAAACGTTATTTATATCGTTACGCTTTTAATTGAAACGTTAATGTTATTAAGCAGGTTATCAATGTGCTTGTAGAATTTAACCCCAACGGATCTTTGTCTATTGAGAACCGGTTTGTTAAGAGTTTCAATTGTAAATAATCGGTATCTTTACGCTCATAAATCTGCATTTGGATGAACACAGCCATCATTGTTAGTTATTTACATTCGTTGTAAAGGTTCAACGAAAAAAATTACCCGACCGCGTTGTTACGGGATGTTTAAAATATATTTTAAAAGTATTTTAAGAGTTAAAGATACGTTATGCAAATATTTTTTGTAAGCAGGCGACATCAATTTTTTTTTCTTTTTTTTATTGCTTAAAGTGGTCGATGAGCTCACAGCCCAACTGATGTTAAGTGGTTATCGAAGCCCATAGACATCTACAACGTAAATGCCGCCACCCACCTTGAGTTGAGTTGTAACGTTTCACCTTTAATAGTACAACGGCTGCCCCATCCTTCAAACCGAAACGCATCACTGCTTCACGGCAGAAATAGGCACGATGGTGCTATCTACGCGTGCGGTTTCGGTTGTGGACAAGACGTCCTACCACGAGTAATTACGCAAATTATAATTTTGCGGGCTTGATTTTTACTATACGATGTTATTCCTTCACCGTGGAAGTCAATCGCAGATATTTGTTAAGTATGTATTTCATTAGAAAAATTGGTACTTGCCAGCGGGATTCGAACACCGATGCATCTCTAGACACCAATGCATCGGACGTCTTATCCTTTAGGCCACTACTATTTAGTAATAAAAAAACCTGTCTTTATTAAATTTAGTGCCCAATTGTACTATAGTGATACATAAAAACAAAATTTCAATTTTTTTATTTTTTTATTACTTAGATGGGAGGACGAGCTCACAGCCCACCTGGTGTTAAGTGGTTACTGGAGCCCATAGACATCCACAACGTAAATGCGCCACCCACCTTAAGATACAAGTTCTAAAGTCTCAAGTATAGTTACAACGGCTGCCCCACCCTTCAAACCGAAACGCATTACTACTTCACGGCAGAAATAGGCAGGGTGGTGGTACCCATCCGCGCGGACTCAAGAGGTCCTACCACCAGTAGTAACGCTAATTATAATTTTGCGGGTTTCATTTTTATTACACGATGTTATTCCTTCACCGTGGAAATCAATCGTGAACATTTGTTGAGTACGTATTTCATTAGAAAAATTGGTACCCGCCTGCGGGACTCGAACACCGGTTCTTTTTGAAGCATCGCAACGACCAATCACAGGCGCACTAAAAATCGGGGGCCACTAAAACCGATGTGCACGCAAATCGCAACAATAATTCATACACGAATTTTTTGTATTGCACTAAGCCACCGTGAAGCTATAAATATTATTTATTTTCTCTATTATACCAGTCCGTTGTCAGATGTAATGATTGTAAAGCTATGGCCTGTGGGGCTATAAGATGAGCAAGTTTTATGCTCGTTTAAAGAATTATACATTCAAACTAGAGGATTTTGAATAATTTAAACAATTGCGTATTATGTGTATTCTGATTACGTCGCCAATCTGATGGCTAATGTTTTAGGTGAAAAAACCTTAACTCTGCTGTCAGTACAAGCTAAACCTTAGGTATAAGTGTATAATATTGGTATAAAAGACTATTGACTAATAACTGCGCGGGTAGGTGACTTTTTTTCATACCTATGCTGATAGCCTTCAGAGGCAATTTCAGCTTCTTGACGTGTAGGTGAGCTCACGAGGCTCAAACTGGCAGTGCTTCGCAGAATCTACAACCGGATTGGAAACGCGACCCACTGAGAAGATCCGGCGAGAGACTCAGTGGGCTGTGTCTGTGGGTTAATTCGCTCGTCGAGCCCTTCGTCGCAAGCGACGAGTTCGACAAGGACGTCGACGGTGCTTGTGGTACCTAAAAGCACCATTAATGGATTGGGAGGATCCGTAATGACGTGTATTGGGCGACGTCGACTGTTTACCATTCGGTCTACAGGATCGGGTATGGAGGTGACCGTTCAATGCTGTAGCGCTGAGACTTCAACTTTTTATAGGATCGCATTTGCATGCTCCGCGATGTCAATGCCGGCTCGGTTAGCCTTTTAATGCCGTAGTATTATCTACGGATTTCGCGAGCCTCAGACATCATTAAAACTAATTTTACAGCTTAGTTTAGTTAAGTTTATTATTTTCATTAAATTGTTTCCGACGTTTCGAATCTATACAAATATATAAATCTACAGTAGTTTTTACAGATGTTCCGTTATAACTACTGAACCGTGCATCCGATTTACTGGAAACTTGGTATCCATGTAGAAAATACATGTACTTAATGGATAGGCTAATATTTATATGAGTATTGGACTCCCTAATAATAATGACAATAAATAATAATGTTAATTTTAAATGCACAGCGAAGCGGGCGACTACGGCTAGTACTTTACAATTTTCGGCGTCGCGGACGACTAAGGTGTTATTCGTTAACGTTTACGATCTACCGTCGTTTTTTTCTATAAACCGTAAAAGTAATTTTAATTAAATTAAATGCTAGGTGGATCGAGAACTCTGCTCCTTAAGCAAAAAAATCTGAGGTTGGAGCTTCAACTCTTTAAAATGTGCTATGTTTGCTTCACGCTACAAATAACTATGCCACAGTATATACAACTCCTTGAAGGCTATCGGGAAGGTTTACTATATGTAAATAATATATGTTTATCTGTTTGATAATAAGATACATTTTATTATAAGTCATTCAGCTCGGAGAGACACCGCGGCCTATCTCAACAGCCCGACTTTAAGGTTATTTAAAAATATATTATCCGATTGATTAAATTATATAGATAGGGCCGCACGTTTAATTTACCACATTACTATTATTTATAAATACTGATATGATAATAAAATAGTAGGTGGTAGATACAGAAATTTAGGTATCTGTATACTAGTGAACGAGTTCGAGAACTATCTGATGATAAGTGATTACAGCAGCCCATCAAATCGAAGTCTGCAAGTGAAAAAATATCTTTTTTTCCCCTACCTAAGCTGAGAGCCTTGGGAGGCTATATCAGCGTAGCCTTAACTAGTAGGTGAGCTCACAGGGCTCAAACCTGATGACGTTGCTAACACAAACCCTAGCAGGAGCCGTGCTTCGCAGAATCTACCACCGGATCGGAAACGCGACCCACTGAGAAACTCAGTGGGCTGTGTCTGACGGTTAATTTACTCGTCGAGCCCTTCGTCGCAAGCGACGGGTTCGACGAAGACGATGACCGGTGCTTGAGGTATCTAGAAGCACCGTTAGTGGAACGGGAGGATCCGAAATGACGTGTTAAAAAATAGCGATCACCATATTATGCTGTAAAAGTCTCTAAATATGTATGTTTTGACGAGGTCGCCAACGTCTTGTGAGTCCGCACGTAGGTACCACCGCCCTGCCTATTTCTGCCGTGAAGCAGTAATGCGGTTTGAAGGGCGAGGCAGCCGTTGTACTGTAAAAACTGAGACCTTAGAACTCATAACTCAAGGTATGGTGGAATTTATTTTGTAGATGTGCTCTGGTAACCACTTAACATCAGGTGGGCCGCGAGCTGGTCCACCCTCCTAATCAATAAATAAATAAAAAACGTAATAGCTAAGTATAACTTTTTTCAACGCGCAACCAAAAATTTCATAAAGTGATCACTTTTTTTTTGTCCTACCTATGGTGATAGCGTTCAGAGGCTATTTCAGCTTAAAGTGACCACACGCAGCATTGATGACAATACTGAGATGCGAAACGTACTCCGTCAAAATCAGCGTGTCCCACAGCCGGCTCAATGTAAAATAATAAAAACTGCGCATAGTTTAAGTAAATTTATGGGCCATTCCAGTCCTGATTTACTGGCTCCGGTCCTTTCTCTCCCGCCTTTTGTGACGCTAAAAGACTGATGCTACAACAAATTTTGGTTTCGGTCTTTTTAGGAAATTAACACTCTCTTTATGTAGTGTTCGCTGATTTTTACTGCTTGATGATTTGGTTTTTGAATGTGGCTTGTGAATCAAAAAGATTAAGAAGTGGCGTTGCCTATGAATCATTTAAAAGATACACCCACAAGTGCATGTAGTTAAATAATTCGCCAATAATAATGGATTTCTTTCGGTGGTTTTTGTTTTGGCTTAATTGATCACCGTTGATTTAGCTGTATTGGGAAATAATATCGTGAATTAGGAGATCAGCATCTTGTAAACGAAAAATCGAAAAATCAACAGACTATTAAGTATTTTGGTTGTCTATAAAATTTTAAGTTGTTTTTTTAGGATGTTGTATAAAATATTTAAAGAAAATGTGTATTCTGAGAAGTGGTTTCATTTGCAATAGGTACCGAAAAATTTTATAAAAAGCTTACACAATTTTCTAATTTTACACGAAGGCCAAATCAAAGTTTTTGCATTTTTATGGTGACATGTTCCTTTTTTACTTTTTTGTACTTTATGCTAACAATATAAACCAACTTTGAAATCAATGTTATCGCACAACGATTGGGTTACATTCCAATTGTGTGCTTAATATCTTGCGTTTTGGCTCATTCCTTTTGACGGCAAGAAGTTGGCTAAGGCTTTCGGTTAATAAACTTAATCGGATTAATGTGATCTGCAACAATTTAACTTAATACATGGATTTAATATTTTCGTTCCTCGTCGCAACCATTCTGATAATATTTCCAAAGTTGCAGACAGTCAATATATTTCCAATTTAAAGCAACTTTGTATAACATTTTAAAAGCTTACAGATCTTCAAAAATTCACATTAACTGTAAGATATAGTATACTGTTTTGTGTCCTTTTCTTCACACAGGTTATAATACGACCGACACAGGTTTTTATTACCGGTTTTATGTACGTGAGAAAACAATTGTTAGGCCACAAACTGTCGATGCACAATAAACAAGACGATCGCAGGGCTTTTGTCGTTTTACGACAAACTACCGACTCACAGTCAGATTTATTGGCAACCCTTGTGAGTTTGAGTGGCCCGTCGTGATACGGTAACAACTATTTTTTGCCGTTTAACCGCCTAATCAGGAGTTTCGGTGTAGTTATCTTAACTGGGATCACTAGTTATGTAGGGTAGGTGCCGACTAATGCGAGACTGACATTAGTGTGCTATTGAACGCCTATGGAATTACTCGTATTGTTGAACATAGATCGAAGGCTCCATTGCCCTGAAACATTCAATTTCAATTCATGACAACAATACGCGCAAACTCAAAAAGAGTATCTGGAAATAAATGTCTCTTATCTCTTCTGAACTTTAATGTGCCGCTGACGTCGACAAGGGCTTCGAAGTTGATGGTGTCCAGGGTTCCCAGATACTACACCAACCTCGGTAAGAACGCGCCTCTTAGCAGACTAGTTGGAGAATTAAACAATTTACATACCAAGTATTGTCGGGACGTTTTTGCTGGCACTGTTGATAATTTTAGACGAGAAGGTAAAACAACCTTGCTCAATGAGCTTTTTCAATTAAGTAATAGCGTATTTGGTAGTAAATGTGTAACAATGTAAGGTTTTCGTGTAATGATAAATATAGTTTTATTTTTAATTTTTATACAACGAACCGCTTTTCTTTTATCAATGCATGCAGTCGGTACCTGTAATTGTGTTAGCATTTAGTGAAATCAATGTACTAATGTATAGCATGTTAGTACCTATTAAATAAAATAAAATCAAATCAAATAAATAAATGCTTATGTTATAGAATTGGTTGTAGAAAATAATCGCAATAACTATATTATGACCAAATTTATTGTTGACGTCACACAGCTGAAGGTTTTTGGTGAGTCGTCAACCCGCACTAAATAATAAAGGAAGCCGTCACAAACAGAGAATCGTCGCGGAATCTCACGAAACTACGCGGGGAAAGAACTTTACGATCCGAACTAGCATACTGTAACAATAAAACGTAACATTAAACGTGAAAAAATGTGTCGATCCAGCATAATAGCGGTGTTTACAAACACAATTCGGTCGGCCTTTACGATCTGCTCCCGAATATTCTCGAACGCTAATTTATGAACTACGTAACGGTCGACGTCTCGGGGAAACGTTCGCTCGATTTACTACTTTATACGGTATTCAAACTTGATTTTTATTTTTGTCGTTAAATTTTACAACCCCCGATTGATGTTCATTAATACGTGAATTGTCTGAGGTTTTCACGAGCCGCGGGCGTGCTTAAATAACGCATTCCCGACTTTCCGGACACCGCATCGTTGCCAATCACGTTTGCTTTAACTATGTTACTTGTAAAATTAATTAAACAATTAAACCATACGATTTTCTTTTTGTTTATGTAATTTTTTAAAACTTTTACTATGGACATTATTTCTAATGTGCAGTGCTTTTATTGAATATCCGTAGATTTTTACAATTGAAATATTGTCCGAAACATAATCTTGTTGCAACTGCAAACTCTTGAAGCGTACCTAATATTATAACACGCTTAATGTAGATGGCACTTGACCTCTCGGCATCTTAACTTGAGACATGAGGTCGTTCATTCGAAACCATGTACATTGGAATGACAGCTAACCTGCTTCTCAAAAGAAAATGCATGATTACTTCGCGAAAGAATTTAAGCGAAGTTTCAGCATATTCTAAATGTCATTTTCGCTGTAAAGGGTCATAAAACCGGCGATTAAATGTAAATCATTAACAAATAGATTTTAGTAGCGCATTAGAGGCGTAAAGTGCATTCGTTAGTCAATAAAAACGAGCGAACGAACTGAACGGTCGGTCCACGATCGTAAAACGCTTTGTGTGTGGCCGTATACTGTGCGTAGTTCTAACGAGCTCCCAGTCGTATGATAATATATTATATGTTTTTAATTTGTATCGATTAATTACTTCACTACCGGAGTCTACACTTTTAACTTGGGACCATTCATCTCCCAGAAGTGTTTCAGGAGACCTGTACTTTTTCGAACCACATAATCAACTTATTTCTTCTCTCCCCGGCATTTCTGTGCTTATTTCTTCAAAAGAAATACGCAGCAGTAACTGTCATAGACTATGAGGAATCCGACCCATAGACACAGCCCACTCAGTTTCTCGCCGTTTTTTTTTTTCAGTGAGTCGCGACTTCGATCCGGTGGTAGATTCTGAGAAGCACTGCTCTTGCTAGGGCTAGTGCTAGTAAATTCTCTCAGATTGGGCCCGTGAGCTCACCTCCCGTCCGAACATAGATGAAATATCCCCTTATGTTACCAGCGGATAGGTAGGAGAAAATAATAATTGAATACTGCCAACGACAATATCAAGATCAACTTGTATATTAAAATCGTCGTTAGGCCAAATTAACTAGTGTACTCGAGTGATGCGACTATGCTGGTGTTCAAAGCCACAGGTAGGTGCTATTAAGATATCCGTACTTGCTTTATGATAAATGACTTCACGATGAATTAATAACACTTGTAATAAAGATAAAACCTTCATTAATTATAATTTGCGTAATTTTCCATATAATAGACACATAGACCTTATGTTTTAAGACGTGTGGAAGTATTCACATCTATAGGCTCCGGTAACCGATTAACACTAGCGGGAGCTATTATACAATACAAGATATTTGAAAAATGCCTGAATCTCGCTGACGACATTTTCAAGATAAGCTTGCATATATACAAGTTCCAAACAACAACATTCGGACCGTCGGCCTACCGAGCAGTAGCAGCAGCACCTTCTCAGTGGAAGATCTTCCCTTTGTTGATGCCGACGACGAGGCCATAGTCTTGCAGGCGCTCGAAACTTATTTGAGGTGTTCCAGGTGTTCGGATTTGCTAAGACTAAAATGTCGTCAATGTACGAGATACAGCAGTCCAGGCCTCGTAAAACTTCGTCAAGGAACTTCTGGGAGGTTTGAGCTGCATTCCTAAGTTCAAAAGACATAAATAGGAATTCTATCAATACAAATGGAGTTGTGATAGCGGTCTTCGCGATGTCTTCGGGAGCCACGGGAATTTGGTTATAGGCCCGAACGAGATCAATTTTTGAAAAATATTGACTTACCCGTCAGCGTGTGTACATAGTCCTCTATATGCCTGATGGGATACCTATCGGGTATCGGGCGTGCGTTGAGCGCGCGTTAATATCCACGGGGTCTTTCTTCTTAGGTGCCAGGTTTAGCGCCGATGCTGTCTGTGTCGTTCATTAGTGGATTAAAAACTCGATTAAAAGCTCGATTTGCAATCCACGTCAATAATAAACACATTCGAAGCATCAAATTGAGAAATTCACTTTCATTTTGGCCCGTGCCACGTCGATAACTCGTATACCTTCAAACTTAATTAGGCAGTCAAAATTTTAACTGTCAGTAAATCACTTATGTTTTATTGATCGTAAATGTGTTATCTGTCCATCAGCTGAACGCAAGATAAGAATGTTGTAATTCGGCTGTGTTCAGAATACGCTTTGGTTACATAGTTGTTAAAAATTTCTTCTTAAAGAATTAATGCAGATTTACTAATGTCTTCTAGCTTGCTAATCGATTGATCCTTGTTACCACGAGTTGCCTGATCATAATTGTTAGTTTATTAATATTACTTAAATAAATAAGTCCGCCCATTGCGTAATGCCAAATAAAATTTGATTGTGAAAAATAAACTTTAAAATGTAAATGGTTTTGTAACAAAAAAATCTTCGTATTTCCTGCTCGCGTTTTGTAACTTGTTAAAGTCATTATGAATACTAATATAATACGTGTTAATTATAGAAAAAATGTTTATTTAATAATTGGACGAGTAGCTGTATTTTTTAAATAATTTTTTAATATTACATTTATTTTCCCCTTGAAATTTAAATATACGCTCAGGTCTGCCAGTTTTTCAAACTTAGGGTTCCATTATTTTGTACTTCAGTCATTCAGATCAGATTTTATGTTCTTCGAATTCTCACGATATTGGGCTATGCCGTCACCTTTGTGCCCTACTATACTTTTTACCAGCACAATTAGTATAAATTAATGAACAAAAATAAAGTAACGAATAACATTCATGAATATGTCGGAAGTCGTCGTGGTCTAAAGGATAAGACGTCCGGGAATTTCGTATGTAGCGATGCGTCGGTGTTCGAATCCCGCCGGCAGGTACCAATGTTTCCAATGAAATACGTACTTAAAAATGCTTACGATTGACTTCCACGGTAAAGGAATAACATCGTCTAATAAAAATTAAACCCGCAAAATTATAATTTGCGTAATTACTGACGGTAATTACCCTGCCTATTTCTGCCGTGAAGCAGTAATGCGTTTCGGTTTGAAGGGCAGGGCGGCCGTTGTGATTACGTTGCAGATGTCTATGGGCTCGGATAACCACTTAACATCAAGTGGGCTGTGAGCTTGTCCACACATCTAAGCAATAAAAAAAAAACCCATTTAAGCAATAATTTTTTTTATGGAAATGCCCGATTTCTTTGACCGTAGATAACAAAAACTACTTCGTCCATGATTAGGTTTATTTAATTCAGAGATCTCGCAAAAAATATTTCACACAACAAAAAACCCAGATTAAAATCACACTAAATCGATCGAAAAAAAATTTAAAATTCAGTAATAATTCATTCATCAAACTAATGCTGTTTTTGTTCTGTTAATAACGGGATAACCTCAAAAACAATGATAATAAATAGTAGGGTGATAGCAATGTTTTAGTTTAACTATTTAGGTCCCGTAGAATGTTGTCTTCATCGTATTCGACGACAGGAACTCTTATCATGCAAACTGTGCAAATGAAAAATGTAGGGAAATGTAGGGAAACTTGCTAACAGGTATTTTGCTTGTTTATGCCCAGGTTGCCTAAGACTCAGACCGTGACTTATCTATTTAACACATTAGATTACGAACAAAGAATTTTTGCACTAAAATTATCCTGTAAAGACTAGGGGCATCTTTGTAAGAGATTCGTTTTAGGGTATCAAAAATAATGTTAGAAGAAGAAGTTCGTCTTCTGGGCGTTCCAAATCCTTCTTGACATGCAACTTTGTATACTTGTTGACTGCTTCGTAGAAATTTTGGATGATTGCGTAGTTACTTGACAACTAAACCATTACATAATTTTTAAAAGAATATGTATAAGAAAAATAATTCCTGTCTTCCTTTCGGTCTACTGTATGCAAATTAGTGACGGTTACAAATTGATTTATAATACGACAAATTTTAATGTAAAATCACTGATTTAATATACTAATCTATAAATTACACGTTTGGTGTCCGGATTTTAGACACATTCATATGTGTAGCATGTATACTGATGAACATACCGTGCGCATAACGGGAGGGAAATATCATTATACATTCAAGATATATTTATTAATTGGTAGTTTTTTTTAATGATCACTACCATTGACACTTTCTAGAAGCCAACTTTGAGAAAGTGTCAATTTGTAAAATGTTAGTATACTTAATTTTTAGATGTTTATTTTTTATTTTGTTACTGTTGTCATTTGCATAGACTAATATATTAAGTAATGGCGTTTGTAAATCTAAATTGGTAGCAAATAATCTAAATACACTCTCGTGCCGTATGTTTTTGGGTAGCACTTTGAGGATTAGATGATAGAGTTCATGCTTAATGCTTGTACATTTCCAGTAAATTTCCAGGGATTATTTTTGCTACGTAACATTTGGCTCAAAAACTAACTCTCCTGGAGAGGGATTTTTGATAGCTATGATGTGTTCTTCTCAACTTTCATTTAAGAAGATGAAAGTAAATTACTTATCAGTTGGAAACGGTTTGGCTATAGCCCCGATTTTCCTGATCTTCATGAGCGAAAACCAAACATAGCTATCGTAAGATGTCAACTAAATACCAATTGTGTAATAAATCGAAATGAAGTAAATTTGGAGAATTCTGAGAATAATATAATAATAATAATAATATTTACTCAAGCCTCTTACAATACAAACACGTACAAGAATTCTTAACACCAGTATAATAATATACATGGCTTTTAAGAATGTTAAAACATCGTGATTAAAATGACATTGTTAAAAATTGAAGTAGCATTGAAAAATAATCTGTAATACGCCTGTGTTATTTCACCCAACTCTTTTAAATTATATGAAGTGTTGCTCTCCTATATATGCACAGAAATAGCTGCAGAATTAGTTCAGTGTTTCAGAATTAGTGGAAAGGAAAAACATCAAGAAAATATCAAATAAATCTAGAAAAAAATATTATTAGGTTTTTTTTTATTGCTTAGGTGGGTGGACGAGCTCACAGCCCACCTGGTGTTAAGGGGTTACTGGAGCCCATAGACATCTACAACGTAAATGCGCCACCCACCTTGAGATATAAGTTCTAAGGTTTCAAGTATAGTTACAACGGCTGCCCTACCCTTCAAACCGAAACGCATTACTGCTTCACGGCAGATATAGGCAGGGCGGTGGTACCTACCCGTGCGGACTCACAAGAGGGTCTACCACCAGTGATGTCTGTCGCTACCGAAACGGCTACGACAATTTTAACAACGCATTTACTAAACCAAATAACGTCATTCATTACGAGAATCGATTAATTATTTGACTGAAATGATTATAATTCGAATAGATTTACAATCGTTTCGCATTGTTGACACACAACGGCGACATGTTTATTAGTTATACTAATGTATCATATAAATTCGATGTAAATATTTGATTTATAACAAAATATTTAAATAGCGACCTATTTCCAATTGATATAAGAACCATCGTATGCGTGATATTTAAATTCATTTTTAAATATATCGATTTATTAGGGTTGTTAAATAGAAAATAATAATAATTTTTTTTTAAATGATTCATAAAGCTATCGTATCGTAGAATTTATATTTATGTTCTTAGGTAATTAAACTTATTAAGTAGTGTAATGGAATTCGGTATAAAATTATGAGGGCCAGTTCTCGGTATATAATTATGTAAATACAATCAAAATTTATGTTATAATTTAATATTTTAGCTTGGCTCGGTAACCACTTGTGTGTTTTCCAAAATACCATTGAATATTCATAATGAGTATTCTAAATGTGATATACTATAGCACGGTATATCGGGCTTTCATATCAAACGTGATGTCGCAAGTTCTAGATCATATGTATCCGAGGTTTTTGTCTTAAAGTGGGCGGTTGAGCTAACGGCTCGCTTGGTGCTAAGGACTCCATAGACGCCGCAAGGTCAGCACTGGCATAATACCATTGATGACCCTTAAAACGAATATTGAATATGCCTTTGTTGAGTGAAAACCTTTTTAGAATTTCTCTTCTGTTGTTCATTGGTTGCCAAAGCGGGGGAGTTTAAAAATTTAGCAGGTTAAATGGCGGAAATGGTTTTAGTTAATTGTCATCCTCGGCCCGCCCAGTTCCACGAATACTAATAACGATAGTTTCAGAATAATTAAAAAAAAAATCTAAAACAAAAATCCAAATCAGAATCAACAGCATGTCAACCCTGAATAAAAAGTACCGTTTTCATATAATTCATTCGTCTGTGTGTGCGTGTCGGTTCACGCACACAAACACGCAAGCACATTAATATTGACGTGTCGCTTATCTCCAGACCACATCTGATGAGTTACGAGCTGAAGATCCTAATAGATTCAATTTTAAAGGAAATAAAATTGTATTAATGGGAAATTTTAGACTTTTGTTTTTAATGGTTCGTCATTTTAACGGATTTTGTCACGTCAATTTTAAATTAACATAATTTCTGATTATTTTAATTGGTGCTTTGTATATACATAGTTCTCTTTTCCAAAAAAAGCTTTGCCGTTATAATAAAATAACGGCCGACATAGAACAGAGTCATTGGTATTTAAATGCTGGTGTGAGAGAGATAACAAGATGCATGTGCTAGTACTATGCACCTACGCTTCTTTGTATCTTCATAATAATGAAACATCTTTGTACAGCTGATTTCGATTTGTTTTTTTCACAAAAATAATTCGTTACATTTGCTGCTTATAAAATAACACGAGAGCGTTCCTCTCTTCTTCTTCTTCTTCTCTATCGCTCCCTCATTGCTGAGGATCGTGACTCCGTTTCAGCTTGTCGACTGCCAGCCGCCATCGGTTCCGGTCAGTTGCCTGGTGTAGTGCAGCGCTAAGTGGTCCGCTGGTTTGCTCGGAGATCTGGTCGGACCAACGATTGGGGCTCCGGCCTCTAGGACCTTTTCCTTCTATTTTTCCAGTGACCATCAGAAGTTCCAAGTTGTCTACACCTCTGCGGGCAACGTGGCCAAAGTAGGCTCTTCTACAAATCGATTAATAAACCATAGTTTTATTAACCTGACAAAGTTAACCATAATATCCGTACAATAACGAAACTAACTAAATTCTAATTTTAGTCTATCGCTGAAGTTTCGCTTCCAATTTGCCACGACTATCGGATTAGCTAACATATTAAACTGAGCCGCAACTCTCGCCGGCAGGTGTCTCTGTTCACCCTGATCGTAACGCGCCGTGATGGTACCGGGATGACTAACTTCATCTGTGGTACAAAACACAAACTTAAAGATTGACTATATAATTAATTTAATAACTTATATTAGCTTACAGGAGAACTGTTTTTAACCTTATTGGTGTGCAAGTGAGTATAGCCACTGTAGGGAATACCTTTAATATCCTAATATTTGACTATACGTCATTATATGTACAACACTTTGTAATAAATTAGTCGATTTTTTTACTGCAGTTTTATTGTAAAATATAGTTTGTATTTGAATTGATTTCGGAACTAAATATCACTACATGACGTGATGTATATCATATTATATCTTAATATTTTGTACCGCGAAAACCCTGAACACACTTTAATGGCTGATAATGGTAATACACCTGATAATTATTCTGTTTAAAACACTTTTTTCCCCTACCTAATCGTTGGTAGCCTAAGGGGTTATTCCAACTTCACGCGGACCGGTAGGTGAGCTCTTGGACTCTGAGAAAATTGCTAACACTAGCCCTAACAAGACAGCAGTTCGTTGAATCTACCGGCGGATCGGAATCGCTGAGAAGATCCGCCGAGAAACTCAGTGGGTATAAAACACTGTCTCGTTACCTATCGCAACAAAGAAAACGCTCACGCCTGTTGTTTGGTCCACGTGAGTCGAGAAGTTGATAAATTCTATCAATAACAGCGACGCCAGACGTCGGCTCCCTTCAATACTGTTTACCAGTACTGCAGTTTAACACTTACAATGACGTCACACGCTCTTAACTTCATAACTCAGGTGCAGAGTACCCATGTGTAGTTTTGGTAGTAATATTATATTTCAATTTTAAACATAGCCAAAAAAGGAATTTTGTAATTTACACTCAATCATTTTGCTGCTGAATTAACACAGGGTTCCAGATTTTACTACCGGCACTATTCAACTAATGAATCATATAAGTCGTTCAAAACTCAGCTGTTGTTTTAGGAGACCTAACTCGAACTACACTCAAGGGGTCGACAGGCGCGGCCAGAATCTCGAAATCTAACGAAATGTCACTCGTTCACTGTCGATAACTAACAGAGTGTTCGTGATAGTTCATATAATACATGGCGGTTCATGAGGAGTGCCTGTTTTGACATTCGAATTATAATAATATAAACGGCCAGATACAGGGATCGGCAGAAAGCTACCGCCGCAGATGTCACTGATTTGTAAATGAAAAGCCATGTCTTTTGTGATTGCGTATCAGCTTTTGATCTCGCCCTTCTAACATTTAAGGACAACGCAATTCGCTTGCGTTGTGATTGTAATTCTGCTATCATTAAATGCGTTTCGGATTTCTGCGGCTAAGACCTATGATTCACTGCTCGATCTATCAACTATATATATATTTTCAAAAGATGACGATCAGTTGTTCCGGTGCTTCGTGAAAGAATGCATAAATATACCTACACATTTCCACATTTTTCATTACACAATGTTTTCCTTGATGGTGGCAATCATTCGTGAACACGTAGGAAAAAAGGTTTTTTTCATTTCAAAATATTATTATAGTAATTAAATTCACATATTGATGTCATTCAGTATAATTAATTGCGAATCGTCAATAACACTTAACCTTTGTTTTCATACAGTACGATTTAAGGCAAACTCTTGTATTGACCAGATCCTAAGGGCCCTCAGAACTGGTTTTAGCTAAACGCGAGCTTTCACAATCCAATGAAACACCAGATGACGAATTTTAAAGAATCAGGGCCAGAATCGACACTTTCACATTAGGCGTTTTGAATTAATATGTTTATAATGCGTTGATTAATTGTTCGGGTCGTTTATTTAATATAATACCCGTTTACTGAGACTGAATCGAAAAAATCAGCCGCAAGGTCAGTGTTTCGACCCCATATAATGTCAGCTTTGCTTGGTACAGTTGTCCTGTAGACCAATCATCATAAACAACCGGTTGACGTAACAGAAACTTTGTAAGTACACCTGCGAGTAGGAGTTGCGCTCACGACCTCGGCACTCGGTTAGCTGTAGGGATGCTTGGTTACACAAGAAAGGTTTTATGAATGTAGTTGCGGGCAGACTAATTCAAGTGCCGCTTGTGTTTCGACTGCTATCAGAGTCTACGGATACCACTACGAGCATATACTAATTGGCGCATCCAGTCTAGAGGAGATCAAAATCTCAGTTGAATTGTTTGAATGGCTGCTTGTCTTAATACAACGAAAGTATGATTGCTCATTGCTAAGAAATGATTTTAATGAAATACGTACTTAACAGATGTTTACGATTGACTTCCACGGTGAAGGAATAGCATCGTGTAATAAAAATCGAACCGGCAAAATTATAATTTGCGTAATTACTGGTGGTAGGACCTCTTGTGAGATCGCACTCATCTAGGCAATAAAAAAAAGCTTGTCGCGAAAAATAGTCAGCATGATGATCCTTATCCAAGCGGGTTAATTGTAAGATGTTATTCCATGATCGTTATAGTATCCAGTAAACATATTATGATAAGTACATTTTTCATTTGGAGAACTTGGTACGGGGTACAGGTTTGAGGCCCATTACAATAAAATTACAGTCCATAATAGTAAAAATCGGGAATCGATTTCCGTATTACCACATCAGGCTTTCGACAGCCCTAGCTTGACCGAGTCAGATGCGTCTTGTACAGACACCGACCATCTCGTATATCGCGGTAACTTACTGCTTCCACTCTATTATTTATTGGTAGAAATATCTAAGTACTGAAAACAGCACAGTGAAGAGTTATTTAAGATCCGCGACGATTTATTTATTGATCTTTCTTGGTGTATACAGGGTTATATCTCAGACCCGACTCTGCGATGTGTTGTCATTGCAATTGGCAACGACACAATCCTGGTATTGTCCATGTCCATAAGTGACACGGGGCGTGTTATGTGATCGTCTACCTTAGGATTCGTCAAAGTTGATTTAATACGTCAACCAAATAAGGAATATTAGGTCTGATAGTGGCAATGTCGCCAGGGGCAAGTCGGTTAAATTAGTCCACTACTAAGGATGGATGACTGGGAGCACCTGTGGAATAAATAAATAATCCAAGATAAATCAGACACTATCAGATCAGTCTGACCTCAAACTTCGATTGCCTGTAATATTGGAAGTAGAGACTAATATCCAGACTGATTAACGTTTAAATAATATTGATAATGATCGCGCAAACAAAGACTCAAAAAATTTGTTCAACATCAACATTGAATTATTATTTTTCACGCCTTCTTCATCTAGTTTTAGTATAAAAATAATTTCAACTGTGTCAATTAAATTAAAAACTTTGGCGGAATCTTTACTACGTTTTTAAATTATATTGAATTCCCGATATTTCAGCGCCATTTGACAAGCTAAAATTACAAAAGTGGCATATTTATAATGTAATATTTAAATTTTTACTATATTGAGGTTGACGTTTCAAATGTATTTTAATAATAATCGAGAAGTAAGTATGTGTGAAAGCAGATACTTCGTAGGACGCTAAAGACCTTAAAAAAAACCAAAAATATTAGTATTTTCAGAATAATGATTTAAGATTATCCACAGTGCAGATGTCCAATCAGTAACGCAACAAGTTGTCCGCTACAGGTGTCTTCGGCGCCTCGTCTTATTAGTCGCGCTCCGCGGTAATCGCACAAGACGGCCCGGGGCTCATAGCACTTTAAAATTATAACATCAGATATGTTTTACAAAAAAATGTATTTACGAGAATTCCTGTGTAGTTGTTTTTACTTGCTCTCGATTTTCTATACTATTGTCATTAGTATAATCAATGGCACTGCATCGACATGTACAATGAAGGAATAACATCGTGTAATCAAAAATTGAACCCGTTTAATTTAGGAAAATGCTGGTGGCTTGGCGCATTGAGAGCCCGCATGGTCAGGTAGCTTTTTTTTCCTACCCAAGCTGATAGCCTTGAGAGGCTATTTCAACGTAGTCTTAACTAGGAGGTGAGCTTACGGGGCTCAAACCGGAGTGATGCTAACACTAACATTAGCAAGAGCAGTGCTTCGCAGAATCTACCACCGGACCGTAGTCGCGATCCACTGAGAAGATCCGGTGAGAATCTCAGTGGGCTGTGTCTGTGGGTTAGTTCGCTCGTCGGGCCTTTCGTCGCAAGCGACGGGTTCGTCGAGGACGGTGACCGGTGCTTGAGGTACCTAAAGGCACCGTTAGTGGATCTAGAGGATCCGTAATGACGTGTAACGGTAGTAAACACTATGCTGCGTATTTGTGCGGTAGCAGTCATTCATTCCGGCTTGAAGGGTGGGACAATTATTTACAATACCATTGACACTTCGTCTGTTAAGGTAGGTGGCTATCATTTACAGAAACAACACAATAAAATTATTTCTAACACTTGTTTCTAATTTAATTAGTCTGATTTTAACACGATGTATTCTCGTAAAGTTCGTTGCACACTGGTGGGTAACGCTTAATAGGAACACGGTAACGTAATTGAATACAGGTAGATGATTATCGAAGGTTCTCGATGTTATTTATCGCGAGGCATGGACGCGTACGCGCAGATTAAACTTGCTATTATCTCAAGACGAGCTGGTTGCACACCTATGCTGTTAGAGCATTGATTTATTGATTGAGTTTCAGATTTGGTGGCTGGTATAGCCGCTTTCATTTCGATATAATTTCAATGATGTTCGTGACTACCGATACTGCTGTTTGCCTCTAAATAAATCTATCAAGAATCCATATACGACTTTAATTTAGTCACAAAAAGCATTTTTGAACTGATCATCAATGAGATGCTCTCTTATAGG
Organism: Bombyx mandarina; assembly: GCF_003987935.1. The sequence continues at coordinate 2,371,703 of NW_021011500.1, forward strand.
GATGTCGTTTAGTGGTTGTTATGTATCTGCAAAGGCAATGAATTAAAACTGAACGGATTGGTGCAAATTTCGAGAAACAATAAAACAAAGATGTCGGTTCAATCAACTTTAGCCGTGACAACACAAATGTTTATATCCAAAGTGAGAAAAGTTAAGTCTACAGAATCTTGAAAGGAACAATGTAAGAACATTGTTAAGTGATTTAGATGAAAATTTTGTCTGAGACGATAGAATTTACATATTATTTTTTCAGAAAAGACATACCTTCGATCTGGCGACCTATCATATGAGAGTTTTTGTTGTACTTGGTCATATTCTTTATATAAGTATATGACCACATCCTGGACAAAAGTCTCTCTCATTGTGCTCCCAGCTTTAAGCACACCCTTATTACAGACACTCGGTAATGTTGCATTACGTGAGTCGTATCGTTAATTATCGGTTAGTGTTGCGGGCTTAACGATTATATATTTTGATTTACCGCCCAGTACGTAAACGGTAACGGTATTAGCCTTCTTGATTTATCGGTACGAATATTTTGTATGATATATATACTATTGCAAAATATAAAGTTGTTTGATTAGTTTGTGACGACATCAATCTGTTACAAGAAAATGTGGTTTCTATGCCGAATTCTGCGAAATCTATATATTAATACGTGAAGCAAAAACTTTGTATCCCTTTTTACGAAAATTGCGCGGACGGAGGAGTATAAAATTTTCCACACTTATAGAGAATATAGAGAAGAAGTGCTAATATTTTATTAAAATAATGCATAAAAGATACATTAAATCAATAAAGAAAACATTACACACACTACATACCATGTATTTGACGCACACACGCATGCATACTATTTATTGTCAAACTTTTGTTCTTGGCGTATGTTGTCAAATTGAGAATAGATTAAACATTGTTTGTCTTTGTTAATATTTTTTATAATGGCGAAATTTGTGATTATAGAAGTATAAAATACAATCATAATAGTGTACAAACTTACAATTCCAATTAATTATAGTCGAATTTCGACTACTGCGGGACCTCTAGTCATAATTAATATGCCCGGTGGATTAAGTTTTGAATTTATCAGGTACAAAAGTTCTTAAAAATTAATTTCAGTTACGTCACAACACAGTGCAACCAAATAAAATCCGTAAATTGGTAATTGTTTTGTTAGTGCGCACGGGCCAGTTACTGCTTAATACTAGATTAGATAGACTTTAAAAAAACATCTGTAAAATTATAGGACAAAAGTTATATAAAAACAAAAACGATTGACAGTCTGTAAGTCATTCGAAAAGTTAACGAAAAAAAAAAAGATTTCCTTTTCTCAAACCCGAACAATCCACAAACCGACCGCCATTATTATCGCGATCAAAGAAATTTTAATCATCCGCGATTACAAACAAAAGCAATCTAAAGCCAATCGTCTTCCACTCAGTTCTATTGATGAGAAGCCGAAATTCGAGTATAAAGCCCCTATTGTCTGATGAATGGAGACGCTTGACCGCACTGTCGAATTATCTCCGTTCTACTTAGTTTTGATAGATAAATCTTCTGTATGTATTTATTAACTTTTATGGGCGACTGAGCTTAGGCCACACGACGGTAAGTTTTTACTGGTGCACTGTGTGGACACCATTAAGAGTTGCCACCCTCTGTAATATCTAGTACCTACTCTTATACTTTAAATATTATTTCGTGGCAGCCACAAGCAGAATGTTGGTATCGATTGGCTTACAATTGCGATTATAATTACGTACAGACATCACAAACTAACTTTAGTCTTGTAATTCTTGTAATAAGTAAACAGTACCGATCTTTGGCCAGTAATGTTAACTCCTGTTTCATATAATTCTACGAGTTATACTTATTGATTTAAAATGTAGCGTAAATATCTGTGTCGCAATGCACATACATATTTTAACTATTCGGTCAGTATTTTTCAGCGGTAAAATTTCATTTCATATTAATGGTGTTTGAACCGGCCACTTTATACGAAATGAGCAGGTCACTAAGTATCTAGAGCAAACAATATCTTTAAATATTACGTACAAAACTATAATTGATTAATAGTAATGTAATTATCGTAAGTATTTCATAAAAAAAAAACCAGGAATTCAGAAGTACATATTTATAATTGTAATGACCTGCGTCGGTATCGAAGTGTGCTTCATTTTGGGTTCGGTGGTTTTTTTCTGCGCTTCTTTAGACACTTCTAACTATTAATTATTTTTTCTCACTTCGATCTTGTATTAGCAAACCTGGTAAGAAATTCCTGACTACCTAGTACCAGGACGCCTACTCCTAATGAATAATGAGCAACAGCTATTGTTGTTGTAGTCGTCATCAACGAAATCATCGTTCTTCTCCCAGTCACCTGGGGTCGGCGCAACATTTGTTCTCCTTCCATACTCCTCTATCATATACCATTTCTTTCCCTCTTACGCATATCGTCTTTCACGAAATCCATCCATTTCTTCCTCCTTTTTTTGAACTGGAATTGGGCAATGGCTTGGCTAATCCACAAAGAATGGAATTTCTACTAAAGCCCTAAGATAGTACTAAAGTAGTCATACAAAATTTTAGTACGCTAGTTGTTCACAATGCTTAAAAATCAGAACCAACGTGACAGTGACACAACAGAGGTACGGGACGGACGACCCAATATTTTACTTTCTAAGATCAGATCGTTCCTGTTTATAATTTACATCTAGAGTATTCTAAACTAACATCTGCCGGTTGAAGGTCGTATGAATCATCACTACATAGTATAAAACAAAGTCGCTTTCTCTGTCCCTATATCCCTATGTATGCTTAAATCTTTAAAAATACGCAACGGATTTTGATACGGTTTTTTTAATAGATAGAGTGATTGAAGAGGAAGGTTTATATGTATAATAACATCCATTAAATAGTGGATAAATCAATAATAAATTACAGCTTCCGAAGCGAAGCGAGGCCGGGTCGCTGGTTATAGATAACTATGAAACATTAAAACACACATGAAACCAAAAAAATAAAATAATTTTTTTTTAAAAAGTAGCCTATGTTCATCAGGGACAATGTCGGCTTCTAATGGAAAAAGAATTTTTCAAATCGGTCCAGTAGTTTCGGAGCCTATTCGAAACAAACAAACAAACAAATCTTTCCTCTTTATAATATTAGTATAGATTTCGAGAGCTGTGCAAAATTGTCGTTTTTATTCTTAGATATTCAAGATTCTAAAATTTCCTATTAAGGCGAGAACGAAATGTTCGCCCGCAGATCTTAAAAGAAAGTAGTTCGTGTGACATGTAACATATATACATACATATTGATGCACAAAAGCGAACGCCTGTCACTGCCTACACAAATACGAAATAACAAGGGTGGACATATTCATTGAAGTCAGTATCTATCAGGCAGCGCGTGCGCAATGTGGGCGTAACTCATAAACATGACATGTCTCTTTTCTTCTCACACACAATGTAAATGATTAAACGATGTTTATTGCCTGTCTCTTTCTGCGGTATTCCGTCGTAAATAGTACAAACGAGGTATTCTGTTTGTCGAGGTTGTGGCTTTGGGAGGAATGATGTGATTTTCAAGGATTTAGCAAAGTAGGTACATATGTGATTTCCATTTAACTGTTTAGATAACACTTTCGTCTGTGATTCACTTCAGTTGTACAATGAAACAAAACTTTTGCTAAGCAACGATCACGCAAAAGTTTTTGTTATAAAATAAAAACAGATTATTAATTCTCAAAGGAACGAATTACTTAATTTTACCCAATCCACCCAATCTGGGAATGGACTTAAACTCCGAATGTTACTGGTGGTAGGACCTCTTGAGAGTCCGCGCGGGTGGGTACCACCACCCTGCCTATTTCTGCCGTGAAGCAGTAATGCGTTTCGGTTTGAAGGGTGGGGCAGCCGTTGTAACTATACTTGAGACCTTAGAAACTTATATCTCAAGGAGGGTGGCGCATTTACGTTGTGCATGTCTATGGGCTCCAGTAACCACTTAACACCAGGTGGGCTGTGAGCTCGTCCACCAATCTAAGCAATAAAAAAAATGTATTTCCTTTGATTTTTAGTTGTGAATGTCTGTAGGTCTAAGGTCGATGACCACAAACAAAGATTTACATCAGGGATCACGTCAGCTAACTGAATGGCAGTTAAGCCGTTATATGCGTCCGAGTCGCCTTTTTCGTTGTCACGTGGGCGACACCGGATGTGTGTGACGAAACACTGATACCCACGACACATCTATAAATGAAATGAGTGCCCATCGTCTCCATTTAGAGGGGATCTCCCCGATTCCGGAACCGTTCTCTGTGAGGGGACACGAGGACCCAGCAAGCTTTTCCATTCCACCATCACGCCGTGCGCTAACGAAGGACTAATGGCAACTCACTTGCCCCTTGCGGTGTCCACACACACGCGCATACACACAAACACAGACATGCACACACACACACACACACACACACACACTCACGCATTGAATTTCCGGAAGCTTTTTCCATCTTCATGTAGTCGAATTATTCTTCTTCCTCAGTGGTTTTCCAGCGAAGACAAATACTTTTTTCAAACGAAGTAGGATAAAGTGGCTTAGCGGTGATTGCCATTGACCACTTAATGACAATAATAACACAGTTAACGTGGTCACTTTTCCGCCATCACCAGATAAGGACACTACCAACAAATATAATATTCTATATTCATGCGTAAAATATCATTGAATAATAAAAACCAAGAAAATAAGTAACAGAATTACAAAAATTTATAAAATAAGATAAAATTATTAACTTGGCTTGGTCCATGAACGGAGGTAACCACTCACCATCATGTGGGCCGTAAGCTCGTCTTCCTACAAGAGCAAATAAAAAAAAAAGATAAGCAATAATTTTCTAACAGTTCGTTCGTTCTAAACCCAAAATAAAGCTACATACACACATACCTACAGTCAAACTTAATGTTTTTTTGTGTCTGTATTCTCAACAAATGTACCACAAAACACACTTTATCGCCGTGCTAGGATTTCTTTACGTTTTCCTGTTAGTTTTTAAATGGGTTCTTACCGACCACTTGAACAATCGTGATGTTGACTTCCACTTTACGAGTTCACGTTAAGAGGTCGTTGACCTATGCGCAATAAGATGCATCAGCATTTCGTTAGAGAAATTTTGTTAAAAGTCTAATATCAAAGTATAACATTTTGTCGTGTTCATAGCAAATGAGCTGAAATTCCACCTGGCGTTCGGAACCCATCAATGTTTCAATTTCGGTGGAGATGGACGGATTTATATTTACTGCACACATAATAATAAATCCTTATTGAATAGTGCTTTATAAATTTTGATGGCATGGAAGCACCGCTATCCTGCCTGTTCCTATCAAGAAGCACGAACGCGTTCGGCCTTGAAGGATGGGGCTGCCATTGCACAATACAGTTGACGTCGATCCCGTGTCTCACGGTAGAACACGGCGTTCATGTTGTGAGGTCTATGGGCTCTGGTAACCGCTTAACACCAGCTGAGCCGCCAGCTCGTTTACCGATCTAATGTAATGAAAGTACTTGAGATTGAAATCTATAATAACGGATATCCACACTTCAAACTCCAGACATTGTCTTGCTGGCTTCACATTTGCAATATGTCTTGGATCATTGTTATTCGTTGATATTCCTTCATCTTGGAAGTGATTCGTATATAGCAATCGTGAGCTCCAGCTTGAGAGTCGGACATTTCTCGGGAATAGCTGTTCTACAAGTGATAATTAGACCTCATGGGTCATGATCTGTAGTGGCTGTAGGGTTGATGGAGTTCTAATAAGTTACAATTCGATAAACCAAAAGATCGGCTATCATACAAAACAAAATACGGCACGTACTTAGAGAAAGCTTCAAAGCCTTTAAAATAAAACAAAGCTAATCATTCTTTATCGGAGCTTAAAGTCCATTAATTAAAGGTAAAATAAAAAAGGTATCTCACGTCCCCACCTGCAAATTAACAATTCAAGATTTAAAAAAAAGTCGTAAAGACCACCTACATGTCTTGGTGACAAGCGGGCGCGTGCAAACGAGCGACTGGGTGGAACCTATATCGAGCAGTCGGTCGTTTTCACTGGGTATCAGTATTTTCTCATAAAAAATGAGTAGGTATTTTATTATTAAAAGTAATTTTCATCAAAGATTTTTCAAAGGCTTAATATTAGGTGTTCATAAAAGTTCGAAAAGGGGCCTCATAGGCCTCAGCTTGACTGCGATCCTGCCGTTATTGATGTATATATGAGTGGCGGTAATTAGGTCTACCTTCAAACCATCCGATACGAATGCATTTGGGAATCTGGTCAAAATACAATATTATAATGATAGTTTTGATAGCTTTAATTACGTTCCAAATTTCAACTGGTAGCATACATAATTATCGTGCATCTAACAATTGCGACTGTGAAAAGTCGCAGTATGATCGCAAGTGAGTCCCAAACCTAATGATTAGTTTCAAGTAAAGCGCAAAGAGATGATAATTAAATAAAGTCCGGTAGCGGCTCGCCGTCATTAATCAGAACTGAATCAGAGGTAGGTATTTCATTTATCGCCCAATCCTGGTTTAACATTAATTATGTGTGACGACTTTAAATTAGAACCTTAGTTTAAAGGCATTCGTATTTTGGTGAACTTATATTCCAGATCATTATATTCACCAACGAAACGACTGTTCGAATATTGAAAAATATCCCTAAATCGAAATGCGTAATTATTGGACTTTAATTACGTTTTTTTCGTACCGCACTTAAAATTATTTTTCGTGAGAATAACACAAGCATTGCTGGTCAACGAAAACTTCCAATAATTACCGCTCCAAGTACTTATTTATTGTACGAATTAAAATATCGGTACCAAAAGTATTAGTACTATCTCTACTCCTTTCCCTCCTCTGTCCAGACACGTCTCCACCAAGTCTTCCTTTTTCACTCTGTCATTCTACTCACTCCGGAAGTGGACAAAAATGGCCGCCGGCTGAGAGCTTTAATTAAAAGCTCGTGTAAGTTATCCACCTTCGGAAGGTGCTATTGATTTTTCAGAAGGGTTGAAGTGATTAAGGGCTAAAAGGGATATGTTTTTTTTTCGTTTGAGACGTTCCTGTTTTTCTGTCTAGATGGGTATTGATGTGCCCTTTGAACGCGCCTTTTGAATTACTAAATCGAATTGGAAATAATTAAGAGTGCTTGGGGGCTTAAAGTGGTGTTTTCGTGGCGAGATATACAGGATGTACTTTATCGATATCGATTATAAAATGTACTTAATTGTTCAAAACGAAACTGAATCAATCTGTCTTTTCATTTGTTTCAGGTAAGGTCACAATTTATAGGGACAGAAACTGAGAAGTAAGTCAAAGTAATTATCACTGATTACCAGAGAATACAGCATAACCCTTATACTGGTCCGCCATTCACCTTGACACAAGAGGTAGGTGATAGAATTGTACTGTACCAAGGAGTGATCTACCCTCCGCAACAAATGATCACTTCATGGTAGAAACTGAGTGCATAAATATAAACACCTCAATTTTAAAACAAACTGCTGGTGTTCATGTTTTATCACATGGATACATATTCGTAGTAGGAGCGAGGTATATAAATAAAATATGTATGTATACTCGTTTTGGAACATTTTGGAGCGTCGCAGAAGTTATCTGTTTAATATGGGACCAGTATCATACCTCCATACAACGAATCTCCAGTGTGAACTCCTTTGAGATAAAATATGTGGTATTTCTCCACGATTCTAATATGTTTTTCTTCAATTCGAGGAAAGTATCTGGTGCTTTCAATGTCGGCCATTCTATATACCAGTTTTCCTATTGAGACAATAAAATCTAAACTATCCAAGAAGAACCATTTCAAAGCCACATCGTTCCAAAATAACATGAAACCATTCAAAACAAAGTACAACCGCACTGTGCGTCTACAGCACATCAAAAAACACTGAAATCCAACACCAGGGACGGCTCAAGGCTGTTTAGAAAGTTAATAAAATCATCAGACGCAATGATCTGATCATCAAATTTGTTTGTTAACCCATACAACGCGACACAACAATAAAAATAAGCATACTGTTGAAATCCATTTTACGACAACTCTCTATTATTATTATTATTACATCGTCCAACGAAACGATCAGTGTACTTTTGAAAGGTCGTAAACGACCAAAACTAACCAAGAAGAAGAAAGACGTATCTTCTTGTCTTTGTGTTGGGCGAGCTGACGGCCCACCTGGCATTAAATTGTTACGGAACCCGAATGCCGACACTCACCCTGAGACACGATGCCTATGTCTCAATATTGCGTAACGGCTTTCTCCCCTTCAAACCAGAACGTTTGTAGTAGTTTATGCTCACAAAATGTCTACCACCAGTAATTATGCAAATAATGATATGAAATTTTTGTGGGTTTGATTTTATTGCACAAGCTTCAATCTGAAAATAAATCCCTATAATTTACTAGTAGCTCGTTAGCATGTTTCAAAGCACCTTTCGTCATGAATGAAGTGTAGTCACTGACGACATTATGTACTTGAGTTAGACCGCCGTCTTGGTTCTGTGTAGATTGTTTCAGAAGGAATTTGTACATTGCGAGCTGCGTGGGCGCGCGCTTAGAATCGTCGGAAGCAGTGTACGGTCGCTTTACGATCGCTGTATCGGGATAGTATCGTGTAGTCAGCGCCTATTCGGACCGGTCGGGGTGCGAGTGTTAGCGTTTTACGAAATATTGTAAATTTTTTAATTCAACTTTATGTTCTAAGGAAGTAACTTACTTCTTTGACTTCGATTTTATTGTAAATATAAATTTTGAATTTGTATTTAAATCCATTTAGCAGTAAATATATCTATAGGCATTGCATACAGGCCATCGCTATGGTTATGTTAGATAGTTAAATACAGTAAACAGAAAAAAACGGACTTATCGTTAACTAACCTAGATTTCTGAGAAAATGTATTGTTTGTTACACAGCCTTTACGTAAACTTTTACTTACTTACAACTTGGCAACCCACAAAGATCTCAACCCAGAGACCTCAACCTTTGACGAGAGAGATATTCCGAGATTCTTCTCTCTCTTCGCCAGTACACCTATTTCGAATAGTCAACACAACCCCAGAAACTTATTTGTGCTTCTAGCATTGACGATATTGACTGTGAGCACTTATTTATTTATTTAGCTACATGAATCGCAAGCGCGTGTCGCTTACTTCTCTTCTTATTTTTCTGGGTGAAATTCACACTATGAAGATAATTTTTTCTTTCAATTTTTTATGATCGTCCGCCTGACTGACGTCAAACCTGATTTGAAATAGTAAGCTAGAGATTGGGAAATTAAGTTAAAAATAAGGCTGCAAATACCGTAGCACATACCTTCAGAATTGTTATATTTATTCAAAGTCAAACAAAAGTCATCAATTTGTAAGATATTTTAATTTAGATCACTAGTCATTATGCGAATTAATTTAAGATATTGCACAAAATGCGCAAAGGGATTGGAAAAATGGCATTATGTTATTTATTCTGACCAATCTGAAGTAGATTATAAACTACGTCATTTGAAATCATATTCTATACTTTAATTCATTAACACATCGAAAACTATTGGGAATGTAAACAGAGTAATAATAATCGTAAAGCAACGCCCTATCTGGGACCACACAACATCAATATATTTTTATAGGGTTCATTACAGAGCGATGTCTATTCCACGGAGCCGATTCCTGGAACTAGTTTGTGTTCGATGTTAATTCAATGTGTAATATAGTATTGAATTGATGGTGTATTATGACAGTTAAGGTAATGATTGTCTCATTACAAAAACATCATGGTTTAATAAGTTTTTATTTAAATAATCATTCTTACGGATCCGTATTTAATATAATCAGTACGATCAATTAATGAACTACAACGTAAAGCATACTGTCGTGAATCATATTTTATATAATAATAATTATTTAGTAATAACAAGGGATTAATATTAATAACAAGGGATTTTGCGGTAGGCAGCGGCTTGGCTCTGCCCCTGGCATTGCTGAAGTCCATGGGCGACGGTAAACACTCACCATCAAGTGGGCCGTATGCTCGTCAGCCTACAAGGGCAATAAAATAAAAAAAGATTAGCCGTAAACTTGAAATTTACTAACCACTTCACATCGGGTGAGCCCTGAGCCCGAACTCTAGTGAATAGCTGGCTCACAGGCCTTACTCGGTCTTTCAAGAGATGTCTGATGCGAGTCTTCGGTTGTAGGAAGCATCGGTGACCATTTACCATCCGGTGGGCTGTGTGCTCGTCTGCTTTCGTATACAAAAATGCTTTAAGCTTTTAATTTAGAGGCCAATTTTATAATAACGTGCTATGAACGAAATATGTTGACATAAGAGATAATTTAAAACATTTTTCATTCAAGAAGAAACTCAATTACAAATTTGTATTTTTATTACGCATTATGTTTGTGTATGTCACGTTTTCATGTATAATATATTTGATATTAAATTTTTGACTGTAATCTACATGTCATTGAAATGAAAGTGTGTAAAATGAAAACTTAGAATTTGTATTTTGACTGTGTAGTTAGTTATTATTGAATCTCAGTATGACCATTTAATTTTGAAACGTAAAAGTATTGGACTTGACATTAACAATGTTAAAGTTTCAAGTAATAAACATTGAAATGAGTTCAAACAGTTAATGTTTTGTGATGATGGGATAATCTGGGATCTTAGAAGGATCTGCCTTTCTCATGGTTAACAATTACCGTCTGTAGGCATCATCGTGGATGCTGTCACAATGAAGTCCACGACTCAGATTTGTAGGAATGTAAGGTTATGCCGTCTGTCAGATCAGAACTCATTTGCTATGCGTTCAACACGTGGGGACGGTGGTGGTACTATTCCTGCGGCTATTAGCATGTCTGCACCATGTAACCATCAAGTCAGAAATAATATATTCGATCATCGAAGCTTATCAAAATTTTTGTTACTCTATATGTGCAGACGGCCAACCAGGTGATAAGCGGTTACCGGAGTGCGTAAAGGTAACACAGTTTGAAATAATCGACAAAGGAAGATCTTTCACCAAGTAGGTTTCAACATTCGGTACATCAACAGTGACAATGTTATTGTTAAGAACTTGTATTAATTTGGTGTATTAATTTGATTACTGGTGGTAGGACCTCTTGTGAGTCCGCGCGGGTGGGTACCACCACCCTGCCTATTTCTGCCGTGAAGCAGTAATGCGTTTCGGTTTGAAGGGTGGGGCAGCCGTTGTAACTATACTTGAGACCTTAGAACTTGTATCTCAAGGTGGGTGGCGCATTTACGTTGTGGATGTCTATGAGCTCCAGTAACCACTTAACACCAGGTGGGCTGTGAGCTCGTCCAACCATCTAAGCAATAAAAAAAAAATAACACAAACTAACCTTGAAAATGTCATTAGCGTGATTTAAGCATCTGTGAAATAGCTTCTACTCTATGATAAGCATATATGTTTCAACCCTACGATCCCTAAAAATTTATTAAGTCTTAGCGATATGTTTTAGACACAATTAACACAAGACAAACCATTAAAAAGTAACGGAAATCATGGTTGTTGAATTTAAATCGATTGACAAATAAAAAACGATTGTTACTACATTTATGGATGACATTATTAGATACTAACACGCACGAAAACACGGGAAAAAGCTCCGTTTTAAATATTACATTCGATATAACACGACCAAATACAGTATCCGTATTTGTGACCGTGTATGTATATGTCATTCAGCAGACGCAGATAAGCTTCATGTGACATTGACATAAACCAATAGCTGTCATCTGTCAGTTTTGTATCGTGACGTATTATTATAGTAAATGGATTGAGATAAACATTGATTGATACGTTTTAATTATTGTTTTACATGTTACTGTATAATTCCGGTTTTAGTTGGAAAACTATTTGTGTAGTCTTAATATTACTATGTATTTTGTTTGCAGCCTAAATACATATATTTGTCTGTTTATTAGTGTGGCTTTCCGTTTTATAAGTTTTCAAATCGTTTATTCGATCATTTTAATTCAGAAATTAGGAGACAGGTTTTTCCCATTTTCTATTTTCAAGAAAATTGTTAATAGCACAACAAAAGAGAGAATGTAGTAGATAAAATGAATCTAAATTTTAACAAGAAAGTGATTATGGTCGTCTAATTCTTCCGAAATAAACCTGGGCTTGTGATGTTAGCCAGTGTATTTACTAGTGATAGAACGCCTTGTGAGACCACAAGGGTAGGTACCACCACCCAGCCTATTTCTGCCGTGAAGCAGTAATGTGTTTCGGTTTGAAAGGTGGGGCAGCCGTCGTACGTACAGTACGTACTATACTGAGATGTCTTAGTAGATGTCTATGGTCTTCGCTAACCACTTAACACTAGGTGGGCCGTGAGCTTGCACACTCATCTATGTAATAAACAAAATAAAAAAAAACAAATATGTTAAACCCTAAATTGAAATGATGACGAAAACATTCAGTAGAAATTAGATTGAACTAAAGAAATGTATAATGTCATATCCCTAGAGTATTTTATAAGCGAAATATTGTTCTTAAATAGACGAACAAATTCTAGGGCGCACACAAAAGCATCTCAGTGTTAAATTAAATAAAAACCACTTATCCACAACAACAATACTCATCAACACTCAAGCGACAGTATCAGTGGCACAGCTATCGATTACCGGTTGACAAGTTAATGCGGCCGTCAAACGTTCTCTGCGGACGGCAATGGATACCGTCTAATTACAGCCCGCTAAATCTCATTAAGCCGCCATCTTGGTTATTACAGGATGTTGACAGCTCTCGGAGATACCCAGATGGGATTAGGACATTCTAGGCCATGTAATAAACTTGGCAGGCAGCGAGAGGCAATCACGCGTTCCGGTTTGAAGGAAATGGTTATTTTTACAACATACATACATAAAGTTATAGCAACAGTTCGCTCAGACCTGCACCATAATCTTATCTACGTCAGCCGCGAAGCAATGGTGCGTTCTAGTTTAAAGGGATGGCTTCTATGCAACAAAGCTTTTGTTACCATGTCTCAATGTTCCCACCTTCACCCAATATACACTTGTCACTTTTTGAGGCCCTTTTAAGAAACTGGAAAACGGTCCTTCAGTCCTCTTGTTCATTAAATGACAATATAAACTATATAAATAAGATGTGACAAATGAGTAGAAACCTGTTAATTTTTAATAATCAACAATTAACATACTGTGTCAACTTATCTCCTAAACTTTCCAAGATAGCAGACTAATGTACACCAGAGGAGACGTCGTACATAACGACGTGCAGGCCTACGGTGTCAAGGAACATTCGGAACATTCGCAGAGCGCTGCCCGTGACAGAGGACTTCGCGGTTGTGTAGCACAAAGCATAAGAGTAAAGCGACTAAAGGAGAGCCAAGAATAACACGCTTGAGCTGATCTGTCTGGCAAAAGAACAACAGGATGACGGATATCCGCACGCTCTAACCCAAACAGCTATTTCTGAGGTAAGAGCAGGCGGGGACCGTCTATGCGGCCTTCTGATAGTCTGTTGACCGAGAAGTTCGGAGGTTGTTGATCAAGGAGGGTTTTACTTGTTTGAACTCCGACTAACACAACCTACCTTCGCTAACGCGTAGCCAAAAGCCCAAGCGATTTTCTATTGAAAAAGTTTTTTTTTTCTACCTAAACTTATGGTCTAGAGAGACCATATCAGCGTAACCTTAACTAGTAGGTGAGCTCACGGGGCTCAAACCTGACGATATTGCTAAAATTAACCCTAGCAAGAGCCGTGCTTCGCAGAATGTACCACCGGATCGGAAACGCAAACCACTGAGAAAATCCGGCGAGAAACTCAGTGGGCTGTGTCTGAAAGTTAATTTACTGGCCGAGCCCTTCGTCGCAAGCGACAGGTTCGACGAGAACGATGACCGTTAGGTCAAAGCACCGTTAGTGGATCGGGAAGATCCGAAATGACGTGTTTGAAAAAGTACTCATTACTTTTCATAGAGAAATTCCAATGCAGTAATAGAAAAAAACGTCTTTAAAATAATTATAGATAAGCGATATTGCAACATGAAAACGCTGGCGCTTACTCCTTCGACTGTGGTTTAAGTCGGAGACAATTGGCACGTCACCGGCAGAGGTCGCTTTCGCAAGTAACCACAAATCACGAGCCTCGCCCGCCGGTCAAACTGAGCCGCTGCTATGTTCCATAATATCTACAAATAACTTTATAGCGATATAACTTACGTCCTTATGGTTAGGAATAAATATGCAGTGTGTGTATCGGGAATCGCCTTTGAAAACAAAAAATATATAAAAAGTTGAGTGACTTTGGATATAACATTGGTAAAAAAAGGAATCATTTTGTTTTATTACCAAAGCATTGCACGCAATGTAACTAAAACTCAAAAGGGTCAATGGACGTGCGATGCGGGGATGTGTGTCAGCCGTCCCTCGATCGCGAGTTCATAAAACTACAACGACTGGTATTAGTGTTTTCGCGTTGCAAATAAATGCTGTTGTCGCCTATTTAAGTTTCTTGTTCCTTATCGGCTTCAAGATCGACGAATAGCTATTTTGTATGCTGTACGTAATCGGTTAGATCAGTGTTAAACTAGTGTCTTCGTAAACTACAAATCAAAATGAATATTAACATTTACCAAAATATAATAACTAGAGATTATGAGCTAAATATGACAGAGAGAGAGAGAGAGAGAGAGAGAATACACTTTTTGCACACCAAAACACAATTTACATTCAATTAACAATCACGATACATTTGTACAATTGAAGTCGTCGTGGCCTAAAGGATAAGACGTCCGGTGCATTCGTTGTTGCGATGCACCGGTGTTCGAATCCCGCAGGCGGATACCAATTTTTCTAATGAAATACGTACTCAACAAATGTTCACGATTGACTTCCACGGTGAAGGAATAACATCGTGTAATAAAAGTCAAACCCGCAAAATTATAATTTGCGTAATCACTGGTGGTAGGACCTCTTGTGAGTCCGCACGGGTAGGTACCACCGCCCCGCCTATTTCTGCCGTGAAGCAGTAATGCGTTTCGGTTTGAAGGGTGGGGCAGCCGTTGTGACTATACTGAGACCTTAAAACTATATCTCAAGGTGTGTGGCGCATTTACGTTGTAGATGTCTATGGGCTCCAGTAACCACTTAACATCAGGTGGGCTGTGAGCTCGTCCACACATCTAAGCAATAAAAAAATATATACATACTTACATATAATACATACTAATATACTTACACACACATTTTAAATCAACAGTATGGAAATAATAAATGATGACGCAAACAAACAGCACTAAGCAAATGACTATGGTGATCATGCACAAGACCTACGCTGCTGAAATTGATGGTCATTCTTTGTCATTCATGTTATCGAATAACGAGTGCATTCCACACTTGGACGTTTAATCAGACTTGATTTAAAATCTCTCCGCACCGGTGACTTATGAACTACTTACCGATATGAAAGCTACACAGAACCTAGTCTGGTCCTAATGAAATTCGTACCATTTAATCTCCGACTGGAACTTAGAAATTAATCATGAATTGTATTTTTAACTGCATGGGAATAAAGGATTTTTTTTCTCTCTGGCCTGGGACCGAAACTCCTATGAGGTCTCCGCGCTTAGGGGACACGCTGGGTATGTGGGACTGGACTAAAGGCTAACTCATCTTTGAGACATGAGGTTGACCTCTTAACTGTATTGTTTCATAACGAAATATCAACAGCATTAACAAATTTAAGCTTCCAAATGAACACGAATGCCAAAAAAACAAACCCCATAAAGAATACAGCTTTTCTTCCAACGGCACCCTTAGTAATTTATTCAAAACTATTTCATTTTCAACACAAGATTCCTTGATTCTAAACTTTCACCCCCTTCCGGACGAATAAACCGGGATGGAGCCGGGCTAAATACAAAAGTTACTTCTTACCGTCGTAAACAGTCAGTCCCGGGGCGGCCGTCACGTAGAATCACTGCAATCCTTGCATCGGGCCAGAGTAGGATGGAGCTATACTAACGATATGCAGATAGAGAGAGATAAAACAAAAGACGTTTTGCAGTCGTCATAATTTCTAGTGGCAGACTAATAATAAAGATAAAAGCTGGGCTGGGTGCTGGCTTAATATTTACGTTGGGGCGATAATGTGGAGGATTCTGTATCTGTAGAGGTTCATAGACTGTTAGATTTGTATGGATCAAAGTTCTACATTAATAAAAGTATGCTGATACGTATATTTTTACCGACTTCAAAAAAGGAGGAGGTTCTCAATTCGGCTGTATGTTTTTTTTTTTTTTATTGCTTAGATGGGTGGACGAGCTCACAGGCCACCTGGTGTTAAGTGGTTACCGGAGCCCACAGACATCTACAACGTAAATGCGCCACCCACCTTGAGATATAAGTTCTAAGGTCTCAAGTATAGTTACAACGGCTGCCCTACCCTTCAAACCGAAACGCATTACTGCTTCACGGCAGAAATAAGCGGGGCGGTGGTACCTACCCGCGCGGACTCACAAGAGGTCCTACCACCTGTAAATATATGTATTTATGAGTAAAATTAAATTTGACATACATTGTCTGTTCTAAAGCAGTTACGCCAAACTTCTTACGTGCGCTCATGTGCACGCGGTTTTTTAAGGATGAATGAAAATAAGTACCGGCCTATACTAGACCCTCAAATATTGTATGACACCTCCGCCGGTATGACTTCACTATTCAAATGGTAGAATCTATAGACACTTAACGCTTAGTGTCCAATAGCTTCTCGAATTCTATATCCGTGACGGCATATTGTTGTCGTGTCACCAACGCTCTAACTCGCTGTAATATTAGTCCACTACCGTGATTAAAATGGTGAATGTGGACGTAATAAGGGCCGTCGCACACGATCGCGCGTCGTGTCACGTCCGAGTCGCGTCACTCGCGCGTCACGTCGCTACTGTCACGTGAGGGAGCACCGCTCATTTATTCATAAAGGAAAGTTGTATGTAATTGTAATTATCTTAATATTTTAGAATTTATAATTGGTTGAGGAAAAATTATTTTCGGATTATAGTATGTATGAGCTTGTAATAAAATCTCTTTGGCTATATATACTATTTGTATCTGGCTGGTTTTGGTATCATTAAAAGTTTAAAATTTAAAGAAGATAATTCCAAATTCAAATTAGGAAAATGTGTGATTTTTATTTATTTTAAAATTTTACTACAAAAAAGGTAAAAATGCAACGAAAGAATGCGAAAATACTTTTTCCCCAACCTATCATATACAACAAAATGGTATGTACGTTAAATATTCCATTACTCGATTTGTTTCTAAATTATGTTCATTCTGATTTTAAATGGATATTAATGAAAGAATAAAATACGGTATTTAAGGTTCATAATTAAGAAAATTTGACAAAGTAACTTGACATTTTGAAATAAAATACATAAGTCTGTAACTGTACTCACCTTTATAAATAAATGATGCAGATATAGTTAAAACGGGAACTCCTCTTGTAAGCAAAGAAAGTTAGCTCTTTAGTATATGTACTGAAATATTTACGTCAGTCTCCATCAAATAAGTTTAGAATCTTAAATAAACACGAAAATATACTAATAGCTATATAATACTGGGCTTCATCATTGCTGAAAACTTAATTGATGAAAAAGATAAAAAAAATATTGAACAATTTTGATCGTCATTTTTCAATTAGAAACTCCAGATAACCGTTCCAATGAATGTGCAGTTACGTAGAAATTTCTAAGCCCTATTCGCCAATGATGAATTTACAAAATGAAAGTTACATGGAACAACTTTCATATTATCTCGGGAGTAATGGTCGTTATTCTTCAATGTTCGCTGCAAGTAAGTGGCGATGCAATTTGCTTTCATCTCTGGGTTCGTACAGTACGTCTATCTACCAAGCTCGCTATCAATCATCTAGATTGATGTGTAGCGAACGGTTCTCAATAGCAATCGAGCGGTAAATATAGGCGCGTAGTCTTAGATCAGAGGATCGTTCATTGTTATAGTCTATACCGACCGTTATTAGTCAGAAAACGGGGATGCTATTTCGGACTCCTCTACTATTACCCAATAATAGTATGCTCATGTTATTTATTTGTCCAAATCAATTCTAAGCTAAAGCAGTGGCATGGTTAATTTGTACTTTGCACTGTTAAGCTTTAACATAATAGCATAGCTAAAATTCAACTGAAACCTTATTTAAAATACAAATTACTTTTGACTATATGTTTATTAATAACTGGCTCTATCCGTCCGCTTCGCTGGGCATTTAAAATTAACATTATCGTTTTTCACCCCCACAAAGATTCTCATCATTAACGCTCCCGCAACTGGTGTAAGGAGTCCAACACTCGTATAAATATTAGACTATCCATTAAGTACATGTATTTTCTACATGTATACCAAGTTTCAAGTCAATCGGGTGCATGTTTCAGTAGTAAGAAACAAATTGAATTGAAATTTGTTCCTATTTTGTCAAACCATTACAACTTAGGAATCGCCCTTACTGTACACATGAAGTCGCAACTAGGTATATCACCGATACAAGTCCATTTAAGCACGTTCTCATCAGTAAGCATTTGAATGCGGCATAAATCTGTAATGCCGCTGGCATTTACCGACTTCGCAACCGCAGCAAGCGCTGTTCACATTAACAACTCCGGCTGTCGTTTAATTAGATCGAACGTTACTTAAAGCGCACTTAAATTCTGCATATACCCTTTCTTAATTAATCAACAGGGCTAGTGCACCTACGCTCACTTTCGCTTCTAATCGTGTTGCGGCTAATGAGCGCCATCTGTGGAATTTTGGTGTAATTAAAACAAATAACGCGCGTTGCGGCGTTTGTTTCGCGGTCGCGCTGACGTGCAGTGCGTGTGACTCCGGCCTTATTCGCGCGTCGTGGTGCTAAGCAGCTTGTTCCTTTGTTTTAAGTAATGAGCCACCTTATTTGGTCAACTGATAAATACTTTATTCCGTTTGAGATTTAATGGTGCATCTATTCGGATTAATGAGTTACTTTAGACTCTATTAAGTTTTTTTAATTGCTTAGATGGGCGGACGAGCTTACAGCACGTCTACGACGTAAATGCTGCCACCCATCTTGAGATATGAGTTCTAAGATCTCAATATAGTTACAACGGCTGCCATACCCTTCAAACCGAAACGCATTACTGCTTCAAGGCAGAAATAGGCAAAAATAGGTGGTAGTGCCTACCCTTGCGGATTCACAAGGGGTCCTATCACCTATCTAGACGTTTGATTTTTATTACAAGACGTTATTCCTTAACCGTGTCAATCGTGAACTGTGTTAAGTATTTCATTAGAAAAATTGGTACCCGCCTCCGGGATTCGAACACCGGTGCATCGCTCAATACGAATACACCGGACGTCTTATCCTTTAGGCCACGACGACTTATTTGTTAGGAATTACAACACCCAAAGCGAAAACATTCAAACGAATAGTAGCTGAATTCTAAAATATCGACGACTAGTGATAAATGACTGGTTTGTATAATAGGGGGGCAGTTTCATTTTATCTCGGGAATACCTCAGGTTTAATCTTTAGAAAACTTGCTACTAACAATGCGTCGAGCTTAATATTGTTTTTCTAGTACTTATCGAGCCCAAAGTGTCGTATATATGAAGCTCGCTCCACCACAAGTGATACTAACTCATGTGACAGGAGGCTGCGGTCGTGCATCAGATAGAGAGCCAGGCCGCCGCGCGCCATCTATCGTCTCTCACCCGATCTAAATAACAAGTCGATCGCGCGGATAAATCGGCAACGTCTCCAGCTCGCCGCTTGTTAGGCGCACGTAATTAACGGTCGCCCTCAATAGCCAATTCCTTGCGGCCATTATGACTTAAAACTTACAAAACCGCGTTTGGATTCCGCCTTTCGAAACCTTGATACGTCACAGCTGTGTAGCTTGACGGGCCCGAGAAGTACCTTGCGGAACCAGCGGATCCCATAATGTTCTGTTTTTGTCTCGGTCCGTCCCCATAAATTATTCTAAATCGGGTTCGCATTAGATATTCAGAGGTTAAAATGGAAAGCTGGTGCATTTTACTAAAACATTCCCAGTCCCCTGATCGTATATCAATCGCTTCGATAGCGTCTCTTAGTTTCGTTCCGGGAAACAATGCGTGCGACCTGCTACCTGTTGGTTGTCGGTCGCGATTTGTGGTCGCACTAGCGGATAGGGCTAGCAGGTCACCGGTCAAGTTTCTGCCTTAAAAACCAATAGTTTCGTCAAACAACTGAACTAATTGATGTAGTTGTAAGTATTATAATATACCGCAAGGTACTTCACATAAGGAACCAAAATTTAATTATGCGATTCGCTGAAATATTTTCTTTTCTGGTAACCCTACACATGCGGCCGGATTCAATGATATCTATGGGATAAATCTCGAGCGTGGTAAAGCACAAGATGCTTTTGTTTGGTTCTGGCGGACGATCCGAGGATACATATGTACGTCACTGTTTAGTAAGTGCATTCGAATATCACGTTATTTGCGTAATTATATCTTGTATAATTAGGGACCTTTGCTACCGTTTATCGAAGATTTTGTTTGTTAGTTTAGGGCAGCCGACGGCTAACTGTCGTAAACGGAATAGTTATCTGCATGTCATTTAAAATGCCAATATACTTCATGTTAAGACCCTTTGACTACTTGTAGTAATGGTGGTAGGACCTCTTGTGATTCCGCATGGGTAGGTACCACCACCCTACCTATTTCAGGCGTGAAGCAGTAATGCGTTTCGGTTTGAAGGGTGGGGTAGCTGTTGTAACTATACTTGAGACTTTAGAACTTATATCTCGAGGTGGGTGGTGCATTTATGTTGTAGATGTCTATGGGCTCCAGTAACCACTTAACACCAGGTGGGCTGTGAGCTCGTCACCCACAAAACCAATAAATAAAAAACTTTCAGTAAAGTTAATAAGCCAACTTAACATGCGTGCCTATCATCATCTCCTTGTACTCTTTATCACGCTGCAGCTCATTCGAGCCGCCCCCTGGGGACTTTATTGACAGTCAGAATGTTAAATATCCAACAAATCCTCAACTCATTTCATAGTTTAACATAAGTGTGTATTACGCCGCTTATTCGTTCACTGCTGATATTCGAATTTGAACCTAAAATGAGTTGTGGGAACTTAAGTAAGATTTGTGTTAACTAATTCTTGATAGATTTAGGTACAGGATGATGCATTACATATACGAATTTTTTAATAATTAAGTATTAAGGCAACCCTATAATTTGATTAGTGTTTTTATGTAGAAATTAGACAAGATGACGACACGTACCTACTAATCGCTGTCTATGAACTCTGGATATGCCAGGTGAACAATTAGAGCCCTGTCCACCGTAAATAGCCAACCTCGTGTGCTATAGGTCATATCATGAGGCTAGAGTAATTCAAGTTGATTAAGAATTTCGATAGCACAACACAGGAGCCNGCCCTATAATTTGATTAGTGTTTTTATGTAGAAATTAGACAAGATGACGACACGTACCTACTAATCGCTGTCTATGAACTCTGGATATGCCAGGTGAACAATTAGAGCCCTGTCCACCGTAAATAGCCAACCTCGTGTGCTATAGGTCATATCATGAGGCTAGAGTAATTCAAGTTGATTAAGAATTTCGATAGCACAACACAGGAGCCCTGTAATCGTGCTAGAATGATTAGGGTTCCGATGGTTCGTATTACTTCGTATGCATACTATTGAATAGCGAATATCATAGTTATTTAGTTTAAGACGTGAAACGTGGGAGTTGGGAGGACTTTATGTAGAAATGTGTAGAAAAAAAAACGTGTGGCACTCGGGAACTGCCGCGGTAAAGCTATGGCATAGCATTTTTTATCAACTTATGCAATTATAATTAGATAATGATAATTTAATATTAAAACAATAATAAAACAAGATCATGCTATATCACACATTAATAAAAGCAAAACTTTAACTGTGTCCTTCACACTCATAAACTAGACCGCGCGAGAGAGAGATGGGCAGACTTTTCATGATGCGCATGCAGTGTGACGTCACGCCACGCGCTTATTCACAAACACTACACAAGCGCAACGTCTGAATGTGTTGAGAGCTACATGGTAGGCGGAGTGAGTGTAAGGTTTTTTTCGTTACGGAATTTCATGATTCGGTCGCCGCGCTCAAGGCCCGCGATAAAAGCTATGCAATAGCTTAAAAAAAGCTATCCAACATTAGTTTTAGAACATAAACTACTTAGCTTTACTTCTACAGCTAATCTTGTCTCTAATCATCATTATGCTGCCCTACCTTCCACATTCACAGTTAACGCTCTCTTACCAACCTCATTTTCATTTCATCTCATCACATGTCCATACCATCCCAAACGCGCACTTTTTAACTTCTCTGTCACAGGTGCCACTTTCAGACTTCCATATCCATTCCGTATTGATCTTGTCTCTAAAAGTGTAAATAAATAGTTCTGTGGGGACACGGACGCTACCAATATGTCCATTTTAAATTTATTTAATAAAAACTTTAATCTTGAAATAAATACAAATATTTTTAAATTCTGCAGTTTGGAGCATCCTGTGTTTTCAGATGAGAATGACACGGTCCATATCCTCCCACTGACTTACCTATAAACAATAAATTCAACTTAGCATCGTAGAACCTTCTTATGTCCAGCGCAGAACCGAATTTAGACAGTGAAACGAAGACAATAAGCAAAAGTTAAACATTTTTTTAACACCACATTTATGCGATTTGTAGACATGATTAAAACTACTTACTTAGATTTATACGATCAGCTAATATGGGTGGTCGACCTTACTACTCCTCCTGGTGTAAAGCCTATACAGAGACGAGTCATTCTGGTTATTTCTGCCACGAATCAGTCATGGATTTAATATTTATAATAAAGCTTTCGGCCCAGTATCTCAAAGTGGGCCCTGGCACTGATATTGTGATGTCTATCGACGCTTGTAATCAGTTATCGTCAGTTGGACCATGAAATCGTTTGACCATCTGAAATAACAAAAATTAAAAAAAAGATCTTTTGCTCAAAGAAGTATATCTCAAAACGACCCCCCGAAACGTTCCCCCATACGTCCCCTGCCGGACATAAGTTCAGATGATATAGTAAGTAATAAATTCTATCGTCCCGACAGCGAAACGGATGACGGTCAACGACAGGTACGTCAGAAAGACATAAAATTAAATTAGATATTTGGAGCGAAGTAACATAGCGTCTATTTATCTACTTCGATATTGATATGGTTTTTTTTTTAATTTATATACACGTTTAGGATGGGCGGTTTTGATGAAAGCGTTTTTTAGGTGATGTATTGTCAGGTTCGGGCTTGTGTTATTTCGGTGCTGGATACATAAGCCCTTTTTTGCCCCACACGTTGAAGTTAGGAGCCATTTAGCCTGAGCAATTATTGTTTCCTGTATCTGACATTTTAATTTTAATATACTTCATTTATTTATTATGTTTTATTCATTTAGATGGACAAGATTGACAAACAGACGAGATCGTAGTGCTCCTGATGTGATGTGCTTGCCGCAGTCCACACGCAACAAAGTGAATGCTGCTGCCATATTTGAAGTATACTGTAAAAGCCTATTTATAGTGTTGTTATATTGTTATTTTGCCCTTCGGATGATAAATTCTATATTTGGTTTGATTTTTTTCGATATTCTCTCATAATTATGCAAATATTTAAACGTTAGGCTATTATTATAGATATGTAAAAATCTTATGGTAAAATTCTTCAAATAATACAAACAGAAACGATGGATTCATGAATAGCGGTTGTTAGCAGCACGTATACCGAAACGCATGAACTCTTTGATAGTGCAAAATATCAACCCGCCCAGATACAAAGTAAGTGATCTGATGTTTCCAAACCGTGCAACGTCACATCGCATACACATTCCTAAGTAACAGGCGAGATTCAGACTAAATACATATATCTTCAGGCCGCGGTCCTGTGTCAATTACGAAATTAGCACCGTCGCACGGGCACGTTTGACAGATGCAGCTGTCCGTTGACAGACGAATAATGTCATCTTCACATTCCTGTCAACGTCGCCGGCAAGCCTGCCACTCGATGTGTCAACAGTTGCGCTTGTCATTCAAGAAACTGAAGATAAGCGGAAATATTGGCTAATTAATTTGTTCGTTTAATTTAGCACCTGCCGAGTTTAGTGATTCAGGTAGTCCTGTCCAGGATGTCAGCTGGACATCCTGTTTACTTGGACAACGGTTCAGCTGGTTGATGGTTACCGTTGACACAACATCGTGTAACGTGAAAAAGCTGAACCATAGCGGATAAAAAGGGCAAGTGGGACATGCGACCAGACAGATAATTAAAATAGAAAAACAGTGACACTTAACAGCAACAACTGTATATAGTACTGTTCGTTTCTAAAGGTCATTTTATCCCCTTACTCTTCAATCTGGGATGAAGACCCATTTGTGGCTCTGAGTACTTTGACATGACTTCGGACGAGACTTAAGCAAGCTACTCGTACTTTGCGATAGGCGAGGTTTGGCTGTGCTACTAGTCCTATCGTCAGGTGGCGGTAACAACTAACCAAGTAACAGATTGCACTTTGGAGAAAATGATGGTTGCCATCTTTTGTTTACAATCGAATGTCTACTTAACCGAGGAGCGCCAAGAGACCAAACCGGTCTATCCTCGAACAACTTCGCGTAAAAATGAGACTGTCTACGATCTGTTACCAAAAGATCTTGGTTACTTTGGTCACATTGCTCGACGGTAACCAGACAACCTTGAAAAATAGGTTGTTGTGGGCAAGGTAGAAGGCCTCTCGGCGGGTCACCAAAACGATGGTCAGATCAGGTAACTGCACTCGCCGGACTATTACGACCGGGGAGGGAAACCGAAAACCGAACTAAATGGAAGATGATGATACAAAGACCCACGAAGGCCTTTCAAAGACATGACCTTCACCAATGAAGTATGCGACTAAGAAGAAGAACCTACCTAATTGTTTCATCATGCTTTTGTTAATTTCCGTACGTCTGAATTATGTGTAATTTGTATGTCCTTAGTCTTAAATTTAGTTCCATTGTCGCTAAACTGTTCACGACGTTGATTGTTCGACTCCAAAGCCTAATTGTTTCCCACTCCTGTCTACATTTAGTACGCCATCAATGACAGGTCTCCGTCTTCGTTGACGAATTAAACTAATCACAAGTTAACGACAAGACCGAGGTCTATCCTTAACTATCTCTTATTTATTTAGCCTTTTAAATAATCCACTCTACATTTCATTAAGGCAAGGCTATTTTAGTAAATAAAACGTAACATCAAAACCCTTCAAAGGGCAACATAAATCCACTAAACACAGCTGTCATTGAGGCGACAATCCCAAGTCCTCACGCTTTTGACTCTGAACTTATAAACGATTATATTCTTCAGGGTTATAGCGATAGAGTTTACAGTTCTATGAATAGTTTGTTCTGCATCCGGAGGCGTATTACATCGATCATTGGTTAACAAACGTGGACAGGAATTGATGTAAGATTGGACAGTGAAAAACGCAAAACGCGCGTCCGGCGACTATTTTTAGTCGCAGCTGTCGCGACTTGTCGCCGCGTGTGAAGCCCGCCGTTCCTCAAACGTGTCATAGACTAATTTGACGTATGACGGTTGATAGGTAATACGTTTGGTGTCTTCTCAGAAGACGTGTGCGGAAGTTGTAGACGTAAACCGTTGGTTATGATTGCCAAAATGTTGTTCTCACTTTAGTTTAATTGCATTGGCACCCTGGATAGTTTTTTGAACTTAACGATTCAATATTAAACGTGTCAGTATAAGACTTTATATATTATTATATTCTATTCTTCTCCCATACCGGGACGAAAAAGAATTGAATCTAATAACAAAACATTTGTTTAGTGGAACACGGCATTGATCGGTATTTATATTGAGGCACCAAGTCTACCCAATGTTTCGGAATTCGGCCGTTGGATCTTTTGCCAACGATCTTTCCCGGCAATGATTAGTTTTACCAGTTTGTCCCCATTCAATAAATTCGACGTACAGTAGCGGGACCCTGTGTAGGCTAATAGAAAGCCGTGTGTCTTGTTTGCGTGTTGTCAAGTCATCATCAAAGAATTTTAATTAATTGTTTATTCAAATGCGCTTGTTTTTTAATATAATACGAAATTAAACTAAATTATTCAAACCTCAATATGAAAACAATAATATTTTATCTGTATTTTATATATTCACCATATTTCGATCACGACAAAAATAATAAATTGTTGTCATAAAAACAGAATTCCTTCTATATTATTATGTTTATTCTTTGGTAAAACGGACGATTTAATGTAAGCGAGTGGGCGGTCTGTTCGTCAGGCCGCCAATAATCTGTGATGAACACGATTATCACACTATCACGTATATTTTGACTATAACGACATTCTACTTAAATTGTGACAATCACAAACATAATTCCCGCATGCACTAAAAGTTTTGATACAGTGAAATTAATATTATGAATTTCATTTTTTGCCACGTGTTTTTTTATTCACCTTTCGTAAAAATAAACATTTTTTTGTTAGTAAAATCCATGTTCCTAAAACATTTTTCTACATAACGGAACCCTAAAAGATTAAGACAAACATTACTTTGCAAACCAAATTACTTTAGTACGTTATTATCACGATATTCGTATAAATAACGTAAATGCGCGCCACCGGAATTAAACTCAGCGATGCGCAAACCAACATTTTCAGGGAGTCTCAACATTTTTCATGAATATGCGCTGTCTACCTTTCGAGTGAAAAAACCTTATTTAAGTTAATATCATTTCATTCATTTTAGTTTTACGATTACACGTTATTTGTTTGAGTTCAAAGGCATCCTATAACTGGTTCAAATTGTGGCTATTGAAGATGTTTCCGGGCTATGTACATTAAAAAGTGAATTCCGTCCCCGCCTTGAGATACTATCAGGTCGATGAATTCATCGATGCGCAGTTGCGTACTACTACTATCCGTCCCTGTTCCCGTTATCTGGGGTCGGGTCTCCTCACTCTACGGCGCCAGACTGATCTATCCTGGGTTGTCGGTTTTGGCAATTGGGCTTTCTTAAGGTCTCTTTCGATGTTTGACCACCAGGTCGATGATGGGCGGCCTCTACCTTTCTTTTGTTCTGGCAAGCTTAATGCGATTTACACTAGATATTCTCCGTTCCGTCATGATACGGCCATACCATCTAAGGCGATTTCCCGTCATTTTGTCTGTGATTATGCGTACATTGGAAAAATATCTGATTTCGATTCAAAGACCGCGTACAATAATCTGACATCACAAAACTCACCCTAACTCACGTGCTCATAAACATTAATAAACAAAAAGCGCTGCGTAACATAATAGTAAATCATAAATATATGAAAAGAAAACAAAAAAAGAGACAAAGAGTGACCGCGACTCCGTACAAAATGTAAGGAATCTATAAATCCATGGTCGCTAGCGAATGTGCTGTGCCCTTGCCTTTAATCATAATAAGGACAAATCTTAAAGAGGTCTTTGTCACACACAAATATAATATAATCTTACTTTAAATTATAATAGAGCGATTATTTATTTGATATACTATTTATTAAATATTAAGTTAAGTGGCACCGGTGACAGAGAAGTTGAGAAGTACGCGTTTGGGATGGTATGGACATGTGATGAGACGAAATGAAAATGAGCTTGGTAAGAGAGTGTTAACTGTGAATGTGGAAGGATATAGAGGAAGAAGTAGACCTAAGAAGAAATTGATGGATTGCGTGAAATACGATATGGGTAAGAGGGAGTGAGCGAAGAAATGGTATATGATAGATAGCGGAGTATGGAAAGAGGAAACATGTTGCGCCGACCTCAGGTGACTGGGAGAAGGGTAGGATAATGATGACTATTTATTAATAACTACTTTCTATAATGCGAATACATTATTGTCAGGTTGCCAATCGTGAGCACTGGTGAACATAATCCACATACCATGATTACCAGATCAAACTGAAAACACAGCAATTTCATAATAACAACCAACAAAACAGCAGAATTCTGAATGTCCTCGGGACTGTCCTGGCTTGTAGTGCGACGATAGTCACTCTACACGTCCCAGTCCCGAGACCGTCACAAATATGTCAAAAACGATCATAAAAGTCCCTGTATAATCATAACTTAGCTTTATATAACAAGTTTTTATTAATATAACATATAGTTTATTACGACTACAATGAGGATCTCGTATTAAACAACGATTGATGTTCGAAGTTAATTTTACTTTGATAATATGGAATATTAAGAACGTCATTCCAGCCTTCTGCCACTTGTGAATCCTAAGTTTTATTTTCGTTGGCATCGATTCGAATTACATTAAAAAAGTGGCAGGAACGACTTGGATGAGAAAAACGCAGGATAGAACATTATGGAGAACCCTCGGGGAGGCCTATGCTGTACAGAAAGACGATCAAGAAACCGGTGTCGAATAATAAAATTAGATAATAAGTGTATTAAAAATGTAACTTAAATTAGATTGTTAATAAAAGCTTATCTTATCTTATCTTATCGATTCGAGGACGAGTCCCCGGCCCACTTGACGTGAAAGGACACATCAGACTTTTGGAACGACAGAGGAACTACATTCAAGGATCGCGGGGACTTTGATTATTAAGTCACAGAAGCACGGTTTTATTCATAAGGAAATTTAGTTACTTGTAAATTGCTTGAATACTATTGGATTGGAATGTTCTACTACAAAATTTTCGTAGACTATTGGAAAATTGAATCTACCATCGGTCGCGTTTCCGATCCGGTGGCAGATTCTGCGAAGCACTGCTCTTGCTAAGGCCAGTGCTAGCAACACTCCCGGTTTAAGTCTCGTGAGCTCATCTACACGTCAAGGAGAAGCTGAAATAGCCTCTCAAGGCTATCAGCATAGGTAGGGAAAAAAAAGATGATGTGTGCTCATATAATTTTGTGTAAACGCCAGAAATCAATAAATGTTAATTTATCGACCAAAAAAAAAACGATTTTAAGCTTGGATATTCTTATATTAAATGTGAAAGTTAGTTAAATGAGAAAGTGTATTCCACTCCATTTACACAACTGATACAAATTTGTTCACAAAATTTGTTGACTAAGTGTTTTTAGTAATTTCGTGACGTCATACGCTTCTTCACTGCCATTAAATACCTTGAAGATATGTTCAATTAACGATTATCGTATCAATATACAGTTTAAAAATTCGTAAAAACCAAACTAATTGACTAATAACAATATTAAAATCGATTTACCTACGCTACTGTTATTTTGACCTGATTTTTAACTCGATTTTGAACGTTAAGTACAATGATATCCTTTTTATTTTATTAGTGCTAAAAATAAAAAGCTGCTTTCAAAATAGCAAATAAAAGTAACGATTTTAATCAAATGTTTTTTTAATGTTATTTTGTTGTCGTGTAAGCTCAAGACTTTTATGGCAACTTTATTATTTCGAATTCGAGACTCAGTCAAAAGTGTTTGTTATTTCGACAACTGACCATTGTCATTTTGATTATCGTGTTTAATATTAGTATTATAATAATGGTGTATTTTTATTAATTTATTAATTTGTAATAACGCTTATAAGTAGTGTGTTTACGAGGCTCGCTTGTGAGCCACGTAAACAATCCATTCAGTTTTGTTAAGCGCCCAATAACACCAACTAGCTTATTTATCAATTGCCATATCAAGGTATTATTGCCAAAATAGATTTTCCTTAAACTGTCAGTAGGAGTTTACAAATGTCCAGTATTACAAGCGCTCACTCCAATAAGTACAGTCACGCAGTGAAGTTAAAGGTCGTCGTGGATCGATCGCCGCAGATGTCGGTATTAATCGGCGACTTTAATCTGTCCGCCCGGTTATAAATCAACGCTAATTGTGCCTATTTATATTTATCAACTCGTCCCATTCTCGCTTGAGACTGTTTAAAATTTTCGTACTGACAGTACTTATAATTCGAAGTTATTTTTATTTTAAAAAACAACTAAAGTATGCGCAATTTTATTAAAGCAACATTAGTGTTTTTTTTTTGTGAGCCCACACGGGTCGACAATACTGTCCTATCAGTACATATATTATTAGCTGCGATAAAGTGATGCGTTCGTGTTTTTAAAAGGGGGTATCTATCTGTTAATCCATGGTATTAGGACTTCCACGAGGAGACTCACGGTGATCGACGCCATTCTGGTTGTGACTTCTCCTTTTTTATTTTTTATTTTCTCACCTTTTCTAAGGGTTATTCTAGATTCATCGAGCTAATAGGTGAGCTCACGGGGCTCAAACCGGGAGTGTTGATAACACTGGCCCTAGCAAGAGCAGTGCTTCTCAGAATTTAGCACCGGATCGGAAACGCGACCCACTGAGAAGATCCGTCGAGAAACTCAGTGGGCTGTGTCTATGGGTTATTTTACTCGTCGAGCCCTTCTTCGCAAGCGACCGTTCGGCGAGGACGGTGACCGGGATTTCTCTAACCACTGATCACCAGGTAGGTTTTTTTTGGTTGCCTTTATTGGGTGAGCATACGGCTCATCTGATGGTGAATTATTACCGTCATTCGTGGACGTCAACAATCCCCGGAGTACAGCTAAGTCGCTGCCTAATGTTCAGTCTTGGCCATAGGGGCAATGTTACCCGTTAAAGAAAAATAAACGAAATACTAAGGCGTGATCTCCTCTGCTCAGCTACCTAAATAAAAAGATAAGATTTTCGATTTTCGCGACTACTCAATGTCGGTTATCGATGTAGTCTTGGAAATTCCTTTTTTTGTTTAAATTTTATAAAAGCATATGGCAATTGACTGTTTCCCAGCTCCCATTGAAGAACTTCAACGTACAATAAATTAGGATTATACAGGACATCTAACTGAAGCCCAGGTAAATTTTTGGCTAATGTCTGGAAGAAACACGTTACAACAGTTTTCTCAACTATGATCCACACCATTTTCAATATAAAGTCGAAATACGAAAAAAAACCTGTAAACTATATGAAACAACTATATATCATCCATTCCACGTTTCGAAGTAACATTCTCTCTATATTAGGTGATTCTTGCGGATGTATCGTGTTGGTTGGTATATTTTTGTCTTCGCCGTCAATAAATAATGGCGGACGGTCAAGTCTGAAAGCTAATGTGTGTTCATCTTACTCTGTGACTTTGTTGATGTAACTGTTACTGTTGGTATTAATGGAAGGAACGTTATTGGCACTACTGCTGTGTCCGTGTTTCTAATTTTAAAATTTTGAAGTAAAAATTATGTCTTTCTTTTTATTCACATTTTAACTTAATAAATTATAGTCACATTTATTTGTAGTTTAGATCGTTATTGTAGTTAGTTTATGAATATTGTAAAGCTGAATGACAATTTTTTGAGACAAACAAAAGTTCATTTTTTAATAATCACTCGTTTGGAATAAAGTTATATCTTTGACTATAGTATTAACTATTGATGCGATTTTAATTTTAATTATGTCAGTGATAAACTATATTTTTACAAATCTGGAAGGCTTTGTAGAACTCAGCTAAGACAGTCGCTTAGGTTTCTTGGAGAGCATTTCGGTCCTATGAATCCTAATCTATGAGTATAAATATTTTTGTCAACTATCAAATGTAATCGCCTATTTCATCCTGGCTGCTTACAGATATGGGTTATGCTATGCACAAACATATTAGTGAGGAATCCTTTCAAACTTCGCTATGAATAAGAACATAGCTTAAAAATGCAGAGATCCTAATTAAGCAACATAATGTCCTCAAAATTTTGCAGTCCAAAACGACATAGCTAAGTAGCTTAGTTAATAGAATTTAGTTCATTATACTCAAATCTAAATTAGACGAAGAAGATTTCACGAAAATAATGTCCAGAAACAAAAAAAAATATTTACGATTTTTAATATAATTATGTAAAAATATTCTTAATATGCTTTTAAATTATCATTGACATTCTGATCTTTGACTTTTTGTATCCATAAACAACGTACGGGTAATTAATATTTGGATAGTTATACTAAAGCTATGCATTCGTACACCCCCGCTTGTTCTATGATTTACATAATATCACTATTGAAATGTATGTATGCTTACATATTATTATTTATAATGTACATTTATTGTGTGATTGTAAGTAACTCACACCCTTGACTCAGAGGATAATAACTCATTAGAATGGTTATACCTTTGATTAAGTTCTCTTTCAGGAGGTTAAATAGTTCGATGGAACTTAACAGGATTTTAAGGTATTTTTAGACTCGTCCGAATAATTTAGACTTTTGGATTAGTTTACGTGATGAAAGTGATCGCAACATTCGCATGCAGCAGAGATGCGAACGTTGCGATGGATGTGTGGAGTAACGAGAATGGATAGAATACGGAATTAATATGTTAGAGGAAGTCTGAAAGTGGCACCTGTGACAGAGAAGCTGAGAAGTGCGCGTTTGGTGGGTTGAGGTTGGTAAGAAAGAGAGTGTTAACTATGAATGTGGAAGGATATAGAGGAAGAGGTAGACCTAAGAAGAAATGGATGGATTGCGTGAAAGACGATATATTGTGTAAGAATTAGTTTACGTGAATCCGTTCCGCGCTCCGGTATGGTATCGCAGCTGTTATATAATACAATTTAGTCTTCGATATTCTCCAACCGGCCGGCCGAATTCATGGTCTGAAAACTAAGATGGACCATGGGCTCCTCCATGGATTCTCCATCCTCCTCCTCCCTGAATCGCATTCCTCATGTCTGCATGTCTGAGGTTGTGGCCATCTCCTTCTCTGGATGATGTTTCGCCATCTTCCTTTGTTCTCGGTGGTGTGTATGGCTGACTATGGCATCCAGTGTATTGCGGATTTAGTCGGACCATCGCATTGGATTGCGGCCACGAGATCTTTTGCCTGCAATCTTGCCAGTTACTATCAATTTTTCAAGATTGTCACCGCTCTTTCTGGCAATGTGACCGAAGAACTATCCTTTTGACGCAGATAGTATAGAGCCTGGTTTGGATATTGAGCTGTCTTGATATGGATGCGTTAGTTCGATATGCTGTCCACGGGATTCGTAGCATCTTCCTCCAGATGGATCCTTGTGGCTATTTTTTTTTATTGCTTAGATGGGTGGACGAGCTCTCAGCCCACTTGGTTTTAAGCGGTTACTGGAGCCCATAGACATCCACAACCTAAATGCGCCACCCATCTTGAGATATAAGTTCTAAGGTCTCAAGTACAGTTACAACGGCTGCCCCACCCTTCAAACCGAAACGCATTACTGCTTCACGGCAGAAATAGGCAGGGTGGTGGTCCTACCCGTGCGCACTCACGAAAGGTTCTAACCACCAGTAATAATCTAGCTATCCGGCTCGCTCTCTGATCCTCCATCCATCAGTGCAATAAATAAAGGAATTTGTCGAAACTTAGTCAAAATACTAAAAACAATTATTTTTAAAGGCCATTCCAGCGTATAAACCCGAACACATGGACGACGGTACCTTCCTTACCGTGGTAACTTCCTTACCATACTTACAGTATACACATACGTGCTCTCAACCTCAACAACGATTAAATAAATTTTAAACTGGATATTTTTTTAATTCAATATATTTTGTTAATAGATGCTGTTCTATCATGATGGTAGTCATTCGAAAACATGTATTAGGTATATAAGATAAGTTCCGTATATTAATCGTGTTCTTATTAAAAATACATTCTTTTTATTTCATCTCAAATAAAAGACGTGGGCGTTTTACAATGTTGTCCACGAGTTTTAAAACATTAATTAATTAGTATTAGTGCACATTAATGATTATTAGCATAAATTTAATTGTTTACGGTGTTCTGGACAGCCATTTTGTTTTTCGGGGGTCACTGGTTTTAATAGCGTCGTTATGTAATTGAGTGTGAATATTTTGATACTTGTTTTTTTTTATTATTATCGTAGATTTTGACCTGTTTTTCTTTTACTTATCGTCGTCAAAATGTTATGGAGAAAACTGTTTGTTCATTTGATGGTTCTTAAATGGAATCGTATAAATTACACTCAAATATATTTTATTTCTTTGTTTCTTCCAGTCTGCAATAACATTACTAACATATCTCAATTTTTGCTTTTTAATTAGTACAATTAATGCAATCGGGCTTATTGTTTCATTTAATAATATGTTTTTTTTTTTAATATTTTAAATTAAGGAATAAAATGAAGAACGGTTCCAATTCTACGGCTTTATTCACGGACACTAAATTGAATTAATGTTCCACGTGTCACTGACACAACTCATATGAATCTAATGATGTCTCATATTATGTTGAAATCCGTCTGAAGGTTTAAACTAGTAGAAGAATATGCCACAGAACTAGATATGTGCTCGAAAAACTGAATGAACAATCCTCCCCCTGGCTGTGCTCCAGAATTCGCCCATCCATCCTAGTCAAGCGGCAAGGTTTGCGATCGAGCCGCGATCCTTTCTTCCCAAAAACATACCATCCTACGGCAGTCGGCTAGCAGTCGATTACAAAACTATTTATCTAAAAAACATCTATCAAACATCTATATTTCATTTTCTCTGGTCGAGTACATGTGCATGCTTTTCGAGACCCGAATGTGGGAAAGAAACAAAACGCTTCTGGTTATCTGGCGGAAGGACCTCTTGTGAGTCCACACAGAGGTACCGCCGCCCTACTTATTTTTGGCGTGAAGCAGTAATGATTTTCGGTTTGAAGGATAGGGCAGCCGTTGTAACTATACTTGAGACCATAGAACTTATATCTCAAGGTGGGTGGCGCATTTACGTTGTAGATGTCTATGGGCTCCGGTAACAACTTAGCACCAGGTGCGCTGTGAGCTCGTCCAACCATCTAAGTAAATAAAAAAATAATCTAATCCGATGTTTAAAATTAATTTTTTTTGTTTGTTTCAGGTATGTCTTTCGAAAATACTGTATTCTAAACTCCATTACTGTACCGAATAGAGCAGTGCAAATACGCAGCGGTAAGGAAACAAAGTTACACACAAAATCAGTATGAGCTATTAATGAAATGAAAATTTTATTATAAGTTATTCACTACTTTTAAGTGGGCGGATAAAAGCGTATCTAAGTTTTTGATAATATTCGATTAAACTCTTTAGGTGAGTAGTAACCATCGCTTATAGGCATCAACTATTATCACTGTTAAACAGATATCACGACTTCTCTTTCTATTCTCGACTGATAAATACCATAGTCTGGTATAATAAATATAAATAAAGATTAAATAATTATCATTTAAATGAATATCAAACTCTTTAAATTTATAATACAATGTGAAAGTACTTTAACAATGTAGCCACATTAAAATTCGTTATTCTGATCTTGAACAGGATCAGATAAACCTATTGACGCAAATAAACATCAAACTTTATTATCTATAAGTAAAGCAATATATTATCATAATTTTTATGCCAAGTCCCCGCTGCTTTACCGTCAATTAAAACTGCATTAAAACTTAAAAGGCGCCGCTTGAGTTAAAAGTCTGACGTCACAGATGTAAAGTAGCATCACACACTATCCCCATTAAACTATTATCATTTTATTTTTTGTGCCATAAAAAGTTATAGGATCTAAATATTTTCACCGCTCGTCTATGGGCGTCGTGAGGTTATAAAGTAGGTCGTAAAATGTTAATAGGTGGGTGACAGATGTTAGGTGCGCGGCCGCAGTGCTGTGGGCCAATCGTGGCTTTGGAATGGATACGCCATTTTCCAGAATCGCGGGAACTTAGTAATTTTAAACTCTTTATATTTCGTTGACTGGTACCATCATGACCTAGCGAACTTAAAGCTTACTTATCTTTCATTGTCAGATCACATGAGGTGGAATATAACAACCGAATATTGATCGTTGTTTTGTCTTGCAAACAAGGGAGAATGACTCATGGTATTACTTGGTTTAAGGCCCATATTGGAAACAAAAAAATCCTGTGTATTCGCTGCTATATGTGAAAATTACAATTCCTCACCAATAACTGCCACCACTTCAGACCAATACGGTAATTTTTGCGCGACACATAAGTGGAACGGCGATACCAATCAAATACAAACCAATTAGTCAAAAAATCAAACGTAACTGGGCATTTTATCCAACTTGGGACCACACACACTACAGAGTGAAACCGGCATAACAAAGTATTGACATTTCCAAACATCGACTGATCGCTTCGTAGCAAAGATGAGCAGAATGATGATATTCATGCGATGAAAGTTGCAAAATATCCACCTTTAGTTAAGTATTAAAAATAAGATATGGAAATACGGAGGAGGTTACTGCTAAGGAGGAATGTTAGGGAAACAGTAACGTTAGCCGTCGATGGGCAGGAGCACAATTTCAGGTTATCGTGGTCTTAAGGATAACATTCCGATATTTGAGACGCATCCTTTTCAAGTCAAAAGGAGGGTGGCGGTTTTCAAGCTATATCTATGGGCTCCGGTGAACACTTAAGGCCAGATGGGTCGTGAGCTCTTTCACCAGTCTTTTCAATAAAATATACCTCTCTCATCTACATTAAGATCATATTCATTTCAACAGTTGAAAATAGTCTTAATACTCTTCAAGAAACTATCATTTAGTGACTAGACCAAGTTAAGTGTCTGCATTCACTTACACTGTATCAAGTAACTAGTGGTGTCGACTTCCTTGTTTAGTATCGATGCTGTATGTCGATAAATCTGTGTAACTTGTAACTTATCGCGCATTCGACTCTTATTAAGTTAGGACTGGATTGAAAGCGACCGTTTTGAATAGGCCCGGTACACGGAGCGGTAAATGTCCAAGTGTCTATACTAGCTTATTTCGTCAGATCGTAGATAAAGATTGAATTGAATTTCAATAAATTACGTTTAGTATAAAATTTGTTTTTGCCGCTAAGCGGTCCGATGTTCCAGTGTGAAATATAGGTACGTTAGCTGCAGCCACTCCGAGTGTAAAATATTTCCATACTATTTTAGGCAAATATATTTCTTAATGCGAAATGAAAAAAAAAGGTATGCTAAAATGTACTGCTCACGTTTATCAAAAGTACATTACAAAACATTGTACTAGGATCACCTGAGAGACACATATCGAGGGTTGAAAAGCTATTTGGCATAACCGAAATTTTGCAACTTTATAAAAGGGCAATTTAATGTTTAAACTTTAAAAAAATATCATAACAAAAAACTTCTTCAGCTATTTGAATGGAGTAAACTTAATTGAAGTTTAATTAAAAACATCGAACTCTTGATGCTAATACCAAATTAAACGCACCTTTAATTACAAAGATAAATGTCGATATTAAGCGAAATGCCGCTTAAAACGAAGCTTTTTTACCCCTCAATAATATAACTTCACTGTACCGTAACTCCGAATTTCGAACACAAAAACTCACATCAGTCGATCAAGTTTGATAGCTCAACCATTTAATAACTATGTACAGTTAAAACCACAATGGAAACGGCGAAACCTGCGCAAGAGTCGAAGGGCTGAATCAATCATTCCAACGTCGCTTAAAAAACGAATCCGCTGTCCGCCAATCACGGCGCACCATTTGAATAATTGTTCGACGTTCCACGACCAATAGCGTGCGCTCGCGGCGCTTCTTATTCCCTATTCTGAATGATTAATGCGCCATACGGACATATTTACGATCGACTGTGAAACGACTTTGAATGATTTGTAAGTAAGAAACAGCGTACATTACCAACTGTCGCCGGTCAGTACTAAAGAATTTATTAGTCGTTGAATCGCTCTCCTATTAATATGACTCCGGATTCATATTAATAATGAGATTTGTGAATAATATTTCCAACGGATGTATGGACGTGAATAACATTTGTATCATAAATAAATCATTTTAATCTGTATTATGATATTTTTTAATTACATTGTTGGTTTGACGACTTCCAATAAATTAACATTCTAGGAATGATTTAAGGGGATTAATGACTGTTGAATTTGATCAAAAACTACTTTTCGTGCCAAAAGTGATTCATAAGTAAGTTTTTGTCGAAGTTGAAATGTTTTCGTGATTCACTGCCTCCCTTTTGCTTCAGTCCGAGCTGTCACAGTAAAGCTTGATATACGATTGCATGTTGGAAATCGTTCTACAATGACACATGACGGCCATATTTTATTATTGTGTAATTCGATAAATATGTAAAGTAGTTTCGTTCGTTGATGTGTCGTGTCGATGCAATGAGGTCTCGCGATCGTTGTGGGAACGGACCTGAGTTGCTGCATTCCGTTTTGACTGTGGTCGCTATAAGCTAATTTTATATAACGTATTTTTAAAGTTTTACAACTGATATTGTATTCTCTATGGTATAATATCGTATTTTATTATATTTAAGCTATAATTGGTGCCCAATTTTTATGCTTCACGTGTTGATAATTGGTACCTTTATCCTGTTTCTCTTCATTGTTCTGACTAATAGACGTCATTCAAAACCTTTTCTCCAAAGATTATCAAAACATAACAAATTTCATGTGGGCACGTTTTTTCAAACAAAATGTCAATTACCATAAAAAAAAAAAAACCTGAAGGTGCTAACTTTTTTAACGTTTATAACACAATAGGTTTACTGAGAAAATGTACTACTAGATTTAATGTTCATGTATTTTGTTTAATAAAAATCTAACTTTAAGAAGTAGCTATTGTGACAGCATGTATTTGATTATACGGTTGCTCGCCACGCGAAGACTTTCAAAAAATCAATCCGTTATAATATATCACTAAAGAAAGATACACAAAACAGCAGGTAATAGGTAGGATAATTATAGATATTTTAATGATATTTCAATATTTATTTATCGCCCCAAGGTCGCAAAACGATTGTTCTTTAAAAGCATGAGTCAATAAAAATGCCACTGAACTTAATCAAATGTCCTACTAATGTACCAGCTATTTATTTATAATCTCTGACATCATTGGCTTTGTTCTAAAATACCAGTTAATCACACATTTCATGATGTGATCGAAAGATCAAAATAATACTAAAGGCCGGACCACAAAACATTAAGGAGAGCTAATTATCTAATCGTGCACGCAATCTTATTTCTAGAGATGTGTAGGTATTAGTCAGTAAAATAATGATGTGGTATGCATACCGAAAATATAGTTTTCGATAAATGCCTGCTTACTACGCGGGAACGCTGAGGTGTATATAATATGTAGGTGTTCTTTAATTTTATTTGAATTCAAAGGCAAACGCAAATATATATAAAATAATACGTTTTCTTTTTATTTATCTACATTTTTCGAGTTTTCCTAGGAATTATAAAATGAGCTTACAATTTAATTTAAAGTTTAATCCGAAGAAGATACTTGAGAAAATCCTATTATTATTTTATTCTTCATTAATACGTCTTGGTATCAATACCGAAAAAATCGGTTCCTTGTGGCCATGGGCTCGGCGCGTGATTGCGTCGGTCACACATAAATCTGTCGTCGGGACGCGCGGGCGCACGGTAACGCACACATCTCGATCTTAAAGCAGGGGCGGACAACATTTTCATTTTAGAAACTTTTTTTTATATTTTGTCGTAATTAAGAACGAATCGAACGATTTATGGGGATATAGTTCGAAGTGATATTGATGGTTGTGTTCTTTTTTTAAAATTCTATGTTTATCTCGTTAAGATTTAAAAAGTCAACTGTATATGTACGCGTGTTTTTAAAGTTTTAGTTATACATAAAATAAAACAAACAAGTAAATGGAAATGGCTTCTGGCTGGGAATGAAAGAAGTTTTCGAAACTAGCAAGCTTTATTAAAAACAATGAATGAAATTATTTGATGTCTCTAAAGAAGAAATTTCACTGCAGTGAATTGACTGACAAGTTTGTCAATAGTTTTGGGTGGAAATGAAAATGTAGTTTTTTTTAAATGAATGCGGGCCCTATCTATAGTGCGCAGATTTTGTTTTCAGGCTATTTCATAAAACGTAAAGTGGAATTCACGGTTTATCTAGTGGTAGGTTTATCGAGCGAGCAATTGGAGAGGTCTATGTCCAATAATCAACTGCTATAGGCTGATGATGTTGATGATGAATTTTATCGACAGCACAAAGTCTATCGCTACCTGGAAACAGGAGAATTAGTCTCAATTGAAATTGCTATAGGCTGATGATGATGATGATGAAGTTTATCGACAGCACAAAGTCTACCCATACCTGGAGACATGAGATCGTAGTCTCATTTAAAATACCAGCTATCAGCAATAGGCAGGATGACAGTGTACCTATCCGTACTTGCTCACAGCCCTCACTCCTCCTGCCATCAGTGAAACATAACATTCTTTCTTTAAGCATAAGTTATTGAATAAATTGTGTTGCGTTAAAAATGTTACGAACAACTGTCCTTCCTATGCGTGTAGCGAACGGGAAACCTCCATGATTTGTGATAACAGAGCTTAGAATTTATTCAAAGATTGAGACACCGCTCAAGTGAAACGTCCACTAAGTTGTATCCACACACTGTTGTTTACATTCATTACATCGCTACGTATTAAAAAGTTATCGGAATAAATTAAAATAAAACACGGTGCCTTTGAATTTTTGTAAGATTGTTAAAGTTTATATTGTCAATCACGAGATATTACGGCAGTGAGTCCGGCTCTTAATCCGTAGACACGGTATGCGCTATGTGCAAGCGAGCAGTTTTTTGTAAATTAATATTCCATCTACAAGTGGTCGTAGTAAGAAAAGTGAATCTTAAACTCATCTATCTTCACACATAGTGAGTGATTCTGCTGCAAAGCTATCATACATTGCGGCAAAGGCTGGAGAACCGTTATTTCAAAGCAATTAATAGTTTTACCTTGTGCGAATGTGACAACGGTCTACAAAAAACAATGATGTCCACAGACTCCGATGACTGGCAACACCAACTACTGAGCTGTAAAACTCGTCTGCTCATCTAACTAGTTAGCTAGAAAATAAGTCATCTAATCTATTCTGTTCGGTACCGTTTTGCTTCAATGGTAGAATACTTTAAATTTTTATTTATATTAAATCCATTTTATTGAGTGTTTGTGAGTTTCCGTGATTAAAACGTGATCGCTTCTAATACATCGTCTAGGCTATTCAGCGTGGGCGAGAATGCAAATGGAGATTAAAAATAGTTTTTTTAATTCTATTTGTCATTTACACTGTGGTGTTTTGTTACAGTTTTACACGTTTTGCATTATAATTTCAAATTTGGAAAGTTGATGCTGTAATGGCCTAGTATATTACCGTTTTATTGTTTAAGTTAGACGAGGGATCGGTTTTTTATTGGCAGAGTTACGCGAATGGGGCAAAGGTCTATCGTAGGCGATTATTGGAGGCCAGAGCGAGAATGGCGGTGCTCACCTTGAACTATAAGAGCTCACTTCCACTGGAAAAACGAATTAAATACAAAAATCTAACTCTATATTATCAATATAGTAAATTAATGGAATAATTAAATTAAATTAAATAAATAATTTACTGGTGGTAGGACCTCTCGTGAGTCCGCCCGGGTAGGTAGGTACCACCACCCTGCCTATTTCTGCCGTGAAGCAGTAATGTTTTTCGGTTTGAAGGGTAGGGCCTTTGTAACTATACTGAGACCATAAAACTTACATCTTAAGGTGGGTGATAGCATTTACGTTGTACATGTCTATGGGGTCCGGTAACTACTTAACACCAGTTGGGCTGTGAGCTCGTCCACCCAACTAAGCAATAACAAAATGATGATGAAACGATGATGAAATGACAATAATTTAGTATCTACTGATATTATTTATACTGAGGTTACATTATTTCGTCTTGGCAATATTTTCATTAAATTTTGTTTTCACCGCTTTTTATTTTTGAATAATAACTACCGATAAATTAAATGACTGTTTCATGAAATGAACACTAAATAAACATTTGTAGGTCGTCACCATAAAATGCAAGGTTGGAATATTTTTGGCAATGTGCGCGTTGCATACAAATGTGATTTTAGTTAATAACCTGACAAAACACTGATATGCTTGCTAAAAATAGGAAGGCCATTTTCGTTGTGGATCAAGCAATGACAATGATCTCGGTAACAAACAACTCACCCATATACGAACGCACGCCACTGTAACAATATCCAGACTTCGACACTAGATTTATTGAAGACCTAGATTATGGTATCTTCAATCTACGATCGTTCCAGACGGAGATCTAGATAGTGTCTGAGCTGCAGACGGACAATCTGAGATTTCGTGGGAATAGCTTTACGTTAAGACACATCGGCGAAGCTTTATCAAAAATCAATAAATAGCTAACTTATTCACTGGATAGACGCATAAACAAACGAAGCTTTTTTAACTGTAGCAGACCAAATCAGATCAGACCAAACTCGATTCCATCGTCTGCGATCCTCTCTGAATGGCTAGAGACGGTATACCATATTGAGGATAAAAGAAACTGCGATGATCAGTAATGAGAAATGAAGTTTCAACATCTCGAGATGTGGAAATAAATCTAACGACTACAGTAAAAAATAATGAGCCCATCAAAACTCAACAGGTTTTTGTAATTGCTTAGTTGTGTTGACGAGCTTACAATCCTCCTGGTGTTAAGTGGTTACCGGAGCCTATTGACATAGATAAATGCCGCCGTCCACCTTGAGACGTGAGTTCTAAGTTTCAATTGTACATTATGGTTACAACGGCTGCCCAACCCTTCAAACCGAAACGCGTTACTGCTTTACGGCAGAAATAGGCAGGGTGGTGGTACCTACCAGTGCGGACTCACAATATACCCTACCATGAGGTGCCCCCTACGCAATACCTAACCGAGTTCCTGTAAGGAATACTAAACACTAATATGTCAGTAATTATGACAATATACTGCAGGGCTCGTTATTATAGTGACCAGTAGCATTCCGAATGGTGACTGTAAAGTTAACTATACGCAGTTATCT
The DNA here is from genome assembly GCF_003987935.1 of Bombyx mandarina. Next base: position 2,414,783 of record NW_021011500.1, read on the forward strand.
TAGAGTGGTTCACAGACGAATCGGTTACACAGTATGGCTCAATTTATGGTCTGAAGCGATTTATAATATTTATATATTTTATTTATATTAATGCTGTCGGGTGAATGTGCCTTTTTTCCTTGCTATTCGTTAGTAGCCTAAGGGGCTATTCCAGCCTCGGACGGGTAGATGAATTGACGGGCTTAAACTGAGAGAATTTGCTAGCACCACCCCTAGCAAGAGCAATGATTAGCAAAAATCTACCACCATATCGAAATCGCGATCCACTGAGCAGATCAGGCGAGAAACTCAGTGGATTATGTGTCTCACTAAGGGCGCACATTGTGTCATTATACGTCCATTCATCTCAAGCGTGATTCCGGAGTGTAATATCAGGTACTATAAGTATACAACTGACAATAGTACTAGATGTAGCCAAACGCGTGAAATTGAGAATTTGCTCGGTAGACCGACGGTCCGAATATTGTTGTTCGGATCTTGTGTATATGCAAGCTTGTCTTGAAAATGTCGTAAGCGAGATTCAGGCATCTGTCAAATATCTTGCGTTGTATAATGGCTACCCGTCACAGGTGTATAAAGTAATTTTGCACACACGTAAAATTTTCGCCCGGGATAAACTTGGGTAAGGTGAAGAGGAAGGTTAAGGTCTCTGCTTTTTTCTCCGGACGCATTTCACTTTATGCACAATGACACGACTTAAAACTGTATTGGTAGTGCGCCGAATTTTGAACCTTGCAGCCTTTTGCATGACGTTAGTTATTTACTGTGTTCCTTCGACACCGATGACACTTCGATCTCACATCTGACCAGCAGAATTCATGTTTGTGGAAAAACGTGAATACCTAGAAAAAAGTATTCGTTTATTTTATTTTTCTTTAAGCCACACATTAACGACAGCCACGGTGATCTTCGGAGAATGTGACGCGACCATTTCAATGCTAATTTAATAGTACAGGGACATTTAGAATAACAACAAAGATCTCGCGAGGTGGTTGATTGATATCTTAATAGCTATTATCTTGCCTTCTTCGAAAATTAATATCAATACATTGAACATTTTATACATATTTGACGTAGAGTTGATTTTTTGATTCATTTAAAGTTTTATAAATACAAATTTTATTTAAAAATGCTGTTCCGTCAGTATCACTCGTTCGGTGGGTTTTTTCAAGAATCATTTTCGTATCTTGAATGAATACTCGGAAATTTTTAAACTGTCATTATTGATATTCAATCTGTGGAACTGGTGTTGAAACGTCCGCCGCTGGAATATGTTTAAAAGGATTTTTTTATAGACTTTGTAAATATTCGTGTGCTTAAGTATGTACATATTATTATGTATGTTGAATAGGAAGAAAATCTTTTTACTTTTGTAGTCTTAGATCGGTAGACAAGCTCACACAGGGTTGAGTCTGGTTGTAGTGTCGATCTCGGATACCCCCTACTCTGCCTGGGATCTGACCCCAGGTGGAGATCGGACGTCGGGTGAGATTTTGCAAGGGGAGTCGTTTGGTCAGTAGGGCCCTAAAATATCGTTGAGCCCGCGGTCTGCTCTCAACATCTGCAGACCGTCAAGTTCCACATACCCTGCGGGCTCCCTAGGCGAGGGGACCTCGTAGGGGGTTCGGCCCCCAGACCGAGAAAAAAAGGGTTGACAGCTTACCGAAAACCGTAGAAATCAACATGAATGAATCACTTGAGAGTTGAGGTCAGTTCTCCATTATACTGTATGACGGCTGTCCACCCTTCGAATCGGAGACCATGATTGCTTCGCAGCAGAAATAGGACGGTGGTATCAACGCATGTGGGCTCACCAGATGCCCTACCATGAATATTTATGCAAATTCATAAAGTTTTCAGGTTTGATTTTCGATAGCACGGCGTTGTTCCTTCACCATAAGCGTTCGTCCGTGAACACCTGCAGGATGTGAGCCCCCGCATAGTTGCATCGCTCGATACAAGTGCACCGGGCGTCTTATCTATATCTAAGCCACGACGACTTCACTCTATGGCTTTTCTGACAATTTGTACAGTAGCTTTTGTTGTGAGCTTTAGCCACTTTAACTTATTTACAGATAATGGGTCCTATTCATTCACACGGCTTTTTTAATTGAACCTCAATCGCGCGATTAGTGCATAGATAGGCACCTTAGCTGGGGTACAACAGTAACGGCACACTATCGATTGCACCTACACCGGCAATAAAAAAGTACTGCAGCCAAATGCAATGTTTTGTGGGGTATTCGATAAGTGCTAGTGTTTTTCTTTTTCTGAACATAAAGTACAATAACAAAATCAGCAAGTTCTAAAACGCTTAATCAACAACATAACATCATAAAGATGTCATTGACCCCTCGGAAACAATACCTAAACACGCCAAACAATAGCCCGTAAATTCTAACGATCATAGAGTAAAAACGCAGATATGTCTACGTCCCTATTTTGCCTACGTGCCTCGCCATTTAATTCGCTCGCTTTTCCCGTTACATAATCTGTTCGTAGAATTAACCGCTCGAGACCGGTTCGTTTATGGCGATTCTCACTCAGTGCGATTGGTCGCGTTCTGAAATAGGAAATTGTCTATAATAATTTACTGCTAATGTTCGAATTGTAGTCTTAACCCTCGATTTCAGCGAAAGCAGGTTTTAAATTTTGATGTTTGTCCCGTTTTCTAAACGAATTTGTTTGAATTGCTTTTAAAAGAAATAACTGAATCCGATTATAGTTATTTCTTATTGGAATTTTGTCTTGAATGTTAAGTTAGTTTCTTATAATAGTTTTACACAATGAAATATATCCAATTAGAATGAAATCAAATACGTTCAAGCATTAAATCAAATAATATAAAATACGTTTTAGGATATGGTTAATTAAGTATCTATATTTATACATTGTAGTCACGAGTGAAACCTTATTAGATGAAATATCATAATAGAATTGCTATGATGTTTTCATGAAACGTGACTTAAATAAAAATTCACGGCTTAATCTATGTACAATAATATTTCGAAACGTCCTGTCAAGAAATAAATAAAACGAGACAAATGTACTAATGTGTGTAATAAACAGCTTTCTATGAATCAGCTGTTTAATTTACTCCTTTACTTAAGGACATTGTCTCTGAGAAGTTAGCGTTAAACCACAAAAACCTGCATGTCTGTGAAACCTAACTCTATGGTCATTCTCCGCCATTTATGGCAGTTTTCACTCAGCACGATTGGCGTACAGGAAACGCCTGATGGCAGTGCAATGTCTTGTATTGTAGTAGCTCCGGAGTATTGCACTTAGCGTTAAATCTTTGGAATTGAACCATTTACTCTGTCAGGTACTCGAGAAACTTTGATTTCCTTATTGTCACTCTCATAGATGTGCTTTGAAATTCCACCGAGAATTTTTACGTAACGTAAAGTGTATTATGACGTTGTGTGCGTGTACTTACAGATAACTGCAGTGGATATAGTACTGGCACCCAGCCTTATCATACATATCTATGTTTATAAAAGCGAAATACCACTCCATCCTGACCAGATCTTCGAAACTATCAGCACGATAAATTAAATTTGTACATTATAAATAGTATTATTAGAAGTTTATTGCCCTCTGCGAATCTATTATCGTGTATAATATTTAAAAACAATAAAAAAAGAAATGCGATAAAAAGGTAAAAGGAGGTAGCTCGGAGAATGCAGTTTTTTTTTATGGCTTTGATGGGTGGACGAGCTCACAGCCCACCTGGTGTTAATTGGTTACTGGAGCCCATAGACATCTACAACGTAAATGCGCCACCCACCTTGAGATATAAGTTCTTAGGTCTCAAGTATAGTTACAACGGTTGCCCCACCCTTCAAACCGAAACGCATTACTGCTTCACGGCAGAAATAGGCAGGGTGGTGGTCCCTACCCGCGCGGACTTACAAGAGGTCCTACCACCAGTAAATGGTCCAGTTGTCCCTAATAGATTTCTTAATCATAACACAGAGCGTTTAATCATCAATGTATTATTAATAACATGCTGAAGGTTTCATTTTTGTAACAAAATGTCATTCCTTCATTAGGAAACAATTCGTGAACACGTTTTAGTTATATATTCACGTTTAAAAATTGGAGGATTTTCATTTAATGACCTTTCCAAGTTAAGGTACCAATGCAGGCCGTGTTTACACATTATACATTTAGTAACTTAATAAATTATCTACATATAGGCCAGGCTTATGTACTATACAGGTGTTCATAAATAATTCCCGAACGCCGTATTTTTCTCATCACAAATAGTAAACAATTCTAAAAGGGAGAATCGTTTTCATTTCCTTATGGCATTAGCTTAGAATTATCATTACCCCGCTCTTTCATTAACAAGCAAAACTGCACCTTAACAATGACACGTAAATACTTATTTCCTTTGATAACACAACAGTTGTCTTGAGGAAATATTTATGCGTTTCTGTAGTCTTTAAAAGCTCTGAATAAGGTCGGTTTTCGCTTGACGTTATTGGAGTTGGTGGTTATGAGTCGGTAATAGGACAGTTTGTAAGCATGAGCTCAGGGCTGGGGGAGACACACAGATGTAGGCTGTTGAGTCTTTAGGTTTGTTTATTTCCGACCTTTTTTTTCTAATAAATTAGAAATGGATTCGTTTTATAGTTGATGAAAGTTGATAGTGAATTTATAAGAGAACAGAAGAAACCAGCGAATATGTAAATTAATATAAAGAGTGTCCCTGGTCGAACCGGTAAGGTACCCGGTGGATTGGAACAACCTGTAATAAATATCGAACCCGCAGAATTTGCCTAATTACTATTGAACTTGTCGTGGCCTAAAGGATAAGGCACTCGGATTACTCATATCGAGTGATACGACTTCTACTCCTAATCTTGCAGACATTTACCCATTTTTTGAATGAAATTCGTACTTAACATGTACCCGAATGACTTTCAAGATGAAGGAATAACAATTTGTAATAAATGAAACTTATCATTTTCCTGNCGCTTCAACACGAATGCACCGGACGTCTTATCCGTTAGGCCACGACGACCACTTCTCTATCATATACCATTTCTTCGCTCACTCCCCTCTTACATGTATCGTCTTTCACGCAATCCATCCATTCCTTCTTAGGTCTACCTCTTCCTCTATAGCCTTCCACATTCGCAGTTAGCATTCTCGTATCAACCTCATTGTCATTTCGTCTCATCACATGCTTATACCATATTGTAATAAAATAAAGTTTGCTAAAAATTGTAAATCTGCGTAATCACTACCCAGCCTACTTAGCGATACGTAGCAATTCACTACTGAATAAACGAAGGCTACTCAACACTAACGCCTTTTTTTTTCCTACCTATGCTGAATAGCCTTGAAAGGCTAGGCCTAGGAACACTACTCTTGAATAGCCTTGAAAGGCTATTCAAGAGTAGTGCTTCGCAGAATCTACCACCGGATCGGAAACGCAACCCACTGAGAAGATCCGGCAAGAAACTCAGTGGGCTGTGTCTATGGGTTAATTCACTCGTCGAGCCCTTCGTCGCAAGTGACGGGTTCGACGAGAACGGTGGCCGGTAAACGGCTTAAGAAAGTTAGGTTTGAGCTGATATCTTCGCCACTATAACATCGTGTTCAAATCGCACGAAACATAATTCAATAAATTAGCGTACGAATGACGCTAAGGACTCGTCGAACACAATTATTTCCAATGAAAATAATATAGTCGCACGGTATTTTGCAGTTAGTGTATTAAGTCGAGATCGTAATTAAATTTCAGTCGCCGTGAATTAAGAATATAACCTAATTATATGACGAGAGTGCAAGAGACAAATCTAATGAATCGCCCGAAGGTTGCTCTTAAGTAGATCGAGAATTGAATTTTAACAATACTATTTAAGCTTAAAGACTTCGGTCTTATTAGATCGTATAGTTCATGACCGTCAGCACGGTTCTATTTTGTCTCTTGTGCCACGACCGAGAACTGAATCTGCACAATAAGCTACAGTAGTTACCGCGCAGTGATGACTGTCCATCTTCAGTCATGCTTAAGAAAAGGAGGGTCTGCTAATTAATATACACATTGTTATGATGAAGATGCTCAGACCTGATAAAATTGTTAGTTACAAACGTTTTATTTAAAACGAAGCCATCAAAATTAATGACCCGCATAACACACAAGCCAGTAAAAAACACGGTCTTCAAGTCCTTATATCTGCTCTAAGCTCTTTTTTCCTTTTAGTGAGGGGCAAGGTACAAAGCCTCTCCATACTGCCTATTAATAGTACAAAATAAAACGCTAACGTGTGTGCTAACGTTTCTTTACGAAGACTTACTTTGAGGTGTGGTTAATTCGATTAAGCTGCGGACGTAGTGGTTCGGGGTGATGTTAGGGATGTAAGACAACGGGAGCGGGAGCGGGAGCGAGTTGAGAATCTTTAATAGTGATATAGTTATTCGTTTATTCTTGTTTACTGCCATTATAGGCAAACGAACATACGGCCCAGCTGTGATCACCGACGCTCAAGGATATCAGTAATATCAGGACCAAAGTCCAAAGTAAATGTACACAGCTAAAACTCAATTGGAATAAAACGTATATGGTAACCAAGTGGTAACCAAAAAAATGTATTTTTCATTTTAATGTTTCATTGCCTAACTAAAACAACACAGTAATAGATCAGTCTTTTACTGTGTTGTTTGCTTATTACGTTGAGTAATAAACCAGTGACTTTAGAGCGACTTGCAGGTCAAGATTAATAGCTCTCAGTGATGAAATCACCACGGAATTTTCATGTCATTTTTCTTTTTGTCATCCAAAAACAACTATGAAAATCGCTGAAAATATATTTCGTGGAACAAATGATGTGTGTCACTCACCACTCCGCGTCTCAAACAGAAAAGATTATATCAATCAAGACTCATTATTCTTTCGGATCAAGGAAACGAATCATATCCACTAATCACGAGTAACTGTCACCCATCTGTCAATGTCACTTTGGCATCGCTCACCGAAGTGACGTACAGCAAACTGAACCAACAAAAATAATCTTAAACTGCTTAGCGATACGGCTTAAGTTTCCATGAAGCAATCGTGTCTCAATGTCTACCAAATTTAGAGCACCAGCCAGGCTTGATCTGTGATTTGATGATGGAATAAAGAAATGAGAGGTCGCCACTTTGGTTGTTTCGAACGTATGTCACGGTACGTTATCTGTGTCTTAATTGAAGATAATAAGGGGAGACATGTGTCTTTGTCGTGTTTTTATGGAGTGTAAGAGAGGGATGTACTTTTCAAGTCCAGTTTGAAAGTTTGGACATTCGGCTTTGACTATTGTTCTATAATTTCTCGACTTCTGTAAATATTGTTCATAACAAAACTATTTTAGATACGAAAAAAAAACCGCTATGTGAAATTTAACTAGTTGGAGCAATATAATCATGAAAAATGTGCTTATTAAAATAACTTTTTGATAGAGAACTTTTATATTCAATCAAGTTGCCACCACCCTGCCTATTTCTGCCGTGAAGCAGTAATGCGTTTCGGTTTGAAGGGTGGGGCAGCCGTTGTAACTATACTTAAGACCTTAGAAGTTATATCTCAAGGTGGGTGGCGCATTTAGGTCGTAGATATCTATGGGCTCCGGGTAACCACTTAACACCAAGTGGGCTGTGAGATCGTCCACCAATCTAAGCAACAATAAAAACAAGTAAACAAAAAGTTTGGAACTCAATTTAGCGTAACACGTCTCATCTCTGTGAACTCTTTCTTTGTAAATATTATCTACATAGAAAATATATGATAAAATACAAGCATCTTTAAAACTAACGAATGTTCGTTATCGTTAGCGATAAACAACAAATAAATAACATTAATTAAGACGTTATTTTTTAACGAATAAATCGTACTTTATTACCGACATCGATCAGTGTCGCATACATCAATTGGTATTACGAATGCAATTATAAATCATTTCTAATTACGTTTATAAATACCGGTATATATGTAAATATGTATACGATATTTAGATGAATTACACCGTGGGCAGAATCAGTACAATTGAAATTTTAAATCAAATGATTTTAGGTCAAACACAAATGCGTTACCACCGCACCGCCCGCCACCGGAGTAGAGTTCATCCAAACTACCTGGAGCCACTGCGGTCATCGACAGTGCGTTTCTAGAGGTCTTTTTTGCCACGTACCATCTGGCTATGGAATGAGCTCCCCTCCACGGTGTTTCCTGAGCGCTATGACATGTCCTTCTTTTAAAGAGGCTTGTGGAGAGTATTAAGCGGTAGGCAGCGGCTTGGCTCTGCCCCTGGCATTGCTGAAGTCCATGGACGACGGTAACCACTCACCATCAGGTGGGCCGTATGCTCGTCTGCCTACAAGGGCAATAAAAAAAAAAGCGTTTGATAATGTCTACCCCACTCTATTAATGAGTATTGAGCAACCTTTCAGTGATTAACTACGTATTTTGTCATTTTATGTTGGCCGTGTCCATATCAATCACGATAACACATCGAAATGCTGTGATTAGAGTATATGGATTTTAAGGCGTCGATAGATGAATGCTCACACAGATCTGAATACACTTATGACGTATTTACGTTGTGTGATTAACTACTCCTTCGCAAGTCGAATTACCATTGATTTAACGCTAATAAGTCGTAATTTAATTGTACCCTTATCAAATATAAACCAATTTAAGAAACTAATTAATTTCTTTTTGCTCTTGTAGACAGACGACAGTATACGGCTCACCTGGTGGTGAGTGGTTACCGTCGCCCATGGATTTCAGCAATGCCAGGGGCAGAGCTAAGCCGATGCCTACCAAATATTCACTGTAGCAATTTTTTAATAAATAACTGGAATTGTTAGCGCTTTGCAAGGTTTGAGCCGTTGTCTCAATAAAACCTATGACATGGTACTTCCTTTCGTCCTACTATCAATGTCGCCCGTTCATTGAATAAATAGTTTCTATTTTTACTACGATCCAAGTACAATATCTTTGAAAACATGTTCGGATTGTTATACACAACGCACTGATAGATAAGTCTTAAAAGTGTTAAGTTATGACTACCTTCATTCTTTGAGAGTTCAGAGTATGTAAAAATATAGGCAAACTTATCGGCCTGTGACCTCGTGGCCTTCCACCATCGACCTTGACAGTGACCATTAATCCCTCAAGGTTGTCGTCTTGCGTGGCGATATGACCAAAGTACTTGACAATTCGTTTAAGAAAGGTGGTGGAAACACTTAAGAATTTATAAACAAAATAACTTTTTTGGTGTACAATATTGGATTAAGCAGTTGCCTTAAACATATTTACAACTTAAAATCACTGGTTCGTTCTCTTTACGTTTATTTTAATCCACAATCAACATATCTATAATATCGCAACTGAGGAATATGAAACACAATCACCATTGTTCCAAGATTGTCTTGCCCACCTGCAGTCGTGAGGCAATATCAATCCATCTGCTGTGTCCGGGGGTGGTGAGGGAACAGTTCCAGGCCGAGGGGGCGAGCTCGGTCTTTGAAGGGTATTTAATTTTGTGCAAATGACGTGACGTCCCTGACGCGGGTACCGGTTTGACGTTTGACGGTTTTTTTTTGTTATACGTACACTCCCTGAAGGGTTTTGAAAATTTTAAGATTAAGGACTTGAAAAATTTTTCAATTTCGGTCACCGTTCTCGTCGAACTCGTCGAATACGATGAAGAATTCGACGTGCAACCTAGCTTATAGACACCACCCACTGATTTTCTCGCCGGATCTTCTCAGTGGGTCGTGATTCCGATTCCAGCGGTAGATCCAGCGAAGCACCGCTCTTTCTAAGGCTAGTGTTAGCAAATTCTCTTAGCTCGATCCCATGAGCTCACCACCCCGGCTCAAGAAACCAGTGTTATTGATGTTGATGTTGTTGGGACTCTGTGTCAAAAACATAATATTTCTCTCGTTATGTGTATTAATGTCACTAATTTATAAAACAATGTCTTACCACCGGACAAGACAATCAAAACATCGGCAATCAACCATAATCATACAATCATACATTTTCTACCATTCCACGTAGTAGTAATGAAAAATAACGCCATATCTATGATTGAAGTTCCCGAAATAGTGCAACTGTCAAATGATAATCAAAAACTTCATTCTTTATCGATCTGTCTCGTTTTGAATTCCAACGAGATAAACAAAACCTCGCCTTAAACACGTAACCTAATCAAATTAATTCAAATACAAACACAAAACAAAATCGCATTTCAAAAACATGCATTAAGTTTTAAAATCGTAGTTTCAAGGAAGCCACGACCTGCTCTTCGGTCCATAACCCTCCTTATTATCCGAGGTGGGGTGGGGTCAAGCCCCCCGCTGGCTGGGGGTCAGGGGGAAGGGGGTGCATCGCGTCACGTCACTGTCGACTACGGCATCTCGTTTGTGTCCATCGGGCAGTTTTCAAGTTGACGTCTTGTGAAATAGAAAATGGTTTTCTACCATTGAATAGTTTATGCATCAGAGTGGTATTTAGAATGCGGTTTACCTGCTTAATTGGAATCCTTTCGAATTGGATGCTTTGCGACTTTTGGGTTCATTATTAATACTAGGTTTTGCCCGCGATTACGTCCGCGTGGAATATTTACTTTGGTATAACGCTATATTTTACTACGTAGAAGGTGAAAATATTTTAGAATAATAGAATGTTAAGGAGCTATTTAAGATACCAAAATCATGCTTTTTAACCGATTTAACAAGATGAGGCTATTAGTGCTTCGCTCGTATTGGTCTTAGCGTGATGTTATATAGACTATGACCTTCTTCGATAAATGGGCTATCAGTAGTTCCTGAGATTAGCGCGTTCAACCCAAAAAACAAACAAACTCTTCAGTCTTATAATATTAGTATAAATTGTTAATTATTATTAATATAATTAGTGAGATGCTTTCTTGGTATTGCGACAAAGGATGCTGTCTTATTTATTCTGAGTTAGTACGTTAGAGTAACCCATTTGTATTTTTCAACATACTATAATGTCCAAGTATTCCAGATATATAAAATATATCATCAATTTCATCTAACTATATTTAAAAGAAAGAACAGAACAAAGGCTGACTTTAAAATGCAATATCCTTTAATCTGAAGCTTTATAGTTGTTTTTTATTATCCGTATGCATCTCGCTCGTCTTACGTCCGCCCCGTGCGGCAATATCAATCCATCTGACGGGCGGGGTGTGGGGAGGGTGATGCGCCGGGGTGGGGGGCGACCGCGTCATGTCTTAAATGACTGTCACGGGTGCACTGGTAGCACTAGAGCTGGCGTGAAGAACGCAGACGGACTGTCTCACAATACCACTCGCGTTTTGATATCACGTCTTTATTTCTTATTATCTTTTATGTGTATTTTGTTTGGAATCTTTGTTTGTGGATGTGGGGTATAATAGTAATGTTGCTGTAGAATATGCTGTTATTGATATTTCTATAGAAATATTGCCCTCTGGTAAACCCCTGTTAGGCAAATGCCTACTTAACCCCTATCTTAAGTCCTGGTGACTGTTACGTTACAAGCCCTCTCGAGTGGACCTACATCCTTAGCGTCAGAAGCAATCAATGAAGAAATAATTCTAGCATGGCAATAGTGATATTGATATATATTAATAGTAGTAGTAGTACCAGCGTGGATAATTTGATTGAGTGGAGATCGGATTCAGGTATTTGAAAAACTTCCTTTTAAGTATTTTTTTTACATTTCATAATTTTGTGTATTTCATTTTAATATGTGATATCTTCTCTCTCTCTGTCACTCTCTCTCACTCACTTTGTCTTTTTCTGTAACAGTTGCACTGAAACAGGCACCTATACAACCTCTCATCTCTCAAACAAATTCCCTCATCAACGAAGACGCGGAAAAAAATACTCGTTAATTCAAAAGTGACTGTATAGAACAGCATGTCAAAATGGCGAGACGTCCGCGGGAACACTCGGCTGCATTCTAACTTGCAGCGAGATGACGCGCTGTCTGTGCCACGTCCCCAAGTTTACTCGCCTCCCTTGGAAATTTCACTCCAGACTTGCTTTAGTGTGGTACAATATGTGGGATGCCGCGGGTGAAGTCAATTTTCAAAGTCTATCCTGCGCTGGTAGAGACTATCTACTAACTATATAATTTTGTATTGCTTTGATGTGTAGATGAGCTCTCGGCCGATCCGGTATTAGGAGGTTATCATTAATACCGNACGTCCCCAAGTTTACTCGCCTCCCTTGGAAATTTCACTCCAGACTTGCTTTAGTGTGGTACAATATGTGGGATGCCGCGGGTGAAGTCAATTTTCAAAGTCTATCCTGCGCTGGTAGAGACTATCTACTAACTATATAATTTTGTATTGCTTTGATGTGTAGATGAGCTCTCGGCCGATCCGGTATTAGGAGGTTATCATTAATACCGTCACCCATCTTCTAACATGAGGTACATATAAATCTGAATTATATTGTGTAACGCCGGTCTCACCCTGCAAATCAGAACGCACACTACGCGGCAGAAATAGGCGGTATGCGGGGGGGGTACCTGTAAATGCGGCAAGACGCCATATAAACATTAACAAATACGCCATACAATTAGCAATTACGCCCATTTATAAACTTTGTGCATTTGTATTATGTTCATTTAAATACCCGGTAATATTCCTTCATCGTGAAAAATATTAAAGTATGTATTTCATTATAGAACGGATATTGGTATTTGGATATGAATACAGCAGTCGTCATAGGTAAACTAATTAGGTTAGGTGAGTCATGGCGACTTCGGATGTTATTTTGTGCCTAATTTTTTTTCTGCGGTGAGCTTACCACCGTCCTGGTCTTAAGTTGTTCCTAAGCCTAGAGGCAGTTCATTGTTATGATTTAATTATAATCATCATCTCTCGTTATAAGATTGAAAACCTGAATTTAGAAATTGCGGGCGAGAACCAGTATAATTAGGGCTGCTGACTTACGAACGCGATTATTAATAATACAATGAAAATGTTGAAGACTTTAAAAATTAAGTTTATGTCGCTTTCAATGGTCACGTTAGTATACTAGTCGCCAACTTAAAAATTGTGCTCATTTAATGATAAGTTTATTTAAGATTTTCAAACAATATACATCACAGAGAAATAACTTGATAGAACCTTATAAAACTTCAATTAAATTATGCTACAACCAGATCCCCAGAAATCCGTTTATCAACCAACCGCTTATGGCTTGCACAGTCTAGTGAAGTCAGTCACGTCATTCCGCCGAACTGTCCCGGCGGCGGTGACAGCCCGCGACTGAATTGTGCCGCGGCTCTCCTGTGACGTCACTACTTAGATACCCGCTTGTGTTATTGCGATCTAAAATTTGTCTTATGCTATATTTTTTTTTTAAACAATGATTACTTATAAATGATTACTTGTAACTATACTCGAGACCTTAGAACTTGTCTAAGGGTGGATGGCGCATTTACGTTGTGAATGTCTATGGGCTCCAGTAACCACTTAGCACCAGGTGGGCTGTGAGCTCGTCCACCCATCTAAGCAATAAAAAAAAAGTAGCACTCCATAATACGTAAATTTAATTGGTTTAGAAATTGCAATATCACCTTACTCAATTTCAGAACTGAACTTAACATGTCAAAGGCTTAAGATGCATACAGCCTCATTTCAAAATCAGCTCGGGAATCGATCTAATGCAATAGTTCATGATTACGTTTTCTTTCGGCTTTCAGATCAATCAGAAATAAAATGCAAATCTAAATATTGACCTTTCCTAATGGCACGCCGTGTTTTCAACGACGCCTTAATGTGGCTATCGACATAAAGGTGATATGTCAAATTAGACGTTATTCCGTCTGCATACCTTCTCATACATTAGCAATAAATACCCATAGAAAATTGTTATTTTCAATCAAAAATATCTCTTAAGTATACCAGACATCCATAATAATCTACTTAAAATACGTGAAATATGATTAGATTCGAACAAAATATTAAGATTTTTGTAAATGGCAATATTTATCATAATGCTTAGATTAGAGTTACCGTTTATTGTAGACGTAAATTGTTTCTAGATTTCATATTAATAGCAATAATGAGACATTTTAAACATCTTAATTTATAGACATTCAATTTTGAATAACAAAAAGAAAATAATGTAGTTTGAATTGCGAACTATAGTTTAAGGTCATAGAAACATTTCGAGGGGTGCGCCTAATACGCGACATTTATCTTTGTAATTAAAGGTCCGTTTATTCGGTATTAGTATCAACAATTCTATGCTTTGAATTGAACTTCAATTAAATGTACTCTATTCAAATAGGAGAAAAAGTTTTTTTTTTGTTATAATATTTTTTCCAAGTTCTAAATTTAAATGGCTCTCTTGTAAAGTTGCATTTTCACTCGGCGTCGATTTGGTGTTTTAAAATGTCACAACACGTGTAGTCCTTTTCTTATGTTGACCACAATGTCATAATAATGATCACTTATCTGTCTCTTACTCTCTCACTTTCTCCCTCACTCTCATATTATTTGAAACAAATAAATTGGCAAAAAGGGTGACGTCAAGCATTTAGCGTATACGTACCTAATATGGAGCTCATATAATTTTGGGGTAAATAGTATAATAGTCGTCTGAAAGTGCAATAATTATAATAAAACACTTAAACTGCAATTATAATAAAACAATAGAAAGTGCCCAATCCATTAATTTTACAGATATCGCGCGACTCACTGATAGGGTGCATTATAATTCCGCGCGGACTCACTATCCTACTTATTTCTGCCGTGAAGCAGGTGTACATTCCAGTTTGAAGACTGCGACAGCTAACTTACTATACAAGTCTTCAGATCTCGAAATGGGTGACGATATTCACGCTGTTTATAGGTAATAAATACCGAATGAATCTTGAATTTGGTCTATACATTCATATAATTAAACAAAAAAAAAAAGATGTGTGGTGTGATACCGGATAGGAACGAAGCTCCTTATTATAAAAATATTAATTTAAAGTTCTATTCGAGGTATAAAGTAAATAAAACTAGAGGTTTCGCAACAACCCACGGTCATTCGGTAACGTGCGAACTTATTGTGGTACACTTCATTCACGGTTACTTGCATAAGAGTTATTGAATTTTGCGCACACGAACGCTCTGAGATCGTGGTCAATGAATGATAAAAAAATATTTAATTTTTTGTACCTTATTACAAAGTCGTACGCTGTGTGCATTACTAATTTGTACGTTATTACAAAGTTAAGTCGTACACCATGTGCATTACTAATAAAAATCTTACGTTACGGACGTTTTTTCCCGGTTAGGGTACCCCTCCGCATCGTCCCATAAGGAACTTCGTTCCAAAAAGAATCATATCATTTATCTAGTTTGATATTCACTGCCACATACTTTTCTCATCAACAAAACCAATGCAATTTTCAATTATAATAAAGAGAATTACGTAAAATGCGAAGCCGGGCTCGGTGTGGCGGCGGCGCGGCCTGTCCCTGACACGGTGTCACGTCACTCCGCTATAAACGCGAAACGGAGCGCGCTGCACAAGAAATTCAGTTGTTCCTCCCGTCACGGAGAACTGTTTCAAAGCAGACTTAACCAGTCACTGCGGAAGACTTCCGCGCCTCGGNTTTTCAATTATAATAAAGAGAATTACGTAAAATGCGAAGCCGGGCTCGGTGTGGCGGCGGCGCGGCCTGTCCCTGACACGGTGTCACGTCACTCCGCTATAAACGCGAAACGGAGCGCGCTGCACAAGAAATTCAGTTGTTCCTCCCGTCACGGAGAACTGTTTCAAAGCAGACTTAACCAGTCACTGCGGAAGACTTCCGCGCCTCGGGAACTGAAGCGTATTCAATCGTGATCGTTAAATCGTATGCTGAGGGTTCAGGGTTGTTTGTCGGCGCGCCCGGAGCCGCTGCAAACTATTAAATAAATCACGGGAATTCTAGTATTAATAACGCAAGTTACAAATTTTTCAATTACTCTGAAAAAAACACTAGCGTATTACATAAGGTTAAAAAAAAATTAGAAGCAAATCTATCAAAATAACAAGTAAAAATATAAATGTTTCTAAAGTTTGCAAGTCTTCATCGTATCGAACATAACCCGTACGTATTCGCGCAATCTTACAAACGGAATCAAAAAAGGGAACTGTACAATTACCCCCAACGCCCCGAATCCCCCTGTCGCCCCCACAAGGACGCATCAAAGAAAGTCCTCACGTATGCACTTGATCGGGCGGCGCTAACGTGATGCCCATCGATTGTGGGGGGCATTAGGGAGACAAAGGGGGCGGGTGGAAGAAAGGTTTAAAAACAGTCTCCACGACGGACCTCCACGTCCATAAGGTGTATGGTTAACAGGCGTAGGTAGTGTCGTTCTGAGCACGGGAGCCTTGTGACAAACTATACAAATCTATTTCAACCGACTACAATCCCAAAAGAGCCCAAAAATGAAATTTATATATGTTTTCACAACATAAGTATCAATTATTTTTCATTTAAACAACAGATTTATTTTATAGCTAGGTGTGAATACGGCTTAACTGCCGATACCTTCATCGAAGTGTCGAAGTAATTCGAAACTACGCTTCATACTTATGTAGGTTTGCTAAAGAATACCATATACATTTGAGTCTTTTGAAATTCAATAATATTCAATATTTAAAATTAAACATACTCACTTTTTTGCCTCTTTAAAATCCAATTAAATAGTTACGAATGTATTTTAATTAAAACTGAACTATATCTCCTTATATGACGACCATCAAGTATGAAAGGGGGAGAGGGAGAAGAAAGGTTTAAACAGAGCGAGGTGGCGGCGTCTCTGGGACAGGCCAATACGTCCCCGGTCGCTCGTCCATCGTGCTTGCATGCGCTCGTACCGTCACCAGAGAAAATATTTTAAAATTTTATTTAACATTTCAATATGTAGACTTTTAGTCTATCGGTACAGGAATACAAAGTTTACTACTAAAACGCGCTTAGGACGTGATTGCCTGATTGATATTCTAAAATTTATTTAAGTTATCTATTTTGAACAAATTTAAGGAAAACCAACTACAGTGTGTATGTAAATTTTAGTGAAGGATATAATATAACACGTACTCGTTAACACGCTACCATCTGTACTTAACCAACATAATAAAGGTGCTCAAAAAACATACTCTTTTGAAACTATAGAAGCTTCCCCTTGGACCCCAACAGTCCGATCTTGTGACTCTTCAATCAAATGATGCATTCACGATACCATTGCAGCGCTAAACCATGAATGCAATATTAGACGATATGGATATTTATTATTAAAGCTTAAGTTATTTTTTTAATCCAGTTACTATCCACGCATATAAAATCAATAAGATAAATATAACTATTAAAAATAACTATTCGGATTTTTAAAAAAAACAACTGTATTGTTTTGTCGATCGGTACTCCGTTATAGGCGAAGCGCACGCGAGTTCAGTAATACAAGTCTGGTTATTTTTCGTCACCTTCACGTATTGATCAGAGCTCGTCAAAGACGATTTCTTTTGAGAGCGCCTGTTTACTGTTGACTGTTTTGAGAAACTACAATGAGAGGACGAGTCTTAGGTAGACAGATACTTTAATAATAAATTGCGACAGTTTTCGTCCCAAAACAAAAGAATGTTTCGCAACAGAATTACACCGGACGTTGACCCCTACCCGTCGCTGAAGTTCTAAAATAAATAGAATAGACGTTAACAATTATTTTGAAGTCGCGAAAGTAGTACTTGAATCCTACGGCATCATATTCTTATTGTAGCATGAGTTTTTTAATACTAAGCACATTATACACAGCATACTTATACATAAACAATTTCGGGACCTCGTTTCGATCGCCAAAAAAAATTTAACAAGTATCTGGAATTGGACGTCACTTAATAAAAGCACTAACTGAAACTGCAACAGTTCTAAGGTTTACATTGCGAAGTGACCGAACGGATTGCGCTTTCCTAAACAAAACGCCAACTTGAATTAAAGCTTTGAAAGCTTCTTAATTAACATGTCGTTTCGAGAACAAAAATGTGACTCCGCTCTTAACAAGCGTTTTTAGCAGGAGACAAGACTGACTTAGGGCTGACAGGACTCATAACTAATGAAAATAACATGCATAAAGTATTTTGTATTGCCTCCATGTTCATCCATTGCTCCTCTCCATGGCTCTTTGGCAGTGTACTAATCTGTCTCATATTGTGACATTTGGTGAGGGACCAGGTTTCACAAGTGGACAGAAAAAGAACCATCTTCATAGGATCAAAATTAGAGTCACAGACGTGCTTGTAAAGATGCATAGAGGGCTACTAAAGATAGAGGACAATGGAAAATGTTAGAGGAGGCCTACGCCAATAGGCACACTGAACTGACATTCCATAAAATACAAATATTAACTCAACAGGTTTAAAAATTTAATCAACACTCTTAAAAATTTAGGACAAAGGGCTCATTGATTTGTTGATTGATTGATTGATTGATTTTGTATTGTTATATCGCGACACAGCTGTAATGGCGGCCTTGCTATACCTCCTCATATCTGAACTATTTTTATCATCTTGTAGATCAGACAGAACAGAATCCCTAAAACAGACAAACTGTCACACTTCAAGATAATCTACATCTATTTAAATGTTAAATATACTATAATGACAGCTATATGTACAATTCGAGGTTTGAACGAGGTTGAAAACTGAAAAATAAAAAATTGTTAATAATGTACAAGTTTAATTTTGTAGGTTGCAAGTAAAACTGCATTAATCTTTCGCCAAATGATAGTTGATGAATAATTATTAAAAACTGGTTATGACTGTGTTGGTGTTAGCCCTGTAAAAATGACAAGTTCCGATTTGTCGCTGCACCATGAACAAAAATAAACGGAAATGCAGCTTATTACGTCCGAGACAGGCGGACGACAAGAAAACCAGTCGCACGTCACCGAACGAACGCTCGTAATACCGAACTTTTCAAATTAAAGTTGGCTTTTGGTTGCGATGCCGAGGGGGGGGGGCGCAATTGATTTTGTTAATGTCGTAATTAACGTTACGTTTTTCATATTGCTGTTTTAGTTTCCTTTGACCAGAGTTTTTAAAATACTCTACTGAATTCATACACAAACACGGTTCGGACTGGTTACGTAGATAATGTATTCATCCAAAACTTGAAAATATGGTGATAGGACACGCAATGTTGTTGTTGTTTTAAAATAGTTTTAGAGACACCAATTATTTTATCTATTGCTGCATATTTCTGCTGCGATAAGTTCCAATTTGAAGAATGAGGTAACCGTTATATTCAACACTAGCTTTTGCCCGCGACTTCGTCCCCGTGGAATAGTTCACAAATAATGCTTTATTTTAGAACAAATTTGGTTAGCATAAAAAACGTTATAGTGAGCCAACCTTAACATATAGACATATGCTGTCGCGGGCTTTTTTTTAGATATATTAACGGGGAGCGATTCTGTCATACGTTACTTTAGCGAAACTTTAACCGTTCCCGCAGCGCGCGCAGTGGAAGCTCTCAAAAAGGATTAAAGCCCCGATTTTGAAACATTCTTTATCGGTGCTCCGCTTGCATTGGTAAATGGGCTATCTGACACTGAAAGAATTTTTCAAATCGGATCAGTAGTTCCTGAGATTAGTGCGTTCAAACAAACAAACTCGTCAGCTTTAAAATATTAAGTATAGATTACACTTTGATCTCATGTGTCATGATGAGTGATTGCATTTTCATTGATGCCTATGGCTTCAGGTGACCCTGTAGTTCAGTTTCTGAATCGCTCGCAGACCAATACAGAATTACCCCAAATGATTTGTAAAAGCAATTTAACAGACTGCATTAAAACTTTTAGTAATATAAATGAATTTCCGTTTCCCAACTGGAACAGTTAATAAGCTGTTAGTTACCATATTTCGCTTGTGTTTCTTTCGATTCGATAGTTTGGCGTGCGGCGATGGTTGAGCCGCGGTGCAAGGTACAAGCAACTTGTCTAATCACACGGAATCAAATATTTTAAAAATTGTTTTTTAACTTGGTTACGTTTTCTTGATCTCAGTGGACTAACTTCGTCTAGCTTCCAAAAACATCATGAACGCTCACTGCAGTGAGCCCGATATGGACTTGGCCCGATATGGGCTTGATAACCTAAGTAATGTTAATTTTTATTTCCTTAATACGTACTGATACTATACTAAAATTATCAAAATGTACATTAACAATATTTTGATTTACATTTATTTAATCCGAATGAATTCTGTTTAATTTCATATCATTGTGATTATCGCAATAACTTTCATAAAACATAAATATGCATTTGGGTTTGTCACTAATTGTAACTAAATTGAAATTTATAGTTCGTGTTAACTATGACCGGCTAAAACATGCTCATCACAATATCACGCTATGTCTTTATTTTTAATCATTATCGTAATTTATTTTTATGTTCGACTCAGTTTCTGGAATGAAATCGTTTTTTGAAAGTGAACTCTTTGAATGACTTAATCTTAGACCACCCTGCTCTGTCCTGTGTTTTACTGTTCCACTTCATAAATATGTTCGAGATGATACAGTCATCTCGTTTTTATCGCACCGCCCGCCACCGTAGTAAAGTTCATCCATACTACCTGGAGCCAATGCAGTCATCCACAGCGATTCCAGAGGTCTTTTTTGCCACGTACTATCCGGCTACCGGCTCCACGGTATTTCCCGAGAGCTACGACATGTCCTTCTTCAAATGTGGCTTGTGGAGAGTATTAAACGGTAGGCAGCGGCGGACTCTGCCCCTGGCATTGTTGAAGTCCATGGGCGACGGTAACCACTCACCATCAGATAAGCCGTGTGCTCGTCTGTCTACAAGGTCAATAAAAAAAAAAAAAATGAAATAAATATTTTATTAAATTTAAGCCATTAAACGCTAAAACTTTCAAATTGAAGTAGAATACAATGTCCCTGATTTTAAATCAGTAAGTTTCAGTAGTTTTAATTAAATCGACGTTCTAGCTACAACTGATGATTTGTTATTTCTGAACGATCTCATTTGGAAGACTTCAAGACTTTATTACGATGTACCTATGTCCAATTTATGAAGAATTATTTAAGGTTTCTTTTTTGTCAGTTTATTTTGTTATGTTGATTGACATACAGATATTCAAAAAACAGATTTATTGTCATTAAAATCACATATTTAGCTACTGTATTTTATATTCTGTTTACAATACAGATTATTACGAAACTTTACCTATAAATATTTAAATAAAAGTCAAGTTGCTGAGTTTTCTTGAAACATCCATAAAAACCATCTGCGGACCGCACCAACGAAACCCCATGAATATAATATACTTTAATTAACACTTATAACAGAGCGACCCTTCTGCGGGGCTACCGAAAAAAAAAAAAAAACTAACCTACAGAACGCATAAAAGGAAATTGGATTACTATACAAACGTGAACGAGAAATCCCTCGTAAATATTTAAAAAAAGTCTGACTCTATCGCTGATCCTTAACCCTAAAAATGCGGCGAACATTTCCCCGGCCCGGGCCGATATTAGATGGGCAGGTAGGACCAATATTCGTTGAATCCCATCNGGCTACCGAAAAAAAAAAAAAAACTAACCTACAGAACGCATAAAAGGAAATTGGATTACTATACAAACGTGAACGAGAAATCCCTCGTAAATATTTAAAAAAAGTCTGACTCTATCGCTGATCCTTAACCCTAAAAATGCGGCGAACATTTCCCCGGCCCGGGCCGATATTAGATGGGCAGGTAGGACCAATATTCGTTGAATCCCATCACGGTATTGCAAAAGAAATCAAATTAGATACACAATAAGCGGGATAGTGGCCGGATTTACATAAGCATCCTAGCTATTTGGCCAGTTGATACGAGATTGCGGTGGGGTCACACGATATTGCAGTGTCTGTCTCAAGCCGTGATGTGGATAGCCTATTTGTTTTGGTTTTTTTTTCTGCTCTTCAATAGATTTAATAAGCTACAAATGTCGGAATGGTTTCGCCTTCGGTTCAATGAATTTGAATAAGCAGATATGGATTTAAATTCTTCGTTATAATGTACTCACCATGCCTATTTTGAAATACATACATATAAAATATGAATTAATAAATTTATGACTTTATAATATAAATCGCGGTATGACATGTCCTTCTTCAAACGAGGCTTGTGGACAGTATTAAACGGTAGACAGCGGCTTGGCTCTACCCCTGTTATTGTTGATGTCCATGAGCGACGGTAACCACTCACCATCAGGTGAGCCGTATGCTCGTTTGCATACACAGGTAAAAAAAATTAGATCGTTTTTATTGCTTAGATGGGTGGACGAGCTCACAGCCCACCTGGTGTTAAGTGGTTTACTAGCCCAAAGATATCCACAACATAAATGCGCCACCCACCTTGAGATATAAGTTCTAAGGTAGTATAGTTACAACGGTTGCCCCACCCTTCAAACCGAACCGCATTACTGCTTCACGGCAGATATAGGCAGGGTGGTGATACCCACCCGCGCGGACTCACAAGAGGTCCTATCACCAGTAAATAAGTTTGTGTATATAAGTTCAACACTAATGTCAAAGTTTGTAATACATACATACATCTAAAACATTTATATAATTGATCGTTATCAAAATCGAGAATTACATTTTTGTAATTTTCAATAAATTTCATCAGAACGCCGTCCCATAAACTGTGCGTTTAATACATTCGAATTTTACAAACGGACCTTTTCCTCGGTCACTTCATACATCGAAGGCGTAATAAAAATTTAAAGCCTCGACGTTATAAAACATCACGAGGAAGGGTCCCCGAATCCACTAGCGGACGTAAAAGGGTTATCAAATCCACGCAAATCCACTGTACGGACGTTAAATAATACATAAATACGAAACGATAGTGGTACCCGGCGCGGCGACCGGACTGCGAAAGGAATCGGTGAAATAAAATCAGATGACAAACTGTAACGGTGTGAAGTATCCTTTTGCAATTGAAGCTCTTAACTCTTTATGTGGCTTATTATTGTGAATTTATTTTAGCTAGTGGTCCCACGGTAGTCGAAATTCGACTATAATTAAATGAAATTATAAGTTTGTACAGTATGTTTTAATAAATAAATAAATATTTACTAACAATCACGCCACGTTAACTGGTCCCGTGATAAGTTCGTAAAGAACTTGTGTTACAAGTACCAGATAACGGAAATAAATGTAAGATTTTTATTATACACATACATATATTTAATTTACATCCATAACCCTGGAAAAGACTATATTTATCATACAAATATCTTCCCTTGGCGGGATTCGAACCCGCGACCCCCTTGCGTAGTGCATGTCACTTACCACTACACTAGACGGCCGTTTCTATTGTCAAAGACTATTATACTTTTACGAGTATAATCACAGATTCCGCTAAGACTACGCTTTAGAGAAATGTTAATAGAGACAAACAATATTTAATCTTTTAATCTATTGTCAATTTGACCACCTCGTATAAGCAATAAGAAAAGTTTGACAATAAACAAAAAATATATGCGCGTGTGTGTCAAATACATGGTAGTGTGCGTAATGCTTTTTAATGGATTTTATGTATTTTTTATGCATAATTGAATAAAATATTAACATTCTGCGCTCCTTCTCTATATTCTCTATAAGTGTGGGAAATTTCATACGTACGGAGGCGTCCGCGAATTTTCGTAAAAAGCGGTACAAAGTTTTTGCTTCACGTATTACCTAATATATAGATTCATTGCACATATTGATGCTAATATTTATTGATCGCGTTGATTGAAAGGTTTGTATATTTTCTTCCTTTCGCAATTGAAGTGCATAACTCTGTAGTACGTGGCTTATTATTGTAAATTTATTTTAGTTCATTGCAAATACTGATACTAAAATTTATCGATCGCGTTGATTGAAAGCTTTGTATATTTTCTTTGACAATGGCATTACGGAGTTCAATAACTTCTATATTTCATTATCCGTAAAATTTATGAAGCAAATTGAACAGTTTGCGAGTGTTCTATGAAATGTCACCCTTTCTTCTCAGTGAGCAAAAATAACCCTTCATATAGACCCTGTATTGCTATTATATAAAATAATTGTTTCACAGGACCTTTCATGCATTCTCGGAGCGTTCCATCAAACTCTTAAATATCTACCTATTAGCGGTAGGCAGAGCAGCTTGGCTCTGCCCCAGGCATTGCTGTAGTCCATGGGTGACGGTAACCACTCACCATCAGCTGGGCCATATGCCCGTCTGCCTACAAGGGCAATAAAAAAAAACCTGGTGTTTCCTCGCTGCTATGCCCTTTTTTAAAGGAGGTTGAAAAAGAGCTCTTTAAGTGTCTTTGTCCCTGGTATTGCTAATCGACATGAGCAAAATTACACTTAACTGTAGGCGACACGCTTGCCTGGCGTCAAAGGCAACGAATAATATGTTAGACTCGCCTGTAATGGATTATTTGAGAACATCGCAGCGAGATTCTAGCGACCATCAATGACATTTAAAAGGGTTAAAATCTAGCTAAGTAAAGGCTATCAAAAGACACTTTACAAAGTAATAAAGCTACTAAAAATGCCATTTTTAAGACACCCCATACTTTAGGAGCACGCGTTCTAGCATTGAGCTATTGGTAATCTTATTGAAATCCATTAAAATTTCCAAATCCCTTCCCGGGCACAGCAATCATACCGGGATACCGGCTTGATCTTCGTCACCACAGAGTATTGAACATTCAATTCAAAAACGTTATTTTACGGTTCAACAACTTTGAATTTTATCCTCGGTTCTCAGTTCTCTATTATTGACAGTAGGGCATGGTATGGGCTCGCACGAGTAGTATCTTACCTACACGTCGGATTCTGCAGCGAAGCAGCTGATTTCCGGTGTAAATGAAAGAATAATCGATTTATTAACATCCAAAAATATATTAATTACATATCGACGCCATTCAAAGTTTAAAAATTGGAATGAAATATCATGACAAAACTTCCTCAGCTATATGAATGTGGTAAACATAATTGAAGTTCAATTAAAAATATCGAATTGTCGATGCTAATCTATCCTAATATTATAAAGCTGAAGAGTTTGTTTGTTTGAATGCGCTAATCTCAGGAACTACTGGTCCGATTTGAAAAATTCTTTCAGTGTTAGATAGCCTATTTATCGAGGAAGGCTATAGCTATATAACATCACGCTAATACCAATACAAGCGGAGCACCAATAAAGAATGTTTCAAAATCCGATTTTTTTTCCCTTTTGAGAGCTTCCGCTGCGTGCGCTGCAGAAACGGTTAATGTTTCGTTAAAATAATGTATGACAGAATTGTTCCCCTTTAAAAGATCTAAAAAAAAGTTCGCGACATCATATGTCTATATGCGAAGGTTGGCTCACTATAACGTTTTTTATGCTAACCAAATTTGTTCTAAAATAAAGCATTATTTGTGAACTATTCCACGCGGACGAAGTCGCGGGCAAAAGCTAGTACCAAATAAAACGGACCTTTAATTACAAAGATAAATGTCGCGTATTAAAGGAAATGTCGCTTAAACCAAATAGTCTTTCACCCCTCGATGTGATGTATCAAATAAGCAATATAACAGTATTTATCTTTCATTTTCGCATTTGTAATATCTGACTGACTACATTGTTTTTACACTGTGCCCTACTGGTGAAATGTAATAAGTGCATTGAATATTCGAATTCCGTTCGATTACTTTTATTGTAATTGAAAATTTTCCGTATCGTGAAATTGCGAGTACCACTTACCTGAGGAGTCCATGATGAATTCTGGTTTTTATTACAGTAGGAGTGCAGGTAGACAGCGGCTTGGCTCTGCCCCTGGCTTTGCGGAAGTCCATGGGCGACGGTAACAACTCACCCTCAGGTGAGCCGTATGCTCGTGTGCCTCAATAAAAAAAACAGAGCTAGCGGCCTACTTGACGGTCAATACTTTCCGGCGTCTACATACATTTCAATGAAGGCTTTTTAAGTTTTGAAAAGGAGACGGCTTATAAGATAGTCTAATTACCTTATAACTGAAATTTCGTCCTCATGCCTCAATGTGGGTGGTGGTATTCACGTTGTGATGTCTATAAGTTCGCGACTAAAGTAAAAACAAAACTGCAGAAGAGACGTCTCGTCACCGTCTGACCGAAGGCTCTATACATTAAATTATGTATATGGTTTAAGGCTACGTTGTGTCTCGTTTCGAGGGTGGAGCAAGGATGTCACGACCCGCGACATTTAAATAATATATTCGTTGTAATAAAGCTTTAGAGGTTTAGAAAAGGTAGACCTAAGAAGAAGTGGATGGATTGCGTGAAAGAAGATATGTGGACAGAGGAGGATGATAGAGGAGTATGGAAAGAGAAAACATGTCGCGCCGGCCCCAGGTGACTAGGAGAAGGCCAGGAAAGTTATGATTCGTTGTAATATAAAACTTGTTGTGCCTACGAGCATATCCGGTTAGGGTTCAATTCCCACAGCTGAGTTCTAAGATAAAGGAATAACATCACATTGAAAAACGTAAATTTTACTTATTTAGGGCTTTTTTTCTACCTCAATAGATACTAATTGTAGTAGCCTCGAGGGGTTGTACTAGATTCAAATAGCTCACGATTTAAAGTTAAAAAAAACATTATTTTATTAAAAAAATGTATCAACCCTATCTACTCCCGACAGGTGTCAAGGGAGGAGGTGGTGAAGGGGGATACAATTGGGTATTAACAGATAGAATCTGTCAGTGGACAGTCGCGCGGTTAGAAAATTGAATGATTTCAATTAATTTTTCATATTAGTCCTCACACGAGATGAGCCGGGCTCCAATTCGCGTTGAGCGAAACGGATGCTGTTTGAATTGTTCTGCTGACGGTGAATCGTGTTTTATATAAAGTTCGGGCTTAAAAGCTGTTCTGTATTTTAATTTTTTTTGCGATGAGTCGTCGATGGTTTCCAATGTAAAACAATATCACTGTAATAATTTTTATTTTAAATTGTGACGGTATAAATAGGCCGACAAGCCCTAATCTTTGTCTAACATCGATAACGAAACATCAACAACCATAATTATTTTATTAGTTAGTTTGTAGTTTTTTGGATTATTTTCTAATTAAGCCACAACAGAACATAACTGATTCCTTCTATATTCTTCAACCCGAATAATATTTACATACACACATGTAAACAACATAACAAATGTAGTAGTAAATAAATAAAACATTTCACTGCTAGAAACTTAATATAAAGGTGTGCACACATAGGAAGTAATGCGGCATGCAACATAAAGGCTTACGCACACTAGTCCCCGACTCGCCGGACCGGAACGTCCGTCCCCACGGAAGCGGCATTAAAACTTTTGAGTGATTTCGCTCAGTCAAACGCTGCAAGACGAGGTACGGGCGCAGGGCTGACAATACTATACTAAGGTTCACAAAATGAGGTTCCGTAGAATCTTTTAGATTTATTATTTGGACGTTACCTGCCTATTGATCATAATACAACATTACCTATTTTAAATTACATAGTAAACTCGTGAATTTTCGGTAGAATTAATAAGGTGACATAATTGTAGATAAATATGACGCGTACCTTCTCAAACGAAGCTTGCGGAAAGTACTCAGCCCACTGAGTTTCTCGCCGGATCTTCTCAGTGGGTCGCGTTTCCGATCCGGTGGTAGATTCTGCGAAGCACGGCTCTTGCTAGGGTTCGTGTTAGCAACGTCGTCAGGTTTAAACCCCGTGAGCTCACCTACTAGTAAGGGTTACGCTGAAATAGCCTCTCAAGGCCGCTTAGGTAGAAAAAAAAGCGGTACACAGTGACTTGGTTCTCCCCCGGCATTGCTAACTAGTCTGTTCGTAGTATTTTTAGGAAATTATTATCCTATAACTAGATGACCCGGCAGACTTCGTAGTGCCTCACTCGATGAATAAAATACCTAACCTTTTGTATAAAATAAACTTAAAACAAACAAAAGGAATCCGTCCGACGGGGGACACATCAAAGGGAAAACTTATTATTTTTATTTAATTCCGAGCATTTTCATTCATTTTTCACCTTTTAAACTTTCTCTGGACTTTCACAAATAATTCAAGACCAAAATTAACCAAATCGGTCCAGCCGTTCTCGAGTTTTAGCGAGACTAACGAACAGCAATTCATTTTTATATATATAGATAGATAGATTAGTCTTAATATAATAATTACAATACTATAATCGTATGATATCAGTTAACAAAACAATACTAATAATATATATTTACATATTTATGGGGTTGATGAGCCGTGGCGCCCCTGACGGTCGCGGATGTGGCAACGTCCGAGTGTGAACGAGTTGAGTCTGCGACTAATTTGCGAATAGTTGGACCGACTGATTCACAGTTGATAGTCGTTTTCTGAACTTCATTACGTTACATTGTTTCATTATATCGCTCTGGGCCTTGCGAACTTATCATCCGCCGTTTTGAAAGCTCCGTTCATCTAATTTAGTTTGCAAAATGTAAATGACTTTGGTCCATTGGTTAATTCCCGTTTCTCATTTGTTTTTTGAGCGATTCGTTTAGTATGACATAGTGCTTGTCTTCTTTTTCTCCACCTTATACCACTAGGTGGGGTCGGCACAGCTAATTTGTCTCTTCCATTCTCTTCTATCAGCCGTCATCTTAACACTCACTCCTCTCTCTCTCATATCGTCATTCACACACTCCATCCTTGTCTTGTTTGGTCGACCTTTTCCTCCTCTACCTTGCACTACCATTTCCATATATCTCCTCTTGTGTGAGTACAAAACAGTATTTTGGGAAATAAACGTTCAAAATTTCAAGTATACAAGCATGAGTATTTATCACTTGCTTAAATTTAGTTAAAATTAAATAAATTAATTTAAAATTTATAGTTCCTATACCACGCTATGTTATAAAAACAGATGCATCGTTCACATTATAAATCCGACATCGCTAAACATGTCCACTCGTCTCTGTGGAGGGGGGCGTCCGGATCAATGCCGGACTTCCCCACCTGCAGTTTTAATTCAAGAGATTGGACGCTCGTCGGTCGCCGGTGTGCACTCGCCTTTGTTTTCAAGATGTTTGACGAGTTGCATGTACGATTGAGGGCTTGTGTTTTTTAATTATTTCTAAAACGTGATTGTTACGACTCTAAAATAGAGAATAATTCCTATCAGCTCCGAATTGTTCTTGCGATAATAATCTACGGAAAAAAATCTGTGGGTATTGCATTTCGCATACAACATCTAGGGCGCACATTGAACGACATATCTAGTTACGCTTAAAATTTCTAATTCTTTATTTTAATTTTAAAAGTTTGTTTGTCTCAAAACCATCTCTTTTCCTAAATATTCACCTAAAATCGTTGAAACAAAAGAGTTTCGGACAAACAACTGGTCCCCAAACAAAGCAACGTTCAAGGTATCAATTACGGACTTTATCACGGAAACCTTACAACTTTGCGTCCCTCTAATCCGCTCCTTTTGTTCCGGCCGTGTTGACAAGTGTGACGTCACCAACAGTAGCTGAATCCAGTACGTATTTTAATATAACCTTCGAATCTGAATTTTGCCTTTACTCAACGGTCGTAAACAACAAGGTAGCTATGAATATGAGTTTCCAAGTGAAATATATGAGTTTTTTTGAGCCAGCAGTGAGACGGTCCTGTCTACAATAGTACCTATGGGTTTATTTACCGACTTTGCTTGTGGGAGACCCATGTCCACTGTTAGACATAGGCGTCCCCCAAGCCTCTCCACAAAGATCGGTCCTGCGCTGTCTACATCCAGCGGATCCCCGCGAACCTCAATAGCTCGCCGGTCCATCTCGTGGGAAACCTACCCACGCCACGTCTTCCGGTACACTGTCGACATTGCATAAACTGACGAAATGCTAGGTTGATCTATCTAAATTTTTGTAACACCCTCGGAATTTTTATATTTGAACACAATATTAAATACAAATCGAATAATTAACACGACGAAGTAGTCATCAACTTGTAAAAGTTTAACAGAATTAATGAGAACGTTAGGATGATAAAGATAAGATTATAGAAACGAAATTGCCGCATTATGACTGAAGCGTAGCAAATGAAGCGTAGCAATAGCGTGGAGGTGAATAGTTTAAAGTCATTCGAAATATGAATCAAAAGTAACCAATTTGTTTTTATGAAAAGTATATTTTCCACAACTTATCCATTTATATATTTTAAGCTTTACCGTTTCTGTGTTTTTAAATAAAAATAGCGTTAATTGATTTTGGCTGGGAAATAAATTGTTACCTTACTGTTCTCTCTGCACGACACCACTTCTCACTACTGGGACGGATAAATTGAAAGGGTTTTAACTAGTTGACCAACTGTGACGTGTGCGAAGTCCAGGGAAAACAGTTTTTTGACAATCCCTGATTGGTTTAAGGAGTTACGATGAGCGGTAAAAGGGTTTTGAGGTTATATAGAACTTCTAAAGTTATGTACCTGAATGTGGCAGTTCCACGTGACTGCAAGCGATTTGTGCGTCCGCTGAGAATCATAGATTTTTAGTAGACTTCAAATAAAATTTAAGGAGGGGTTTAGATTTTTCTCTACCTAGTCTCTCATGACCTATTAGATAGGGGATATTCCAGTTTCACGCGGACGGATAGGTAAGATCACAAGCTCGATCTGAGAGAATTTGTTAATACTAGCTCTAGCAAGAACAGTGCTTTGAGGAATCTACCACCGGATCGGAATCGCGACCCGCTGAGCAGATCCGGCGAGAAACTCAGTGGGCTAAATTTAGTATTTTTTGTAGCGTTCAATTGAATTGAGTTGATATGTGCGCTCTTAGTAACAAAAATAAATGTAATTCAAAAGGCAAACGAAATTGAATCTTTTCAGGAATTAAAGATAACCATAACAGTACAACAGCGAAATGATTTAAAAAAAAAACTCAAAAATTATAGCAAAAAAGTCAGCCATCTTTGTTAACTCTCACAATATTTCCCGGACAAGACGTCCCATGACGCGCAGATAACGTCAGAAAGGGTTGAGTTCCGGCGCGAAAAAAGTTATCTGCAACAATTACGAGCTGTCCGTTTGTCTGTCACGTTACGAAGTTTGATAAAATTACCTTCCTTTTAACAAAAAAATAATTCAATGAAGCGTGACACAAAAAAAGGATTATTAAACTAACATTAAACAAAATCCTTCCTTCAAAAACATCTTCGCCGTCCACCAATATTTCCAGGCGCACAACTTTCAGGTACCGCATTCGTTTCACGGTGTCGTTTCTTTGACGTATCGGAGCCGGAACACAGACGTACCCCGTCTTAAATTATGTCCGGGACGTGATAACGAACTCGGAACCGGGGGGGTAGGTGGGCGAGTAAGTTACATGCCGCTATGTGAGCAATGCATGTGTGTGCGTGCTTATCGTTGAGTGCCGTTCTGTTTGTTGATGTAATTGTGATTAAAATCGAAATTCTGTTTGTGTGCGTTGATCAAACGAGCTCTCTACGCAGTGCTAAATTTAATGACATTGATTGATAAAAATACTGTGAACCCGCGGCGGAATGGGAAGAAGTCATTTATATCTTAAAACACTGATAATGCCACTGGCGTGATAGAATCGAATAGTACTTATACAATAGTCTATTTTCCAGTCGGTAAGAACATAAAAAATGGGCGAAATTGTAAATTTCATCTATAAAACACGAATGTCGAAACTATTTACGGGTATAAGGCGTTGTTTAAACTGAAAAATACACTGAACATCTCATCTCAGAATACTAAGGCCAAGCCATTAAATTATTAGGCGATCATCGAGGTAAAGCAGAGAGGAAGGCGTGGAGAAACTGCAAATTTCCAATTAGACCTTTCATTTATAGCATATAAGTAAATAATTAATCGGATGGAAATTAGTGCAAACTAAATTAAGTAATTTCAATGTTTAGGCGGTATAAATGATCTGGAACGGGTAATACCAAAGAAGTCGTCGTGGCCTAAGGGATAAGACGCCCGGTGCATTCGTGTTGAGCGATGCACCGGTTTTCGAATCCCAGGCTGGAACAAAAATTTTCTAATGAAATATGTATTCAACAAACGTTCACGATTGACTTCTACGGTGAAGGAATAACATCGTGTAATAAAAATCAAGCTCGCAAAGTTATAATTTGCGTAATAACTGGTGGCAGGACCTCTTGTGACTCCGCGCGGGTAGGTACCACCACCTCGCCTCTTTCTGCCGTGAAGCAATAATGCGTTTTGGTTTGAAGGATGGGGCAGCGGTTGTAACTATACTTGAGACCTTAGAACTTATATCTTAAGGTGGGTGGCGCATTTACGTCGTAGAGGTGTATGTATGGTCTCCAGTAACCACTTAACACCAGGTGGACTATGAGCTCGTTCACCCATCTAAGAAATAATAAAAAAATATGTAAAAGTTAAATAATTTTGTAAATAAAAAGCCGTCCTAGAGATCTCCAACAGGTACTATTTTCGACAGAATTCATCAAACGAGACGACAGTGCTTGATTCAGTCGCATTAGTGTCAGCGTGGCGACGAAATCTTTCTGATGTATGACGTCATTCCGTATTATTGCGATCTTAATATAAAACGATTCTGTATTCCAAACCAAAAATAAATCCCCTTGTGGCCTAGTGCTGTTGGAAGTTTTTGATGCTAAGGATTGCAGTTTGACCGCGGAACGTATTCATAATGTTTATATATTTTTGAGATATCATTTTAGATCTAACTGCTTACATTATTAATGTGCATGCCTCGCAGCCATTCGGTCGCATGTTATATCATAAGACTGTGGCATATTTTGGTAATCAATGACTATTGATGTGAGGTAGGTGAGCCTGCATTAGAAAACACTACTGTCTATTTCTATGACGAAGCAAACATGCATCCATGTATCTAATACCTATAAAACCTTGAGATCTTTAGACATAAGTTGTTTTTGCATTGTATCTGTGGATGAGATCAGAATTCATGGTGGTTATCGGAGTTCACAACCATAACACCGTAAGCGCCACCACCCGGCGGATGACCGAGTTTCGTCCGTCAATCCAGTCAATTGCCACTTACCTAGTTACACAAACTCTGTATATAACCTTTGTTCTCTATCTCATCTAGCAAAAATCGCATTACATTAATTTCTCTAACAATGACTTCGAAACAAAGATACATTAAGCTACACATGAGGATTGAAGTTATAAAATTGCAGTCGCTAGTTCAATTATTATAAATATGAACCCGATGTGGGTCAGGGGGGGGGGTGGGGGTGGCTGGGGGGAGGCGCTGGGAGGCCCGCCTGACTCCCGGCGCCCGTCAATCGATTGTCAAGGAGTGCATCAGACGTAGAAACTTGCAGTGTTTTGAAAGAATCTCGCTACGTAAATTCGTTCTTTTGAGCAATTACATTATTTGGTTTTCTGAAGTTGCTATTTTAAATTCAAGTTATGTAGATGTTATAAAATTTTTGTAATTTCTGGCCTTAAGCTTGACCAACAAACATACCGTGTCTAATTTGTCTATAGACAGTTATTACAGTAAAATTGATTGCCTCTCGAAGCGGCTAACAAGAGCGTAGTAGGAAATCGTGGTAGATATCCAGCTTTGAAGTCTATTATAGGTTAATTAAAATTAAGTCTTTTCACGTCTGTGTAAAGTGAAAAGTGTACGTAACCCGTTCGATTTCTCAATAAATACACCATCTGAATTTACGCAAATTTTATAGAATCTGACGCAATACACTGAGGAAAATACACCTAGGATTCTGAACCTATTAACGGTACCTAGTCTTGCAAAGCGAATCCAATTTTAACATTTTACGATCTCACGTAAAAGAGATGTGACTGAATCGCGACCAGCGTCAGATGTACGACTTCTTCTGTGACAATATGCTGTTTTATCGTGAGCCGAGTGTCGTGGGCGGCCACACTTTGCGACATTATCGCTGCTTATGAAGTCACATGAGCTTCGAACATTTGGATGTGGCACTCAGTTCTGTGTAATTTTTTTGCACTTTCGCATTGAGTTCGAGCTATAAATAGATTATGAGGTTGAATCTTTACTTGCCTATAAGTATTAAGTGCCCACTGCCTTATATCAATCAAGCACGAGCGCCAAATCGACGGATAGGAGTCAAAGTGGTCGCCATGGCCGAAATCGCTCGGATGAATCATCATCATCATCATATCAATCAACCACAATCACAGACCAGTTATTAACCTGTTTGTCAGCGTTGGCCATTAAAAGTTGATATACAATAAGTATTATACAAAGAATAATATGTGTATACAATATGCGTATTTTAAACACAAGATGTAAACACATCGAAATACATAAGTAGGCACACACCAAAACAACCGAAACTAATTCAGTTTTACGAAAATACATCACATACTGAAATATCAATAGTACGTTACAACTGCAAAACCCATAACTCTGTATCTAGCTAACCCTTACATTACCATCACTATTAAATCCCAACACCATCATCAAAGTGATTATCATTCTATTATTATAATAATGACTGAAAACAAACAATTATAAACGTTAACGTATGCCATTTGCATACCGCATCCATAAATTCACGACTCGTAGTACTAATCCTACTGTCTTGAACGACACACATCAAGAATATATTTCGTCTAGCTATAAATATAGTTTATAGGTCTATCAATCGCTTGGACAACAGCTGGGAGTCTCGTTAAGGGGACGATGATTGATCAGACGATGCTCGAACTGAGTGATAGTGTTGGGGTTCATTCGAGAACGTTTTTCTTCTGTTCAGATCTTTTGATCGTTTTTAATAGTTAAAAACTATTTCCTGGTTCGGATTATTAAAAATTCCAGGAGTCAAATGACTTTATACTGTTACTATATCGGGGCTCAAATCTTAGGGGCAGGTATCCAAAGTAAAGTTTCAGCCCACTGAGTTTCTCGCCGGATCTTCTCAGTGGGTCGCGTTTCCGATCCGGTGGTAGATTCTGCGAAGCACGGCTCTTGCTAGGGTTCGTGTTAGCAACGTCGTCAGGTTTGAGCCCCGCGAGCTCACCTATTAGTTAAGGTTACGCTGAAATAGACTCTCAAGGCTATCATCAGCTTAGGTAGGAAAAAAAAAAGTAAAGTTTCTACAGTAATTAAAATACAAATGAAATTGAGATTGTAGTTAGATTTTGTCTCATTACACGTAACCGTTGTGAAATTATTGTTGAGTTGATTTTCATGACATTTCGAATTTAAACATTCTCCTCGATGAAATATAAGTCAAACCTGAATTGATGACTGATTGATTCAAAAATAATTTGATACAATTCGATTGATAAGTTTTTGCAAAAATATTATTTGCGTAATTACTGGTTGTAGGACCTCTTGTAAGTCCGCGCGGGTAGGTACCACCATCCTGCCTATTTTCTGCCGTGAAGCAGTAATGCGTTTCGGCTTGAAGGGTGGGGCAGCCGTTGTAACTATACTGAGACCTTAGAAATATCTAAAGGTGGGTAGCGCGTTTACGTTGTAGATGTCTATGGGCTCTAGTAACCACTTAACACCAGCTGGGCTGTGAGCTCGTCCACCCATCTAAGCAATTAAAAAAAAAAGATCTTTTTTATGGTATCTTAGTAAGAATTATTTGAGTTTGTTTCAGTGAACTGCTCCCTACGATCCCAGATGATCAAATCACGAGTCGCTCGGTCCCATCCCTACAAGTGTCAACGTGTCCGTGTAGATTTAACACTATTTATTACAGTCTATTATTATATTTTTTTAGTGTTGGATTTTTGCGTATGTGACACGCATCACTAACATTAAATCTATTTAAATAAGAGCAGTCGTTTAGTTTAAGAATGTTTTTGGTTTTTAGGTGTTCGCTTCTGTTTTATTATCGCGGGCGACGCTTCTGAGCTTACGAAATGATGTGATGGAATCTTTGATCTAAATTTTGTGTGTTTTGTTTTTCCACTTTGGTTCGTTAGTTGTGTTTTTCTGTTTTTAATATTAATGAAAAAATGTTGTGTTATTTTAATGGATTGCGCAGATGAAACAAAGCGCTGCTGCGGCCTGTTACATCAATTAAAATTGTCATTAATAGGTTTATGTTAATCAAACAGTGTCGTATTAATTCGTGACCAAAAATATACTTGTTAGCACACATCAGGGATGGCTGAGCGGTAGGTTCCGTCATCACTCGTATTCGATTGAACTCAGTTTAGTCAATAAAACTTTTCAATAATAATTATTGAAACTCAACACACACAACTTTCACAATGACAGGGTAAACCGACAGTTTCGTTGCACATACCGACAGACCGACTGACTGACTGACTGACAGAGACTCACTGACTGAGACGGACGGAATTACTGTCTGACACGGAATGCCGCGACTCTGTCCACGTACCGCCATTTTATACTGTGGCGTTACCTCCGTAACGCCACAGTATAAAACCTACCCTTCGTTTTGTGATATTTATCAAAACAACATTTCATCATTTAAAATAATAATCAAAACCACCGTCTTAATATTACTAAAAGTCGTTATCCACGACAACTAAAAGTCGTTATCCACGACATACTTTTATTTAGTAACCCAACTTATCCTGTTTTATCCTATTTAAATCAAATAATAATAAAATAACTACACGTAATGTCAATACAGGACGGGGTAACATAGAAACAGTTAGATGTCGAAGCCTAGTTTAGAATAAATTATAGAGAAAACTGTAGTAACAGTTATAATCATTGCTTGGTAGCCAGTTCAGAAAATAATAAAATCATAACTATTTATGTGTTCCTTCCGACCGGTTTTCCATTTATCTCAATTGTGTATGTTTTTTTTTTTTTTCATTCATTATCATTTAATATGAATCAGTATCACGTAAAATGCACTTAAGACGCAACGAATATTTAGTGATAATAACTCTGCTCTCGTACAAGAATCCCTATGGATAGATATTTTCAAGAAATAATACCTAGATGTACAAACGAAGTACCTATGTTACTATAAATGAATGAATGAAAAATAATAAATGATAGAAACCAAATATATTAGTGTTGCCTCATAAAAACTAAATAATTTTCAGAATTAATACACTCAGAACATGCAGAATAATTATATCGTTTGAATTGTTTTTCATGGACATGCGGATGTCTCATCTACTAGAAAGTGACTTCAGTCGTATACATTTGTTATTTATCGAAACTTTTGTTTTGCTTAAACAAAAACTATCGTCTCGATTGCCGATTATTTAATCGATTATTCGAAACGATTAATTTCGAAGTGGTACCTACATCCCGAATTAAAAGAACATAAATGAAATGTTATAATTTGAAATATGTATGTATACATTATCGCATACATATTTTCATGCGAATTGCTCGACTTTGAATGCGTTCGCCACTGATGATTGTTGACGTAACAAAAAAGCTGCAAACTTACCATGAAATGTAGTATCATGGGTCTTTAAAAATTTGTAAAAAAAAAACAACCGCTAAAGACATAAGATCAGTTATTCTGTGATAAATGGCGGACAAGTTGCAGACGAAAAAAGACGTCTTCGTATCGGCGTTGAGGTTCCCGCCTTGATTCATACTGTAAACACATAAATCTGACTTCCATCTGTCAGAGTAAACAGCGAATGCTACAGTTTATGTTTGAAACATTTTTTTTGCCCAAACGACCTCACAGCACACCTGATGTGAATGCTGCTACAATACTTACTACTTACTGCCACACTACTTAACGTAGGCAGCGGCTTGGCTTTGCCCCTGGCATTGCTGAAGTCCATGGGCGACGGTACACACTCACCATCAGGTGGGCCGTATGCTCGTCTGCCTACAAGGGCAATAAAAAAAACTTTAGACTAGAGTTCAATGTCGCGGTACAATGTGCGGGCGGACCCATACCCTGCCTCATCAGGCACCGGTACCATCAGAGCCTGTTTTGATACGATTTAAGATTATCAGTTAGCTTTGCATTGACTGAAGCACCCACCCGTCCGGGTGTAACTGGAATAGGCTTCCTTAGGCTACCACCTCTTAGGCTACCAGCAAATAGGTACGAAAACAGAAATACGAATTTTTAAGTACATTATCAACAACAGCTATTTATTGGTTTGTTTGCTGGTGTGTGAGTTAAGAAGTTATGCTATTTCGACTGAATTGAGAAAAAGAATATTGAACAATAAACTTCGCAACGCATGAAATGCTCCACAAGGTTATTATGAAAAAAAACTTAAGAACAAACCGTAGAAATGTTTTTAATTATTTCTCAATTTTGAAAACCTAAATTAAAATGTATATGAAATGTTTACCTCCCCAACTCGACATCTAGTTAATGAAGAAAAGAACTGAACCGTACTTTGGTATCATTCTCATGACGCGCTGTACAATTGACAGGAGAGGGAGAGACATGAGTAAATAAGAACACACTATTTTTCGCACACATTCAAACTTCTAACCTCAATTTAAAAAAGCCTAAACCCTATAGACTTGTAAAATAAATTAACCATAAATACGCCAAACTTGTAAAGGACATAAAGCGTCGCATTCACCGTCGTACGCCGTGCACTCGTTCGAACATCCGCAGTCGATACCATAGACATCGCTAGACGTAACCGCGCGGCCATTACCATATTTTTGAAGCGAGCACACGGCTCCGACAATCGTAAACATCGCACGGAATGAGCACTAATTTCCCGGTGGCTGCCTTGCCCGCGCACAAAGAGGCTCCGTTTTACATAAATTTGTCATATTTGCACGCACCCCCCCACCCTTTTTGGCGATGAGCGTGCCAAGTTTTAAGCCGCGGCAAACGGGTTGATGGTTGTAACGCTCGGCATTCGTATGCCGATGTGCGCGGCGGAGGAATCTTAGATGTCTTTGATTGTTAATACGAAATTACGTTAAGATGTGACATGATTCTCGTGAATTAGACGTAATATTTGATATAAATGGTGTCATTCTAAATTTTGGAGATAAATAGGAATTTAGTGGCATGGAAAGTAGGTTCCATTTTAATTTGAAACTGAAATTACATGATCAACAATCGACAATGTTATTGTGTAATAAAATTTAAAACATAATATCGACTTACGTACAGTTAAAAGATAAAGATTTGTATTCGCAACAAAGTTCAGAAGAAGAAGTTTATTTTTTCGTTTCAGTTCATTGAACGACGTCTAGCAAGTGCTATCGTGAATGAATCCAATTATAACGTTTGATTCTTTCCAAAAACTCTTAGAGTTTATTATTGTTGATGTTACTACATAACAATTTGTTACTTAATGATAATAAATTACTCTTTGGCATATTCTTAATTTAATTGAGTACTTTGCTTAAGTGGCTACGATCATGGAATACACCATTCCCATACATTAGTCAGGGAGCACAGCCCAAGTGGCATAAAATAGAAAATATTCAATCATTAAAAATTATGTGCATTCCAATCATACATACTCTGCTGAAATCAGAACCCTCCCCGGTCCTACCCGTAGTGCGGTAAAAGTGAACAACAATTCCACGCGAGGCCACCTCACGTACCGAGTTTTAGAGAACAAATAAAAACAACTTCAAAAACATTTAAACATTAGTATTATTAAGTGAAACGTTTTAAAATGAATCATTCTTTTCTGTTACAGGTAAGTCATTGGAATAAGTCAAAGGCGTATCCAGGCTTCTATTGTCAACCTCAGCCTCTAAACTTACGCAATTGTGACGAAGAAGAATAGAGATTATGACACAAAAGGGTCATGATGTCTCTACCGCTTAATGTCTTAAGATAAGAAGGTAAAGTACGTTATCTATCCACCATCGCACCACTTGCCACCGGAACAGAGTTCATCCCTACAGTCTGAAATCGCGGTGCTTATCTACACTGCGTTAAGGATTATATTTATCACAAACATATCGACGCTTGAAAGGCAAACGTGACTAAGCGACAATAACTGCTTTGTACATAAATTATAGGCAATAAGCATATTCGATGTTAAAAAAAAAATAAAAAATTCTAGGTCTATTAAAATCATTTCAATCCTACAGCTAGATTCTAACTAGATCTAGATCTAGATTTTAACTTTAAATTAGTCTACTGTAAAGCTCACGCATTGTTGCTTAGTCACGTTTGCCTATCTAGCGTCGATATACTTCTTCAAAGGTAGTCATTGTAGCTACTTGACTGTGTCCCTGATTAGTAGGGTAACTAATTTGTACTATCAGATTACTACATGGTACTGAGAATTACTTTAAGATAAATATCTTATATTTCTATTACGCGGCTGGCCAATCAACAGAGTCTGAGTCGTCATTCCTCTCATCACACAGCTCTTGACTGATAACAAACATTCCAAAGTGGGCTGAACATTTACAAACTGGTGGTAGTTACTGGTGGTAGGACCTCTTGTGAGTCCGCACGGGTAGGTACCACCACCCTGCCTGTTTCTGTCATGAAGCAGTAATGTGTTTCGGTTTGAAAGGTGGGGCTGCCGTTGTAACTATACTAAGACCTTAGAACTCATATCTCATAGGTGGCGGGATTTACGTCGTAGAT
This sequence comes from Bombyx mandarina, assembly GCF_003987935.1. The sequence goes on from NW_021011500.1 coordinate 2,455,354, forward strand.
GTTAATGGGCTCCGGTAACCACTTAACACCAGGTGGGCTGTGAGCTCGTCCAACCATCTATGCAATAGAAAAAAAGACATAAAAAAAGACCAGTCTTCAAAAAGGTCGTGACCGCACCAATGCTGTACGTATCCCAGCCATAGTTCCGTAGTTTCAACCCTCGTTTCCAGCTTTTAATTATAATACTTTATAGCTCAATAAATCACGGCGTACGTCCCTAGTCGCCGCCCCCCACCCTAGCGCCGCCTTTGAAGGATACCAGTTCGATTCGCGCCGACTGTAATAATTTATAAAGAAATTATGCTTTACTCATATGGTTGGTATAATTTATGAAACTTGTATAATATGCTCACGTTCAGTCAAATGTTAATTGATTTAAATTTGAAAAGTCCTGTTTGTCGCACTAGACGATAAAGATACACCTATTACCAGTCATTGTTAGGTTGTTTTCGTTGCATTGTCTCTGTTGGATATGATGGTTTTTTTTTATGTTGTGACCGAACAATTATACTAATCATTGTATTGAATGTTTTCGAAAAATATTACCAAAGTCCAAAAGGTTACAAAAATAGGTAAATATTAGGTAGAGATGTTGCCTATAAAATAAACATACATATATGCTCAAGTTTAGAAACAATTAAACCACAGCCTCAACACTACATTGATTTAAATTTTTGAAGTGTTATATTCTCTCGCTTTATAGAAAATAAAATAACCTATATTTATATTTTCCTTCAAATATTGTAAAATAAACTTTCCAATAATCTTTATCAAAGAGGATTTAAAAAAAAAACTCATATTCGTTAAAAATAAATATCATTATATTATAGATTCGCAGTATATTTCGAAATGCAATTCAAACGTATTCTTTTAAAAATTATTAAAGAATAGATTACAGTTCGTTCGCTTGCCGAATTATTATTTTTTCACGAGTAAAGTTTTCATTTTCGTGACAAACGTCGTGTTTATTAAAGTCAAAACATAATACGGGAGTGGTGTAAATCATAGGGGGGCCGACCCCCGCCCCCGCCCCCGCCCTGTGCGCCCGTACCTCCACACGTCCACTAATTTTCAGGAATGGCCACTGAAGCTTAGACCGTCTACGAGTTATTTGGATCAGCTTTTGAGATGATTTCTTTTGTTACGTTCGAGTTTGTTTGATATACACTGGTCCTATAAACTCGATTTTTATCATGGTCAATATGTTCATCATCAGCTGTAATAATACACGACTTGAAGTGAAAACTATGCTTTTATCGTGTGTATCCTCAAAAGAGATCGCAGTTCATAAAAATCCATTGGGAAAAATAAATTGAGATTGGTAATAGAATAATAATTTAGCTTGTTTGCGGAAGAGCGCGTCCACCGTCCTGTCGAGTTAGCCCACTGAGTTTCTCGCCGGATCTTCTCAGTGGGTCGTGTTTCCGATCTGGGGGTAGATTCTGCGAAGCACTGCTCTTACGAGTGCCAGTGTTAGCAATACCTCTCGTTTGAGCTCCAAATGATCACCTACACGCTAGGATAACGCTGAAATAGCCTCTCAAGGCTATCAGCATAGGTAGTAAAAAAAAACTGTCGCGTTAATTGTTCGCTAATCAGCTGACAGGACTCTCTGCTGTAACGCATATCTTTGCTTTAGGTTGGGAAGCTCACGACACATTAGTACCAGCATCATAATGAGTTTCTTAACTTAATAAGTGAACATTAGGTTAATGTTATGAATGACCCGAAACCCAGCACACTATAATGGAATTTGCTAAGTCGAGTCTTTTTTTTATTTAATTAAGAAAATAAATAGAGCCATGTTTACTAATAGCAAAAAAATATTATATAATAACAGATAAACAGTTTTCACTCATCAATAAAGGATACATGTTAAACTAAGTGGCTAAGAAAAGACTCCACAACTATTATGGTCTATAGTTTATTCTCCTCCTTATTGAGTCGCATTCCTCATGTCTGAGGGTGGTGACCATCTCCTCCCATTATCCTTCTCTGGGTGATGTTTTACCATCATCTTCTGTTTTCGACGGTGCGTATGTCATCGTAGACTGTGGTATCCAGCGTGGTGCGGAGTTATTTATTCTAACTATACCTAATAATTTCTTGTAATCACCTATATCAAAAATTTGCGCAAGTTTTGCAGATGCACTTCTCAATGAGCGTGGATGTCGGCTTCCAAACAATGTGTCGGTTAGTGCAAATCATCTTTTCACCCTTTTAGCACGAACACATGAACTCAATGATCATCTAGCACCCATTATCATTGTTTTAGTGCTAGATCGTTCGGTCAGATAATATAAGTTAAAAATGAAGTGATGTAATAATAAATTGAATCTTATATACTACATATTTTTGTTGGTATTCTAACATATTTGATATAACTCAAATTTTAAACTAGGCAGGTGTTATTTTTATAAGCCTTCAAATTCTTTATTAAAAATACATTATACGTATCATTTATTGCATACTGAAAATTAATGAACTATTTCATCCAGACTCTAGATCCATAGATTCAGTAGACCACGTTCAATTTACGTTTATAGCTTGATAAAGTAAATTATACAAAAAAAAAACAGGGAATAGTAATAATAAACGCACACGAAGCAAAATCGACGTTAACATTAAGGGCTCATTAAAATAATTCAAAGATCCGCCGAGGGAGCGACCTCAGCGGTATGAAATTAAATTCTGTCACAGTAGCAACAACAAATCATGTTTATTTATACCTAAAAATACCTCAGTCGGCCATTACCGCGGACAAAACGCGCCGAACTCGGTCGCGCTGGAGATTAAGCAAGGAGCGACCGAGGGTCGTGTCACAACGAGAGATAATATCCGAATCTATAATTAATTATATTTTTCTTAGATTAGATGAAGTAATATTTTTCTTAGTATGATGTAGCTGGCTCAATCAGTGTAAAGCGATTGCTTTGGTATGCCAATTAACCCTAACTAGCCCTACGTGTTATTGAAACTCAAAGTGACACATACATACATGAGGCCGTCGTATCGATTGCATGCACAACAATTGCATCGATTGCATACACGCCCACCTTGAGACATGAGTTCGAAGTCTCAGTTTTTACAGTATAACGGCTGTCCCGCTCTTCAGACCGAAACGCATTACTGGTTCACCGCAGAAATAGGTAGGGCGGTGGTACCTACTGTGCGGACTTATAAGACGTCCTACCGACGGATATTACACGCTACAAGATATTGTGTATTTCATTGTGAAAATAACTTACAAATTAAATCCAATTATTAAAGTTTTTAATAGAGATTGTTCATTTTCTTGAGATTTCTCGTATTTTAAAGCGCGTTGTAACGCTATCCTAAACATAAAATTATTTATTTAGGGCCCACCAGGCTAGATTACATTACTTCATACACATAAATAACGAAAACAATAAGAGGTGATCTAATAAATTATCTTTTTATTACCGGATTGTGAAAATTTTCGGACACTTATCCCGGCGTGGGGCGTGGGGTGGGGGGCGAGGGGAGACGGTTTTGTTTCTATTATTTATGGGGTTGAAAACGCCACGGCTTGGATGTCACTGACTTTAAAATGTTCTCATGGAAAGACGACCGAAATGACGACAGGAAATGTTGAACAAAATTTACTCTTGAACACTGAAATAATTTTTATTTATTTAATTCATAAAATTAAATCGATTTACTCAGATGTTACGTAGACATTGTTGGTTTTTTTGTCGAATATAAGAAACATCAGTAAATATTCAGTCTCAAAACGATGACCTATTCTCTGTTTCCTCTCAAGATTTGGAGTTGAAATTTGTGTCATTCATACCCTCTGCAATAATTAACATAACTTATTTGCTTTCATCTATCGCTATGTCTGCAGCCCTATAAAATGTGATTTATAAATGAGCAAGATATGTTGATGTTTCTATCTCCACTTTATACCATGTCAGCACAGATTCTAAGCGCCGGATCACTCAACTATGAATTAAGATCGGATATCCCGTATGAGACATTCCATAAAGGTGTACTTCTGGGTTGCATTCTGTTATTTCGATGTATAATTTTAAATTGTACCTTATACTGTTTTATAATAAGGTCATATTTTTGTTAATTTCAAAAGTAGGCATAGTAACTGGGTGAAGGAATAGCATCGTGTAATAAAAATCAAACCCGCAAAATTATAATTTGCGTAATCACTGGTGGTAGGACCTGTTAGGAGTCCGCACGGGTAGGTACCACCACCCCGCCTATTTCCGCCGTGAAGCAGTAATGCGTTTCGGTTCGAAGGGTGGGGTATTTACCATCCAAGGACAACGATCGTTCTCTATAAATATACATTTTACTAGAGTTAACTCACTTCACAGACACAGTCCTGTGAGTATCTCGTCGGATCTTCTCAGTGGGTCGCGATTCCGATCCCGTGGTAGGTTCAGCGAAGCACTGCTCTTGCTAGGGCGGATGTTAGCAAGTCTTCAAGGCTGAACCCAGTGAAATGCCTACACGTACGGTGAAGCTAGCATAACCCCTCGAGGTTACTAGCAATAGGTAGGTATGACCGTCCGACGACTTGATATTTTTGGGGTCGTTGGTTGTAGGGTCACCAGTGCCGGGCGACACAATAAGGAGTCCGTAATAGGGTCCATTTGATCTACGCAACGCGAAGCCTGTGTCATTCCTCGACTTACGCGTACTCTTTTGCTTTGTCGCGATCTATGGCTTGTGCCTATTTTTAATATTGTACTTGGACTTCCTACGGCTTTATCTGTGCCTTCTGTTCTCTGTACTTTCTCCTTCTGCTAAATATACCGTGTGTGAATTGGGAATAAACTGTCTACCCTATTACAGACTCCTTATTGTGTCGCCCGGCACTGGTGACCCTAAAATCTACACGACCTCCAAAATATTTCTATATACCCGTCGCTATCTTTTCGGGTCGGGAAATCAACTAAATTTCAAATCCGTACTAATTTTACTACGACAACTACAACTGCTTACGTTGCAAAAAAAAAACGAAGTTGAGTTATGTTAACTTGTGTTAATTAGTTCCTCCGGTAGTCGAAATTCGACTGTAATTCATTGAAATTATGAGTTTGTACACTATTATAATTCTATTGTCATAGAGTATTATACTTCCATAATCACAGACTTCGCCAAGACTACACTTAAGATTAATAAAGACAAACAATACTTAATCTATTCTCAATTTGACCACAGACTATAAGCAATAAGAAAAGTTTGGCAATAAACAGATAGTATGCATCCGCGTGTGTGTCAAATACATGGTAGTGTGTGTAATTTTTGTATTTATTGGTTTAATGTATTTTTTATGCATAGTTTACAAAAATATTAACAGTCTGTTCTCCTTCTCTAAATCTACAAGTCTGAGCATAATTCTCCGTCCGCGCAATTTTCGTAAAAAGGGGCTACAAAGTTTTTGCTTCACGTATTAACATATAGATTCTTAATATTGAACCGGTAAAAGTTGTAATTAGGAAGTAGGTACGTACGGTACAACGGGGTCACGTTTTGATTTTTAGAAGAACAAAAGTAGGCCTTGTCGACAGTACTCCACGTTCCAAGACCAATACGCCACGAGGTTTCCTTGAATAATGTCATAAATAATCTTTTGAATCGTAATTTATTAGCTACAGTATTACCGGACGGAAGCCATGAACGAGCGAGAAACGTATACGAGTTTCGGCGCGTAAAACAGGGACGGGTGATCGACTGCCGTCATAAATAACAGCGGACAAAAACAATGGACAATGGCTTGCGGTGAGATACGTCTTCTTTGGGCATCTCCCGCCTCTGGGGGGAATATTCAAATTAGGGGTACCAAACCGATTGTTTTGAACTCGTGCGCAACGTAACATATAGCCAACCAAGTCTTGTTGCCTTATTTTCATATTCCGGTCTAAGTCTGACGTAAATATAGATGACACTGCTTCTCAAGTTCATAGCCGACTTTTAATTTTCTATTTTTTTTCCTTAGCTATGCTGATAGCCTTGAGAGGCTATTTCAGCTTCTCCGTGACGTGTAGGTGAGCTCACGGAACTCAAATCGGGAGTTTTGTTAACACTAGCACTAGCAAGAGCATTGTTTCGCAGAATCTACCACCGGATCGGAAACGCGACCCACTTCTCAGTGGATCTCTATGGGAAATTTTCTATGAGGGCAGCTGTTAGTTCAGACGTTTCCGGTCATCGTTCTCGTCGATTCCATCGCTTGCGACGAAGGGCTCGACGAGTAAATTACCCTCAGACACAGCCCACTGAGTTTCTCGCCGGATCTTCTCAGTGGGTCGCGTTTCCGATCTGGTGGTAGATTCTGCGAAGCACGGCTCTTGCTAGGGTTCGTGTTAGCAACGTCGTCAGGCTTGAGCTCCGTGAGCTCACCTACTAGTTAAGGTTAGGTTGAAATAGCCTCTTAAGGCTCTCAGCTAGGTAGGCAAAAAAAAAACAAGGGTTTGTTTATTGTACATTGCGGGATACATCTAGTTGCGCAGTGCCTTCGGACGCGCACCGAATACCTGTCGAACAGGTCGGGGGAAATAAGTGTCACTTGAACATAATAAAATAATTATAATATAGAATTTGAGCGACGCCAAACTGCATGGCCAATAAGTGCTTATCTGGTGTATTACGTCGCGGATGCTTCTATCCACATTGTTATTGCATTAGATCACTGGCCAGTTCACCTGGTGTGAAGTAGTTGCCAAAGCCGATAGGAAATACGCCAATACCTAGAGGTGGGTGTGGTAAATCACGGTAGTATATGGCAATACTACCCTTCACAAACACAAATGTTTCCCGGGAAAAGCTAATGAGACGCTGGAAAGGATTTAGGAAGGAGAAGGACGCTGGAAAGGATTTAGGAAGGAGAAGGTCATTGAGAAGATTTTTTTTATTGCTTAGATGGGTGGACAAGATCACAGCCTACTTGGTGTCAAGTGGTTACTGGAGCCCATAGACAACTACAACGTAAATGCGCCACCCACCTTAAGATATAAGTTCTAAGGTCTTAGTATAGTCACAACGGCCGCCCCACCCTTCAAGCCGAAACGCATTACTGCTTCACGGCAGAAATAGGCGGGGTGGTTGGTACCTACCCGTGCGGACTCGCAAGAGGTCCTACCACCAGTAATTACGCAATTTTGCGGGTTTGATTTTTATTATACAATGCTATTCCTTCACCGTGGAAATCAATCGTGAACATTTGTTAAGTACATTGTTTTTTAGTACTTGACAATTCAGAAAAGTTAATAAAAAATAATAATGAAAGACATCTTAAATGCATAACCACGAACATGGCAAACTTTTTCGAGTACGCAAGTGTTCCGCAACAATAATTACGAATTTTACAATATTAATGAGCAAATATTCATAATAAACATAATAAATTTTGACGACACAAAAAGACTGATTGAACCGAGCACCTACACATGTCGAATTACACACTATTGTTCCGATCTGAATATACGACGTGTTTTTCGATATGTCTGGAATCATTGAGTACGAAACACAAGTTTCCTTAAACTTTTTGTGTTTGATAAGTATTCATTGTGTAAGGTTTGTTGTTACAACTATAATATAAAAATTTGTCATGTTAAATCTATACTAATATATAAATCTACAGTGGTTTTTACGGATGTTCCGTTATAAATATTGAATCATGCATCCGATTGACTTGAAACTTGGTATCCATGTAGAAAATTCATGTACTTAATGGATAGGCTAATATAAAGATGAGTTTTGGACTCCCTAATAGTAATGACAATAAATAATAATGTTAATTTTAAATGCTCAGGGAAACGGGCAAGTACGGCTAGTTTAAGATAATTATCGTGTTGCCATAAATTTTTTTATTGCTTAGGTGGGTGGACGAGCTCAAGGCCCACTTGGTGTTAAGCGTTTACTGGAGCCCATAGACATATGCAAAAAAAAAAAATACGACGTACATGCCGCCACCCATCTTGAGATATAAGCCCTAAGGTTTCAGTATAGCTACAACGGCTGCCACACACTTCAAACCGAAACGCATTACTGCTTCACGGCATAAATAGTCAGGGTGGTGGTACCTACTCGTGTGGACTCACAAGAGGTCCTACCACCATTAAATATGGCAACACTGTTGGTGGGAGTGATGGCAGTAGTGGGAACGAGGCCTATTAACGAAGGAGGTAGTTGGAAAAACGGCAGAGAAAAGCGGTGTATTCTGTAGTGAGCACTTTTTTTTTTAACTCAGTCCGCTGCCCCCCTCGTCCGGGTATCCGTAAATGGATTCATCTGCGTTAAAAAAAAAAGGATAACGGTTCTCTAGCCTTCTAGGAAATGAAAAAAAATCCCATTTTCTGCTTTAATCTAATCAATATTTGAATAAACTCTACAAAACTAAAGACATGTGAATGGAAACATCAAAACATACAGTTGCCTCACTCGCACCCAATCAAAACATAATTAAAACAGCGACGACAACCCTTTGTTATAAGGACACCCACGTTAAGGATTCTTGGGATAGGGTCGTCACATCACGGAAGAAAAATATATTTAAAAAGTCTAATTTTAGAAGTCTATGATTAACTGACATCGATGTTAATCGTGATTTGCCAATATCCATAAGGCATTAAATTTTACTTTTAAACAATGCCTCTTTTACTGACAAATGTGTTGTATAAGAATATTATAGTAAATGCGTTTATTTTATTTACTTATTCTGGAAATCGTAGTACAATTGATTACGCGACGAATCTCTATAACCTCAGTGCGACGTAGTATGAACTCGTTATATGAGACGTATCATTGGTTCGCACGTGTGATCAGTCAGCAATGTAATGTAAATAGTGACTGTGGCAGCCCTGTGTGCGGTGCGCTTGCGCAGCTGTCGTTGTCGCTTACAATAATTAAAGAGGCATTCGCCCCACGCGCCTTACTAATTGACTTCTCATGTATTCGACTACCAATTTTAATGTGCACACTACCTGCGACCCGCCTTGTTCACTTAATTACGTTTAGTTTTATTGGTATCTATATTTGTACATGCAGACAAGCTCGTGGTCTACTACGTTGGTCTGGTCTGCGTTGAGGAGTCTGTAGCTGCGAAGCAACAACTAACGGTCCTCTTGTGAGTCCGCACGGGTAGGTACTACCGCCCTGCCTATTTCTGCCGTGAAGCAGTATTGCATTTCGGTTTGAAGGGTGGAGCAGAAGTGGGTGACGGCATTTACGTTATAGATGTTTATGGGCCCCAGAAATCATTTAACACCAGGTGAGCTGTGAGCTCATCCACCCATCTACGCAACAAAATAAAATAAAGACTACCGTTCACCTCAATACATGAGGTCGGATTAACGGGTATCCTGCCTTTAAAACAGCACCTAGCTATCATGAAGATGGCTATGCGTGAGAAATGTTTAAGACCATGGCTCCCAAACCGTTCTATTACCAGTAGTTCTCAAATATTTCTTTTTTAGTTATTGTCACTGTAGGCCGATTATTATGGCACCATCTGCTGCTATTGTCAACAAAGCGAAAACGCTGCCTACTCCTGAAATATTAATAATTTAATAGACCATTACTCTGGCAAATTGTATCAGTACCCAATTGTAATAGAAATACAGTGGCGGGTACCTCCCATATATCTTAGACCATCTTTACGGCCGGTATTAACTTTAACGATAAATAGAAGTCATTACGTTGTTAATGCTAACCTGCTCATGATTAGATTGTTTATTTTTTGTTTTCAAAGTTTTATCTAAACTTTATCTCGACACGTTGAATCCTTTTAAATAGACCAGGATTAAGTTAAAAAAAAGCTACGATAAATTTTGACCAACTTCAAAAGTTATTAAGGGTTCTCGATTGGATATGTTTTATTCAAATTTCATCTGATTCTTGAAAATATTGTGTGAGTTAGGAGAGTAGAGGAGTTAAACGCATCAATCGCGTCGTTGCTTTAGTGGATTCTAGTTGTGGGCTACGTTACTATATCACAGGGTCGAGGTTTGATTCTCCGTAGCAGGTCACCCGGTTCTTTTTTTATTGCTGAGATATTTGGAATAGCTCACAGCCCACCTGGTGTTAAGTAACTGCCGGAGCCCATAGACATCTACAACGCAAATGCCCCCAGCCACCATGAAGTATGAGTTCTCATTATAGTTACAATGGCTGCCCAACTCTTCAAACTGAAACGCATTACTGCTTCACGGCAGGAATAAGCAGAGAGCTCATTGCAAAGCTGCATGATAGACGACGACAATTTTCCCGTAATAGGTACTGTAAACGCGGCCCTTACAGGTAAGTAGTGGGGGTGTTCGAGTGGCGGGTACTAAAAAGGAGATGACGGAATAATGTCAAACAATTCCCAAGAGAACAGCTACTAGAACACGCGGCGTGAAACAGAAAATAAAAATCCGCATATAATGTGGATGGCCTTCTTCTAGAAGAACATAGATAGAGTTGAAAGAATCTGTTACTTGGGAGCTCCGGCCTAGGGTTAAGAGCAAAAGTCCATGCGATACTATACTTGTGTTAGGAAAATCGTAGGTTTTATTCAGGACTGAAATCTTCGCTCTGTTAGAACTCCCAAGGTTTAAAAAGCCAACTTCACTACGAGACCGAACATCGCTCGCAATATGTTTCATTGTTATGTTAAATTATAACGAAATATTATCAGTTGTCAGTAAAACCGTATGTGTAAACATGCACGCACACTGTCAAACTCATACAGCTAACTACATCCGTACTGTAATATGCTAAATACAACAAAACGCACACATACGAAAATCTCACTTTATCATGTCACTGCTTCATTATATAAATTATTTTACTATAAACACGAATATACAAACAGAATATCTTTCTGACTAAATTTAAATCCCTTTTGAACTGTCGCGGTTAGTGACAGGATAGTAAAATTTCAAAGCGATCGGCGGAACATACGCGGAACAAAAGTAGGCGGCGCAATCACTGACGTCTCCTCGATCATAGGTAGATATCATGACCACAGTTCTTAGAGTAACAAGCACACCAATCTTTTGGGATGATGTCAATTAAGAGGTAATTGTTGTGTTGTGTGTAGTCCGCGATCTCTATGAAAATCTATAGAAGTGTGAAGCGGCTTAAAATATTTATTACTATAATAATAGTGATGAATTACGAGAAAATGACCTACGCGATAGAACCTAGAATTTTAAACATTTTTTTTATATTTTATTTATTGCCCTTGTAGGCAGACGAGCATATGACCCGCCTGATGGTTATCGTCGCCCATGGACGTCAGCAATGCCAGGGGCAGAGCCAAGCCACTACCTACCGTTAAATTTACATTGTTCTGCTGCATGAACCACTGTGCATAAACTGAAATATGAGACTTGTGTATTGCAGTTGTCAACACGAAACACTAACCAATAAAAATGTTGTAGAAGTATGTAATGACGTTTCATATTGTCAATACGTCGCATTACAATGTTACGCATTATTATTACAAACGTGATAATTTTTAATACACGCTCATTGCAGACTGAACCGACTGACCTTGCACAAACTGTGTACAGGCTTGTCTTGAAGTGGCGCGGACATGTTTGTGAAACTTGTTATGTACTTTATTGCGAGTGCGTGAATCGGTTTATCTGCTGAGGGCTAAATAGGCCGAAATAACACTGGAAAGCATTACCGCGGCGTGCTAGATAAACAGCCAACAACTTAAAACGTATATTGAGGTAAGCTTTCGCTGGGTTATTGTGTTAGTATTGTAATTGAATTTCTTAGATTGTCTTTAAGTCTTATTATAGTGAATGTAGTCTGATTATTGGCTTAGACGTGCAGGGAGCTTAATCTTGTCTACCACCTGGTGCAAACCGGCTACCAGAGCTCATAGAAACCTCAATAAACCTCCTCAGATCGCCAGTCTCTTTGAGAGGATATATGATTAAGGTTTCGATTGCATTGGCATAATGTCTACGAAATATGTATAGCTAAGTGGAACACTATTAGTAGTCCGGTGGTCCTATGCGGGATGAAAACCTGAAGGCAGTTATGTTTTTTTTAGGTCCAAATATGTGACGAAACTTTTTGTGAAATTCCTATACCCAATAGCTCTTTTAGTAGAGGAGATAGCGAATTGAAGTCACTTATCCTTGGAATGATGGAAGTAAATACATTCCCAGCAAACAACAAACTGCAAGGTCTCATGAACATGGACACTTTTGGCCAACGACAAACGGTATTAGTTCGTATGTATTTTGAGTTTATTTTATGCTCATTATGTAAAGTTCTTTAGAATTGTTTCAGAAAATAGTCTCCTCTCCTACTGAAGTCCATTTTACTGCCGTGACCGCCAGAGCCTACCTCGGCTACGTTATTTATTTTTATTGCTCTAGAATCAAATCATATTTTTTCTCCTGCCTAATCGTTGGTAGCCTAAGCGGTTATTCCAACTACCGGGCCGGACCGGGGGGTGACCTCACAAACCTGAGAGAATTTACTAACACTGGCTCTAACACTGCAAGAGCAGTGCTTCGCAAAATCTACCGCCGGATCTACAATCGCTAGCCACTGAGAAAATCCGGTGAGATACCACCACCCTGCCTATTTCTGCCGTGAAGCAGTAATGCGTTTCGGTTTGAAGGATGGGGCAGCCGTTGTAACTATACTTGAGACCTTAGAACTTATATCTCAAGGTGGGTGGCGCATTTACGTTCTAGATGTCTATGGGCTCCAGTAACCACTTAACACCAGGTGGGCTGTGAGCTCGTCCACCCATCTAATCAATAAAAAAAAAGAAAAGAGAAACTCAGCCCGTTAAAATAATTATGATATCACGTTCTGTAAAAGAGATGGCTGCTTTTCTCATGGACATCGACAATTCCAGGTCGAAAACCTCTCAAGTAATTGGTAACATAATTGTGACTAAAGAAATCAAGTAATGCGACTTTGTCATTGTTAAAGCGTCGCATTCAGGTACCAGTTTTAACGTACTGAACAAGTGCTTACGAACCATATCCACAAAAATCTAAATGTGCGTAACTATAGATAGAGTTTAATGTAAGCTCACTGGAAGGTAGCACCATCCTACTTATTTCTACCGCACATAAGCTATGTGTTCTAGTCTGAAAAGTGGGACAGCCATTAAACTTCACTGAAACATTCATGCTAGAGACTGACCACTCAACATTACGTGGGTCGTGAAGGCGTTCATTTATCTACGGAATAAATAATTATAAAATTAATTTATGGAGACTGCGGGATTATCTTCTATCTATACTTAATATTATAAAGCTAAAGAGTTTGTTTGTTTGAACGCGCTAATCTCAGGAACCGGTCCGATTTGAAAAATTCTTTCAGTGTCTGGTAGCCAGCCCATTTATTAAGGAAAGCTATAGGCTATAACATCACGGTAAGACCAATACAAGTGGAGCACCAATAAAGAATGTTTCCAAATAGGGGTTTAAATGACTCCTTAACATTCTATAATTCAAAAATATTTTCATTTTCTACGTAAATGAAGTGGGGGGTGGTAATATTTTGCGTTACGCCAAAGTAACTATCCCACGCGGACGGAGTCGCGGGCAAAAGCTAGTTACAAATAAAACTATCCTGAAAACATAGTTGAAGCTTCTAACCTTCCGTTCGACGTTCCAAGACCTAAATATTTTCTTAACATACAATCAAACGGGGCGCCACTTAAATCTATCAGTTCGCAATCGGCTCGTAATGTCAGAGGTGATTGGCATCGGTCCAAGATTCAAGTCTTCAGCAGGAAATATCGTATGTTAGCCGTTTAGTTGACAGCGTGATTTGATATTTAAGTTTGATAAATCTAAAATAGTAATTACTTGTTATTACAGTTTTGTGGAACTTTGGTGTCGGCAGTGGGGGGTATGATCTTTACGACCAGAAGAAATTGAATAGTTATAGTATATGGCGGCAGAGGTTTTTTCTGACGACGATTCATGCTTTACAGTGATGAAAGGCGATTGCATGCAGCAGAGATGTTGCAATGGATGTGTGTCTCTCTTACGAGAATGGATAGAATACGGAATAAATATGTTAGAGGAAGTGTGAAAGTGGAACCTGTGACAGAGAAGCTGAGAAGTGCGCGTTTGGGATGGTATGGACATGTGATGAGACGAAATGAAAGTGAGGTTGATAAGAGAATGTTAACTATGAATGTGGAAGGATATAGAGGAAGAGGTACACCTAAGAAGAAATGGATGGATTGCGTAAAATACGATATGGGTAAGAGGGGAGTGAGCGAAGAAATTGTATAGAAGAGTATGGAAGGAGAAAACATGTTGCGCCGACCCCAGGTGACTGGGAGAAGGGCAGGATAATGATGATGATGATGATTCATGCTTTATAGTTAGCAACAAAGTCCCTTCATATTAAAGGCCTAACATTATGGACGTAAACAAGTAACAACAAGAACATCGGCCATAACTCAAACGTCCACACGTTTTGTGTATTATTTATAATAATTCATGTACAACAGTGGCCAGGCGCTCGCACAGTGTTGATTGACGGAGCATTTCGCGTACTCACAAACGTAAATACTGCAGATTTTCACTGCACCATGCATATATCAGCGGAGCTATAATTTTATGCCACCTGCTTAGTTTCATTCGCGTGTGTCGAACAGGGACGTACTCGTTTATGAATTTGGGGGCCAAAAAAAACTTTTAGAGCATAATGTTGCACAAAAATTACTGATCATTTTTAAAATATTATTAATAAAAATAATCCATTTATTTATCAGATAATAATAATAATAATAATCCATGGATGAAATGAAAGTAAAATAGATAAAGAATAATAACAGACAAGTATGCCTTCTCAACTAAGATATTATTTCGAAGTGTTACATACAAATTCTACCTTATATTTATTTACCTAACAGCTTATCATTGTTTTTGTTAGTCCGCAAGTGAAACATGCCACAATGGTTCACTCGCGGACTTGGTACTAGGAGAATCAAAAAGTAGTGAGAATGACATAGAATATAATGACTATTGTTAACTTAATAATTTATTTTTCTACATAGTCTCCGAGTCTCTCTACACACCGAGTCCAAAGCTTTTCCAAGGCTTCAATCCCTTTCAAAAAAAATTTTTGTCTTGGTCCTGCAAAAAGTTCTCCACGGCATCCATCACCTCGTTATTGTCTTTGTATCATATAACGAGTGCAGTGCAGAATAGAAATTTGGGGGAGGTGTCGTGAAAGTCAGAGGGACAAAACTGTAGATACTACTATTAGTAAAGGTAGCACGTGGTAATCAAAGTCGTATACCGGTATCCTTTCTTCCAGCACTGAAAATCCTCTATAATCCACTGCAAGGGTTCATACTACCTGAGAGAAAAGTAATTTCTCTTGAAACCCGCAGCGTACATAACGATAATATGAGGCGCAGGAATTTAGATCCCGACTTCCCTCCCCACGAAACAGGAGACTTTGAAACTTCAAATAGCACTTACAAGGAATTAGGGATGAGAAAAATCCAAAGAACAGTCTATATTCGGAATAAATAAAATTATCACAAGCAAAACGATGCTCCTGTGTATTTGTTCAATGCAGCGGAAACAAATCAATTACCCTCCAAGAATTACAGTTAGAAAGTGCCACTGTCGATATTAGTCTTTACAGAACTTCCGACAAAAATTACAGAAACTCAGATAATCTTAAATAATCGCATCAAGACTTAGTCCTTCCCTGCGATGATATGCAAGCTGCACCGGACCGAGCCGTGGGCCGCGAGAAAGCTTCCACGTCAATCCGCGAGCTTTATCGAGGTCAGCAGGGATGTTTATAAGTTTACCATATTATTATTATGGTGTGTATGAGATTTTTTTTTGCACTTTGATCCTTAAGTTTAAACGGTTTTTGTGGTTTTATGGAAGTCAATGATTTAACGGACTGCTAATTTATTTAAGTAGTTCGTAGCAGATGCAAGACTAAATATGTGATTTTTCTTATTGGAAAAAATGTAAAGTCTCTGATACTACATTCACAACGCAAACGCGTCATAATCGATCATAATAATGAACATAATCTATTCGTTCAAATTATAGAAACACTCGTGAACACAGTTTCAATTCTATTACATCTCCCACGCGATTTGTTTTGGATTTATTACCATCTAAACAGGGCACTGCTCTCAGTTTCACACGTACATCAATCAAACGATATCTTTTATTTGATATTCATATTAATTTGGATGTTAATAGTCAAGTTGTGACATTAAATATCGTAAAATATTACTTTGGCCTCTTAGAAAATAAAATAAAAAAACTTGCTGAGACAAGATGTATTTTCGTATCGCTCCTAGTTTCTCGAAAGCGTAATAGATCTATTAAAATTAATTTCTCGGTTCTCGGTTTTATATCTTAATAAATAAGACTCGTTTTCGTAGTACTTTTCTATTTATATCGCACATTAGATAGGTATTTCGCTGATTGATTATAAATGGTTCATTTAAAATTTTGCACTGGTCGCTAATGATGCTATTGATCTTGAGCCGATGTCATTTGGAAGCTTGCGTCTTACATAATAATAATGCGAAGCAATTAAACATATAATTCAGACTCATAATATGCCGTGTCAGCACGGTGGCATACATTGTCCTCCGCCCACAACTAGAAAATCGTAAAATATTATGAATAACTCGGTATTTTTCCTGTTTTATGACAGAATCACATTTATGTTCATAAATAATTATTATGTTGGTTCGTTCTCGGACGGACGCCTACGTTTTCTTGTTTTGCGGTCTTAAAACTTGTTCGATTTCTTGATGATCTTAACTCTGTATTGTAAATTGTAGAAGAAAAGTATCACTAAATAAGTGTCAGGACTAAAAAATTCAGGCACTGAATTTGTCACATTCTTTATTTTATTGTATTAATAAATTACATTACAATACAAGTTATATATTTCAATGTTCATCACGGTCTCCGCGAGTCGTAGACCTAATTACAAATACTATACGGTCAGTTCAGCGACCCCAAATACTGGACAGTTTTTACTTTAGACGTCTAAACTTTAAAATAAATATGTATAATATAAACGGAACATCGAACATAATATACTTGTTTTATTAATTTGTCTTTTTAATTCGTCGATACGCCTTATCTATTTCTGTTGACAAGTATTTGAATTCTGAGAACAAAATCACAATTTGAAAAACACAGTGATTACGCTACTAATGTAACAAAAGTGTGAATCTCATAATAAAACACCAATAAAACAACGAGAATCAGACAAAATAATACAAGAAAAAAAACATCGGCTAACGTAATACAAATATTTCCTAACGATAAAAATTCTTGAACGAAGTAACGTTTTACAGTGTGACAGTGAAACATTGCACCGATCATTCACGTGTTCCGTAGATGTCATATAAATTACGTTAATAAAAACGTGTCGCTTCAGAAGTTCGCAACAGTGGACCTGCCAAATCAAACACTCTAATGACGTGTAACGATAGAGATGGGATAATGGCTACTTAGTGATGCCACGTTCCCGACGTTTGATCATAAAATTTTGGTATTTTCCTTTCTGACATTTTCAGTACAAAACTTCACTCTGTGATGCTCGAAAGGTCAGATTGTCATTAGTTCGTGTACTCAGATTTGGTGGTATTTTGTATTGAAGTCATCGTCATTCTCCTGCCCTTCTCCCAGTTACCTGAGGTCGACGCATCATATTTTCTCCTTCCATACTCCTCTATCATATACTATTTCTTCGCTCACTCCCCTCTTACACATATCGTCTTTCACGCAATCCATCCATTTCTTTTTAGGTCTACCTCTTCCTCTATATCCTTCCACATTCATACTTAACACTCTCTTATCAATTTGTATTGAAATATGTATGTATAATGTTAGCATCAAATTTGATTCTGCTGAATTCTACCCATTGTTATTTGAGTATCAAAGTAACGTATAATGGAAAGGGTTGCTTTTATTTTATCTCAAAAAAATATACTTTGCGTAATTACTGGTAGTAGGGCGTATTATGAGCCTGCACGGTTAGGTACCACCGCCCTACCTATTTCTGCCGGGAATCACTAATCCGTTTCGGTTTGAAGGGCAGCTGTTGTTGAAAAGTTGTCATTTATCAATATATCGTTGGGCCGGTCAACCATGTCCAAATTACATAGTTGTTTGGTAACTGAACCGAATCATTGTTTGAGTGTCCTCAATTCAATCCTCTTGTTTCACTTACCCTTATCTTTCTAAGGCCATTATGTTTTCCTTTTCGATTTGATTCGTACTATTCGTGCTATTTTTACATACTACATTTTGCCAAGGAGATGACCTAATCGAAAAGTGATCATAGTAATTTATTAAAGGTCACGTCCGATCAGTGTTACTGTAGAAAGATTCACTAATTTCCTTCATTAATGCTGCTTATCTATAGAAGAACTTTTTTGGATGTATTTGGTTGGTCACTCTGAATTTGGACGAAAGGTTCAAGTCAATGACTGCGGGCAGACTACGTTTTATCCATGAGAAGAAATGGGCAATTTCAGAGCTCGACTGTGACTGAGCTTCAGATGTAGATTTTTCTGGGTTTTTTTTAAATCTCGACTGCTATGCTATTATCGAATCAGAAAACTATAAAACTATTCAATGGTGCTACTGTGAATCACTGATTTGAATCACTTTCGATCTTTCCAAATTTTATGATCCAAATAAATTCGGTTGGTTATTAAAACATTAATTAACCTGAATGTATGTGAATCATTTGTATATTCCGTTTTTATAAACCGGATAAATAAAAACACGCGCTTGGCTATTTGTCATGCCATTTAACTTTATGAATTTTATGCATTTTAAATATTGATAAAGCTAATTTAATACAAGTTTTGAATTTTTATTCGGTAACGTTTTATGTGAACGTTAATGATTTTTATATATATTTACGATCATTTTTTATTAGTGGTCTGTTTAAATCAAACTTCGGTACGGTAGGCGTGCTTCGTATTTGCCGAACGAATATCTATCGTAATTATTACGTGTTCATTAAAATGCGATAAATTTATATTCGATTGGTAACGTTACCAATATCTGTTGAGTTTTCTTAATTTATTTATTTATTCTTTTGATCCTATTAGCGATGAACATGATAACAGATCTAGTGCATAATATTGTTTTGAGGATTTAGTTAATACATATGGAACAATTTTTTTTAAAATTCCAACTATAGCATCATTCCAAGACGTGTTTAAAATATTCGAGCGCGGATCAAAAACCTTTTAAAAATTTTAATATTCGAATCATAATGACCAATTTCATTTAAATGATTTATTACTCGGACCCATAAAACTCATTCGTTTTTATTTCATGTCCATATATTGTATTTAATCTGTCGCCGGACCTCATTACCACATTATTACGTTATTATGGGATATCCAACATAGTTATGAGTCAACTAAAAGTTAATCAATGATGTAACTTTGTAACTAAAATGTTCGTCCCGAGGTGGTGCTTGAAGATCGGGGTTAGGTTCTGTTATACTGTAAATTGCCGTGTACATTTTATGAGATGATTTATTGTTTATCTAAAGCGTTTGTGAACACTGATTAAAACACTATCAAAGGCTTAAGAGACGTAATGAAATATACACTCGAAATTAAAAACGTTAATAATCTACTATATATTATTGAAGATTAAACTATTTTGTGCAATTAAATAATTTTGACGTCAATAGCGGGCACCACACCCTCGGCCGGTAGTCCGAGTCCGACCCTGTTCGATCTTCTGACATTCTGTCACAGTTTACGTGTTTTTCTACAATATGTCATCGGTCGACGACAGTTATCATGTCATTAATTTATAGTTTTGTTATTCCTTTCTGTATTCTAATGCATAATATTTTAACGAATTTTTTTATAATTTCATCATTTTTTGTCTGGACGTTATAATAATTTAAAACTCGCGTTTAATGGGTCGATAAACCCAGATTCTTAAATATATCCAAGAGTCAAGACCAATGTTTTTTTTGTGAAAATATAAATAGGATTCGCATTCCGAAAAAAAAAATGACTTGTGAATTTTGTCGCATATCTTGGTATACCGAACTCTTAAGTTTGGATCTACGAAATTCACAGTGCATTTATAAGGATTTTGTAGTAAATTTAAAATAGACGCGAAACGAGAATCTAAAACTCAAGAATATTCCTAACAGAATCTACGGCGCCATATAAAAAAACACAATACCGAAACAGCTTCAACTTACAGTATTTTGCGCCGCGCCTTTATTGGCCTCACAAAATGGCGTATTCCATCCCTTTCGCACTCGCACCGACACACGCCTAGAACAATGCGAGGGCACTAAAATTTTATTGTAGGCACACATGGCAGGATCGGCCTGCATAATGCAGTCAAGCTACTAAAACGAATATCTTCCATATTTATTCAAACGCTACTCGATATTTTTCCCTCCAAACTTGCTGTAATTTCTCGCAGTCTCCGATTACAATTTAAACGTCGCGGTGGCTGGCGCGTTCGATTTCCAAATTCAAACTTTTCGACCTAATCCTATTTCGAGCGATATTCGATCTTAACGTTGTAACATAAAACAGAATATAGAATGAGTTTGAATACAGTTACGACGTTTTATTTTATTTATAACAATTTTCACAGACTAGAAGACATAGGTAAATTAAGAGTAAGTAGGTACCTAGGCTGTCGATAGTTTATAATAAGGAGAGATACAAAGATGTGTCTCATTAAAGGAACTTGTTTTTGTTCAGCTACAATTGTCATGATAAATCTAATGTGCGGCTTCGTGAATAGTAAACTGGTTATTTTGATCGTTTTAGAAAAGTAAGTGCCAAAGTCCTTTTTGAGATGAAAAAAAAGTGAGATCAAACGTACGACTAGAGTATAATTCGAAACTGGCAACAATCGCGTCGCCATACTTAAAAAAAGAAGAAGGCGACTGTGTGGTTATCATTGAATACACGATAGGCAAAGGGGGTTAAACAAAAGCATCTCTTGTAATCCATATTTATGTTTATTAAATTGATTCCATAAAATATATTAAAATAGTGTTGCCATTTATTGTCGGACTAATGTATTGTTTTATCCTTAAAGTTTTTTATTTCTAGATAGCTATTAAGGGAGGCACCGTAAGTTAAAGCTCTAAGATAATAAATTGATTGTGTTAAAATTAACGTTAACATACTTTGAATCGCTGCTATCTATGCCATATATTGATACACTAACAAAATATGTACGAAAATAGAAATGACAAGTAAAGATTTTACTAAACTAGACGATTGAACATTATATAATTTCTATTATCCTACTTTAATGTAAAACTTAAGGGTATTTTGGAAACGCTTGACTTTACAGAGTTACAGTCGAGCTTTTTTTTTTTATTGCTTAGATGGGTGGACTAACTCACAGCCCACCTGATATTAAGCTGCTAGCGAGGCTGTGTGTTTACATAGACTAACCGTTTAGTTGGCATACTAAGGCAAATGAACTAATTCCCTCTAGATGGCAACGGCAAATAAAGTAGTATAAAGTAGTGAGAAGTATCGTTCCCCTCGAAATTTTTATGGAAATTCTACCATTATACATTGGAGCCCACAATCTACTAATGCCCGTCAGATCTGCGGAACGTTTATACTAATGGTTAGATACAACTCTACTCATAGATGAGGAGAAACTAAGAGAGCTCACTTTGGAGGCCACGGCGTGGTCTAGTTTACCGAGTGAAAAACTTGCAGTTTTCACTAACAATCAATTAACAAACAACCTTAGAAACTGTTCCTTACAACTTATAACAACATCTAAGATTGTTTTTGTTTGCGCATGATCTAGACCCGATTGTTACTCGAGATAAACCCGTTGACTCACGTTTGCCTTTAGTTTGACTGACGCATTCGCTTTATAATTGACAACCGTATTTTAATTGAGTGATTGACACTCGATCTATTCAAATTATAGATTGACAACTTGATTCACGTTCACTACAGAAGGTTCGTTCTTTGATTTTAAAAGGTTCATTTAATTATGCTAGTAATTGACATGTTTCTATCATCAAATTACAATTTAATTGTAATATCGGATGAGCTATGTAAAAAATGCCAGTCAGGAAAAGATAATGACGAAAATTCGTGATTAATACTCTGTAAATGCTTTAAGGTTTTGTAAGAACTTTCCTATCGCCAACCAATTGACAGCTGTTAGTCCGGTCATCGCTCTTGTCGAACCCGTCGCTTGCGGCGAAGGGCTTGACGAGCAAATTAACCTAAAGACAGCCCACTGAGTTTCTCGCCGGATCTTCTCAGTGGGTCACGTTTCCAATCCGGTGGTAGATTCTGCGAAACACTGCTCTTGCTAGGGTCAGTGTTAGCAACACTTCCGGTTTGAGCCCCGTGAGCTCACCTACACGTTAGGACGAAGCTGAAATAGCCTCTCAAGGCTATCAGCATAGGTAGGGAAAAAAAGCTGTTAGGGAAGGCGCTTAAAAATTACAGATTATTTATAAAAGTAAGCGTTGAAATCGAACCGGTCGCGCTATACATCACCCCTTAATAATGTCAAGTGCAGTCGGTCAGTCAATACGAACGTGATTGAGACCTGTACAGATTAATTACAAATGTAGAAGTGTCAGTTCGCTTAGTTCCTAAATTTTGCTTCTGGAACCGATGAGAAGAGGTCTTTGAAGCGAATGTTGCGTCGATGAATGTCAGGTAATCAGGTGAACTTTGACCTTTATTGCATGTAGGTAGTCACTAAAGAACGATATACTGTCCTCCAGTCTGAATTCAGTAGAGAAGTTAGGACAAAAGGACAAATCATTACAGAAACACAATATCACTGGTCCCAGTCGTTTTAAGACGATCTGTATTATAGTTCATCTTTGTCGTAAACCGTTTTCCTCACGACAGTACCAATAACATCGTTAATCAACAATGATTGAACGTTTACGAGCCGATCAAGGTGACGAGCCTCTATATGGAATACTTCACCGAACTCATTATAGTTTTGCAATATTACAATCTTAACATGAGTTCCAATGTTGTAAATAATATTTAATTACCGTAATAATATTTTTATAGACTATTTCTTAATTTGTATTTCTGACGTAAGAATCATTAGCGATTTAAATGAGATTAATACGAAAATATTTCGCAATAATAAGAACAGTGAGATAGCCTTATTAATTATTCATTACTAATGTCGAAGCGACAATACATGGTTTGATAGTAAGTAGATATTTACTCACTAATTTAATCACTTAAAACCAGGTGGTCCGTGAGCTCGTCCACCCGTCTATACAACAAAAAAAATCTCGTCTAGTGTGTAGTGAACTTTATCATAGTGGTTCAGGTCAGATTCCTAATAGGAAGCAATATCCTTATAAAACGTATATGGCATTTGAGGTCTGAGTGTGTTTCTTCTCGTTTGAATGTTTTGAAAGACTATTGCTATAATATTATTTGTTAACGTAGGACTAAAAAAGCTAGCACTAGCGACCTACCTATTTAAAGTCGTCGTGGCCTACGGGATAAGACGCCGGGTGCCTTTTTACATAGCGATGCGACTGTCTCGGTGTTCGAATCCCGCAGGCCGGTACAAATTTTTCTAATGAAATGCGTACCTAACAAATGTTCACGATTGACTTCCACGCTGAAGGATTAACATCGCGTTATAAAAATCAAATCCGGAAAAATTATAGCTTGCGTAATTACTGGTGGTAGGGCGTCTTGTGAGTCCGCACGGGTAGGTATCACCACCCCGCCTATTTCTGCCATGAAGCAGTAATGGGTTTCGGTTTGAAGGGTAGGGTAGCAGTTGTACTGTAAAACTGAGACTTAGAACTCCTGTCTCAAGGCGTTTGTAGCGGCATTTACGTTGTCGATGTCCATGGGCTCCAGTGACCACAGTAACAACACTAGGTGGGATGTGAGCTCGTCCACCCATCTTAGCAATAACATTTAAAAAAAACTCCCGTAAAGCTTTCGTCCCTGAAGTAATGGCATCCTAAAAACGCGATCGAAAATTAAAACTTACTAAAACACAATAAATCATTATAAGAGAGAAATATGTTCAGAACGTTTCTGAATATTTTAAATTTACTTATTAATTTATTGTTGGACACTCTAATAAAACTTGTTTGTGATCGATAATTAAGAAAATAAAAAAATTACAAATATATAGCCTTTTACATGACTATAATGGCGTGATGTGCGATAGAAAAAAATAGATGACGGATCATCTCAAATAATTCCTCAGAGTACACCCCGTGGAACGCACGGCACAAAACACAAATAGAATCAAAATCGCTCCCCAGACCCAGAGACTGCAAACTAACGTTTACATCTACGAGTTAATGGACATCTAAAAGTACAACTTAATTAATCTTTATACTAAATCACCATGGGTGTTATAATTCGCACCAATGTGTCAATGCTAAAGGACTAGACTCTCCACAATATGCTTTCGTAGAGCATTGGAGTTCTTTGGACACATTTCTCGAAAGGAGCACAATCTTGAGCAGCTGATGGTGACGGACAGGATAGAGGGTAAACGTCCCAGAGGATGCAAAGGACAGAATTTGGTCTTATCTGGACATCAACCTCCACGATGTACTCCACGAGGCCAAGGGTCGCAGCAGATGGAGAACAATCGTACAAGAGATCGTACAATTTGACTGGTGGTAGGACCTCTTGTGAGTCGGCACCGGTAGGTAACACCGCCTTGCCTACTTCTGCCGTGAAGCAGTAATGCGTTTCGGTGGGGCAGCCGTTGTAACTATACTGAGACCTTAGAACTTATATCTCAAGGTGGGTGGCGCATTTACGTTGCAGATCTCTATGGGCCAGTAACTACTTAACACCAGGTGGGCTGTGAGCTTGTCGACCCATCTAACGCAACATAAAAGAAAAAAAATGATGCAGCGGGGAGTCACGACCCTCAGTAATGAGGATAACGAAGCAAGGAGGAGGATTATAATATAGTACCGTATCATCAGTATCATATTTAGACTAACACTACAGTAATTAGTGTTGGACTAAAAGTACGAAGTTCAATAATATGGCAATACTGGTTAACAAGTCGGGATACCTTGAGGACTACCCTTTACCTCTCTCTTGAACGAGCAGGACGAGTCGGATAAGCCTGACTTAGCTTATAAATTAGTTGAGGTCTAAGTCTTCAATTTAGTCTGTTAGGAATGCTTTAAATATTTCTTCGCTATCTCATAGAACTACCCATTCTAACCGGCGCCATCTAGGCGGGCTCCGGATAGCCTGCCGACCGAGAGGGCTGGTGGTCGTGGCGCTGACGACCGCTGATCCGGCGTCCCGAGGGGGAGGTGATGGGAGAGATGTGCTCCGCACTAAACGCTTCACTTTCCCCCCTTTGCCTTTTCATGGGTTTTGTCTCATGCGAGGTTCGGACGCGGGTTGTTGAGCGTCAGGAGGTTTTAGTCAGTTCGACTCCGACATTCCCCGCCTTCCATCCCCAGGGGAGCTACCTATAAAATTTTTGCAGACAGTAGTAGATTTATAAGATTTTAAGAAAAAATTGCAAGTATTTTTATTAGATATATTATTTATAAGATATAATATTATTATATTTTATTAAGGCCTATTATATTATGTCAGAATATTTAAACAATAACATTAGATAATTTAGATGATAAAGTAGAATAGACTTAAACAATTATAATTTAAGATTAATGTTTTTATGTATTATAGATTATACTTTGTTAACCTTTGACCACAAATAATAGTAAAAATAATAAAAATAAAATTAGTAGGTTAACTAATTAAATCAATTTAGTACCACTGCGTAATATTTAAGGTATTCCCACTACTGGTATAAAAGCAGGAATCTTCATTTTATAAGAGTACCTAACCGTTATGTAACACGGTCGGTCTATATTGACATCAATCAGTCGTCAGTGACTTCGGTAAACACGTGACAGGTCAAGGCGTCCCGCCTGCTCGGAGGGGAAGGGGGAGGGGGCCTGGACTTGATTGATTTCGTATTCGCGTCTGCACGTATTTGTTGAGAGAGTGGACTTTCGTTTTTGATACTTGAAATTTTAATTTACTTAAACTGTAAAAGAACTGTATAACGTAATCCACCCTATTATAGCACAATAATATAATCAATTAAAAAAAAGTGTGTACATATTTGTTTGAACGTGTTCTATATGTCCGCTCATCGTTAAGCCGGTCGAGCCTGATTGTGTGTGTGTCAAGAGTGCTGAATCACTAATCTTCTTTCTGTCACCAACAAAGTAACTTATGAACGACTTTTTAAATTATTGAAGTTGCCTATATAATTTCTTACTTGAATTGAGTTGCAAATAATTATTGGTAGTAGCTTGACTGCGGGACTTACTGAAAGTACATAGGCGATCTCAACAACTGGTCCGATTCTTCGTAATAAAAATAAGGATCAAGACTATGCGGTCCCGTTTTGGTCGTCGTGAAATAATTCTCATCATATCTCGAGTGATTGACGGGTGTCTACGAGGGATATATCCGTCACGGCCAGCCTCCCTCGTCACCCCCCCACCCCTACGGAATATCTCAATCTTTAGCGCGATCTATTGATTGACGGATTGAAGGCGCACCCCAGACGATACTACTAAGGACTTGCGGTATTTTTGTTTTCGTTATCTTGTCTATGGATATTTTATAATAATATATTAAATCTCGTAATATGGTAAGCATAGTTTAAATACAGCCTTTGGATTTATCTTGCATTTATACATTCATTTTACATTGTGAAGTTTTGCGTGGTACGGTCACCCTATTTTGACTATAATATGTAGATTACGCTGCGTGGAAATAGATCGAATATCGCCAATTAAAAAAAAACATTATTAAGACTACTATGAATAATTTAAGATCTGTGAATAATTATGTACTAATTAGTTAGTACTTATTAAAGATTAGAGAATCATATAATCTATTACTTACTTGATTTACTGTGTATATATACTAAAGTGTCTAAATACTACAATATGTAAAATATGAGATATGAGTCATTTAAATCTAGTAAATACTCAGCTCACAATCAATGAGTTCCTTTTGACTTCATTGACCCATTTTTTGTACGCATTATCATAAAGTTATTTTTCTGGTTAGACTGTTCTAACTACTAAACGATTGTTGGACATATATATTATATTACACATATAGTTTATTTAGAGACCCACTTGAATTAAAAACATTTATTTCCACCTTTAAATTTGCATGAATGTACTCAATCACATCGAGCACTACCTACTGAACCCTGCTTCATTTAATTGACAGACCGCTCCATCAAAAGAACCTTAAACAGAACTACAAAACAAAATAACTTTAAAACAACCGAAGCTCAACCTTAAACTAACAAGCAGAAGCATTATAAAGAACGTAAATTAAGTTTGCAAGTTTGTGTTAGGATTCTGCGAATTTGTCACGTAAATTTGATCTTTATTCGGATCGAATAAGGTGCTGATAGTTTACTGGCTGCGTACCGTGTTGGCTGTCAACGAACGTCACATGTCGCCGTGAACGTGTCAAAGGAAAGACGTTCTTATATCTTGTTGTGTGCGTTTATAGAAGAAAAATATTCAAGGTTGTTACTTAGTAGGATAAAGAGCGATCAAAATATTTTAAATATTTTTGTTAAGATTTTAAGCTTACAACGCACTTTTAAGTAACAGAAAAAGGGACTTTTATTTCTTAATTTTTAAAAAAATTATATTTATGTGCGATTCATTTGAATCCTGAAAAAATCCTAATCATTTCATCTATAATACCTATCCTGCAAATTAAGAAAAAAATCTGTAATAACGACGGTTGGTATGACATCACTTGGGAAAGCAGTTAATGATATCATTTTAATAACTTTTTTTTTTCTTAAATGTTTGGACAAGCTCACAGCCCATCTAGTGCCAAGTGGCTACTGAAGCCCATAGACATAAGTTCTACGGTCTCAGGGATAGTTACAAGTAGTTTACAGTTCACCGCAACAAATGAAGTAGTTGAAAGATTTTTTTCCATGAATATTTCCTATACACTTTTCTCACATGTTTTACTTTATTATCCTCATATAGCTGTCCATTGGAAACAAGCCTTCTCCAAGGTTGGACACAACGACCGGCCCTATGTTACCGTATTCCTGCGATCTTCAACAGCTTGTTGATTGACACTGTGTGGGGCATACCCACGCTTCGTTCTATGGTGCATTTAGCTTAACTAACTTCAATGAACGTTTCTTTTAATAAAATCGCTATAACTTCGCTACTACAATCAAAGCCTAACCCACTGCACCGGCTGACAAAACGAGTGTTCCGCGGCGCCGACGAAAATAGTAAACGATGTTTGACAAATAGCTAACAGATGTCGGAGGAGTGGGAGGTCTGTCGCTAAGTTGCGAGACTGTTGCGCGATTACACTTCGATCCGCCAGATTCATAACTTAATCTTTAGTGTGATGTAACATCGATCCGCTGCTGTTGTTACTTTTACCGGTCACCGTTCTCGTCGAACCCGTCACTTGCGACGAAGGGCTCGACTAGTAAATTAACCCTCAGACACAGCCCACTCAGCTTCTCGCCGGATCTTCTCAGTGGGTCGCGTTTCCGATCCGGTGGTAGATTCTGCGAAGCACGGCTCTTGCTAGGGTTCGTGTTAGCAACGTCGTCAGGTTTGAGCCCCGTGAGCTCACCTACTAGTTAAGGTTCCGCTGATATAGCCTCTCAAGGCAATCAGATTAGGTAGAAAAAAAAAAAGTTGTTACACTGCGTCCTGAACACGTTTTAATAGACTAGTGACTTCTGCCGCTAAGCAATCCGGCGAAACGGTTAGTAGGGTGGGGTGGTCATTACACAATGCAACTGAGATTTTAACTCGTGTTTTACAAGTGAGTGCAGCAATCACGTCCATGAGCTACGAATTTCACTTAATACTACGTAGCCTGCGAGCTCGTTAGTTCATACAGAGCAATAAAAAATTCAATAGTACCATTCAAATTCGATTCTCGACAGCGAATGTAATAATGATCTATTGTACTATCTATTCACCAAACCATAGTGTATGCTTATCTATGAAATTTCATGGAGGCAGTGTCAATAATTATGTATTCCTAAAATGATTGTATACCACCCAGGCAGATCGGAAGAATAAGATCGTTTTTCTTTGCAATTTTACAAAATTAGTATGTAAACAAACTTAATATAAAATACTTTGGAAAACAATCTTAGCTCCGGCATTTATTATTGTTGCTGCCCCTACTATAGATCGCATGGCAATTGGTAACCACGCGTAGACATTGTAACATGCAAGCGATATACTTATGCTTGTTATAATTGTTCATCACTAGGCAACTTATTTATGGGAAATATTGAGCACACCTGACCTGAGACATGAAGTCTGAATCACTGTGATGGTTGGGTCTTGGTGAAATCTCCATAAAGCAACTTGCACGATACAAAGATTGTTTAATCATAATACTATACAGGGGGAGCAAAAAATCGATCGTCAGTACACTGTCCGACCCACATCGACTTTGAGCTGTCAGGTTTGATTGAATCAACCGAATGTAGACTAAATTGTTTACAGAACTGGCATTAATCTTAAATGACATTTTCATCGCTGTTTTTATTGTGTGAATAAATTCCGTCATATGATCAAAAACTAAACTTCAATTATCCTACTCACACAGTCATTTGTATTAATTATTGGACTCTGTTGATCAAGAAACATAACGACCACACCTAGCTTAAAAACGTAGCAACCTGCCTTATCAAATATAAGACAATTCAATTTTATTGTTATATCCTAACCCTAGTAGTCCTCCAATAAAAGTTCCATTAAATTTATGAAACTTTTTCTATGAAAGCAATCTTAAGACCGCAAAAATAATTCGGCGTAGACTCATTCAAAATTAATTTCACTTTCATAGAAGAAAACGTCACGCCCCAACATCTAATTAGCGGGTCGTAGAAAAAAGTATTTTGCTGCTGTCACTTCTAGCGCTCGCCAAGTCGACGAGTAAATAAAGCGACGGTCGACAAAGACGTCCGTCTGCGCGCGACATCTGAGCGACGTGTGTCGCCCCTTCGCCCCCCTCGGCCCCACCCAGAGAGCCGGGGAGGGGGTGGTCCGCCGCCGATAATGATGTTAACTCACCGTTTGAGACCGGCCCGCTTTGTTGCGTTTTTTGAGAGTTCGAGACCGTGTGGTCGTTTTGTCTCGTGTCGTGTGTGCTGCTGAGAGCCTGGGCGTGAAGACTTACTTTTTTGTCGTGTGATTTTGTTCTTTTAATATTATGAACGTGTATACTGGATTAAAATGTGGAGACTGTAAACGCCTTTGATAAAGGTCAGTCTTTGTGGATTTTTAGTTAGGGTTGGTTCGGTGGTCATTTGGGCTAATCCTACTATTAATAACAACTCTCTTTATAGATAAGCTACTTTGTCTTATCCAACAAAATTGCTCTCCGACAGCAAAGTAAGTTACTAAATAAGAATAATACAAACTTCACATGAAGCGACACAAAATCGGAGCATTACAAGATACAATAAAATACATAGTCGTATTCCAATTCGTACACAAAACTCCTTAAAATACGAGCAACATCCATGGAAATCTCATAAAACAAGCAGAATGCAACTCGCTTGAAATAAATTTCATCAGCGCACGAATCCCAGCCGGACGGCGGACTCGACTTGTTCAGTAAATTGTCTTCAAGAGCTGACCAATCCCCCCTTTCACCTACACGTAGGGGAGGTGGGGTTGGAGGTTTTCTGTTCAAAGGAGGCCACTCTCCCCCGTTCGTCTTGCTTATGAGTGACGGCTGGACAGTTTGAGTGATTGAGAGTGACTGGAGACTTAATGCGCGCAGGCGAGGTAATACAAAGCGGCAAAATGTCACAATCGCCGTGCCGCGTTCCCTCATAATTCGCTCTATGGTAAACTCGTTAAGTCTGAAATTCGTTTGCGTTGAAATAATCTGTTATAACTACATGATGTCTGATAATTTCGCATGCGTTTAATATTATAAATTAAAATATACGTTGCATCGTTTTGATGTGCGAGGTGTGTTCATAATTAGCGTTGCGATGTTGATCTGTGATGGATGGGACGCCCGGATCGTCGGGAATTAATTTATGCAGACCGGGTGAACGGCCTCGGGAATGATTTAACAATGCGCTCATGAAATGTCTGTGAAATCAACGGTATTATCAACGAAGTACGTGTTTTCATACGTACATACATAATATGGCATAATAATTTTAATGTTGTGATAATAATGTGTTTAATAAATTAGTAAAGTATATTAAAAGGATACATTGTTCCTAGACTTGTCGATTGTTTTATTTTTTAAGTAAACAATAATTATAATGTTCCTTTTTTTTTGACCAGATCAATATTGTTTTAACAATAAAAATGACCCAGTCCCATTTTGTAAGAAAAAATCGCGGCATTCATCTAGTCGCAAAACAAATGCCTCGCCCACACGCAACGTTAATACATACGTCAGTCGAGACTGACAGGCAGACGGACAGGCAATCGTAAGCGACAAGAGCATCAGCCCTCATGTAATTCTTATATTTCCCTTCTTTGATATAATTATAGTGTTTTCACTATGGTGTTATTAAAATCTTAACCAGGCTAATCATTTATGGTCGACTTGCAAAATACCTGACGACGAATTTGTCATTTAATCTGGCGATTAATATTCTTATTCCTCTCTTAAATTCCCTATAATTTATAGTATTCATGGTCACAGTTGTATGCGCCAAGTATTTAATTTTAAAAGAGCCGTTTCCGTCTCCTATGGCAACTGAGAGATTTCAACAATATTCCAATACTATACTCGTAATATTGCAAAATGAATTTAATAAATAAATTTGAAGCACAATAATTTTACAATAAATTTATTCAAACGACATCGTATTAAAGTACCAGGAACACATGAGCACTAAAAGGTCGCAAATTATTCGACTAACGCCAACATAAATCGTTCATTGAATGACGCTCTTATTTCAATACGCATAAGATTTAAAATGATCGTTTCCAATTTTGTTAATAACATTGTTTGGCGTAGGTGTGTTACACGATGATTCGTTGGGACAATTTGATGCTGAATATATAGTTCTGTGCGATTGTAAACATGAGTAGGTGGATGCAGGTTCGAGTCTTACGTGTTCCTCTCACTTCATGTGTGGTAAGTAATAAAACGTATCGAACGTCCAATAATTCAGTACTTAGTTGGAGAATGATAAAATTATATGCACGATGTTTTGTGTTGCTTCCTGCTAATAAAATGATTGGCTGAAGATATCCCAGCACTTAAATGGTGCATTAATGGATGCTCTACCCCTCATACTCACCACAAAAAAACTATTACAAATTACTGTACTTCAAGATTAATCCAAATTGCCTTTATATATTTTAATATTAAAGAAATGTATTGGAAAATGGATAGATAAAAAAAATGCCTCAAAACTCGCGTAGCTGTTGTCTGACGTCATACCTGCACACGTCACAATTCCATTGGATAGAATAGTTGGATGTAGGTGATCGTGACGTCATCCACTAGCGTTAGACTGCTATAAGCGTTTGAGCGGAAAGTTATAAAAGTTTTTTTTAATGTAACTAAATAAATATGGGACTCATTAATAAATTAGATTAGTAATAATATCAAGTATTGTAAATCGAATGTTTGTTTATAATTATTAAAAAGTTATAGAATATCTTAAAATTTCGCAGTCGTCTGTTTTTTTTTTTTTATGATTGAAGTATTACTGTTGTCCCGGAGGCCTTTCCAGTTTCATCAGGACAGGTGGGCGAGCAAAGGCTCAGCCAGGAGGGGTGGGATTTGCTAACAGCTACCCGAGCGCCTCCGAAGGAGACCTAACAGCTCAAGAGTAGCTGCTTCGCGAATGAATCTACTACCGGATCGGCATCGCGACCCGCTGAGAAGATCCGGCGAGAAACTCAGCGAGCCGATTCATGGGTTAGGTTGCACGGCGAACTCTTTGTCGAGTTCGATGAGTACGGTTACCGAGGTCCCTAAGCCTGCTCCTAGTGTTAGAGCTGAAGGCGTCTAATGCAAAGGTTATTGGATCTGATGGATCCGTAAGGACGTGAGTAGTCTGTGTGTTAGAAGGCTTAGATTTTTTTCTTATAAATGCTTTTCTTATAAATTAAGTGCTTATTTAACGACGATTAATACAACCATATTTAAGTAGACTTAGTTTATACAAATAAGTACGATTAAGACTGAAACAACTCAAATTAAATCACTGACCCACTGCTATATGCTCATTTGTCAAGCTCAACACTACTGGGCTTAGAGCTAATTAGTGAATTCGTGAACTTTGTGGCTCTACAATGTATATCTAACAAAGAAGCGAACGTAGCTCTACAGTTGTGTGTGACAGGTTTGATTTGTAGAGACAGGTGGGCGTTGCACTTAGCGAACCGCGTCTACGGTCATAAGCGGAGCGGCAGGCGGGCGTTGACCAACGGTAATTAAACTATTATTTGCAACCTTCCATATATGGAAGAAAACTGCCTCAGTAGTTAAGTTTCCGCCGGCTCTAATTATTTTTATGTTTCTCAGAGTTCATCGTCTGCCAAAGCCATGCTACTAAAACAGTGGTGTTTCAAAATATCCTATTCTTCCTTGTAGTGTTGTCCTTAGTCACGAAAAATATGACCTCCATATAACAAACACCTTTCGGTTGATAGTTCGCCAGTAATTTCATTCTTCAGCAACACACACAGAAACTACAATAGAACTAAATGAATTGATGAACTGTATAAAAGGGACTTGCCTTATAAATATTTTTAAGTCATGGCCTATTTGAAAAGTCACGCCATGTAGCTGACCGAGGGTTTTGCTCTGACTCGCAGTACGCAAATGACAAACAGCCAGGCGGTAATGAGTAAGCGTGGGTATCTCGACAAATACGCTGTTCAAAAGGATTCCAAATGACTTTTACGGGGAGATTTTTGTATTGGTTCTATTAAAAATAAAAACAACAAAACTGACTTTGAATTCTTATGCAATTTTTTTTTGTTTCAGGTAAGAACGATCATGCTATTAATCATTATGAATTAGTAAACTATGATCGGCCTATATTTTACACAACTCTAACTGGAGGATCGAACTAAAGCACCAGCTTTTCCGGTGGGCGTCGTAAAGGATACGAAGGAATTCACCGGAAAATGGACAACATCATACCGTGAGTGCAATCAGCGTGCTACCATCTTCAATCAGCATTATTGGTTGTAGATCGTATTTAAAGTCTGTATGGCTAGATACCACTATCCTAGTTTTTTTCTGCCTCCCTAGAGTGTTTTTCGATAGAACAGTTTGACTGTGTGATGTCGCATGATGATTCACCAATACAACTTCGTTTTTGGGAAGCGAGAGCAATTAGTGAAACACTCCTACAAATTATTAATAAACAATAAAACATTTTGATTCAAATATCCCACCATATTATTAATTGCACCATATTGAAAATGTTATTCAAGACACACACAATTTGCGTTTCATAAAATCCAAATTTAATTATGAATTAATAAAAAAATAAGAATCACAATCAAGCCTCAGAGTTTTATAGAAAAAATTTTAAAACTCAACGATGAACATTTATTTTTAAGTCTAGCAAAACTAAGTCCGACTGACGTTTATCTGTTCAAAGGAATGACAGCCGGCGGGATAGGGGCGAGGGGCGTCTCATTGAGTGGAGACAACCCGAGTTCTTATTGAGACACGCGATTAACATCAACCGGGATGTCACTCAGTTATATCACGTCATATTTATACGATTAACGAATTGACGACTTATTTTCGCGTGGTATTTTAAAAGAATAAACATTTTCTGGTCCTCGAGAATAACAAAACAAGAATATTGAGAACTAGCGGCCCGCTCCGGCTCCGCTCGGGTCTTTAACAAAAATTTCAACGAGATTTGACGTTGTTTTATTTTTTTAAATAAAAGAACATTTATTGCGGCATAACAAACAAACAAACAAATCTTTCCTTTTATAATATTATTATTATTATTAGTATTAGTATAGATAATTACAAATAAATGAAGAATTTTTGATACAAATTAATATACGTACATGCTTTTTGCAGTTTTGTTAGTAAGGCCTCATTCGTTACAAGTAAATAAATAAAAAACTTTTAAACTAAGCATGTAGTTTCTATTTATTATATTCTATGGGATCTTAGATAGGATCAGTGCATGCAACATTAAATAAATAATATTATTTAGTGATGTTGGGTGCCCTGAGCTCTAAGCTGATGGATGGCTTTTATTCCGACTTACCGGATGCAGCGTAATAAAGCTGGCCATTGAAAACGCGACCAAGCCGAAAAAGTAATTATAAANTTTTAAACTAAGCATGTAGTTTCTATTTATTATATTCTATGGGATCTTAGATAGGATCAGTGCATGCAACATTAAATAAATAATATTATTTAGTGATGTTGGGTGCCCTGAGCTCTAAGCTGATGGATGGCTTTTATTCCGACTTACCGGATGCAGCGTAATAAAGCTGGCCATTGAAAACGCGACCAAGCCGAAAAAGTAATTATAAAAGTGTTTACAAAGTACGGTTTTTAATTAATCTTACGTTTAATTCAGTAGATCAGTAGATTTTTTTTATTGCTTACATGTGTGGATGAGGTCACAGCCCACCTGATGTTAAGTGGTTACTGGAGCCCATAGACATCTACAACGTAAACGCCGCCACCCACCTTGAGATATACGTTCTAAGGTCTCAGTATAGCTACAACGGCTGCCCCACCCTTCAAACCGAAACGCATTACTGCTTCACGGCAGAAATAGACAGGATGGTGGTACCTACTCGTGCGGACTCACAAGAGGTCTTACCACCAGTAAAAAAGTACATGGCGCAAGACGAGTGTTCATGATTATGAAAAGGGAAGTTCATATTTTTTCTTTATTTTCACGATTTGATACTGTTGTAATTTTTATACATAATTTTTGGGCAAAAAGAAATGTAATTAGGTTTAAAACACATATCTATTAACTTAATAAAAATGTACAAAAAAGAGAAACCTTTGTAATGAGCGAAACAGGTTTTCCAAAAGAGGCTTTAAAACACCATAAAATATATTTTATTGGCTGCAAAATGATCAATGTACCATGAGCATAAAATATTATTAGAATCAAGATAATCTTAAGATCAGTTCCTCGCAATATGGTGGTGTTGGATGCCCTGAGGTATCCAGATTGATGGTTTAAACTCCGCCGACTGCACTCCTTCTTAAAGCTAGCTGTTCACGGACTGACTTAAAATATTATGTTCCAAAATCTTTTAATTTACGTTATTATTGATTACAAAACAAATTTGTTTTGTTGTCTGTATTATGCTATGAAATAATTTAATAGTTTGACCAGGACAAAATCCAACTAGGGATAGCTAATATTACTCCTCACTTCCTCGCGTTTCTTATTGATAGATTTCATTCATACATAATTGACTAGAAAGCAACCAAAAAACAGTCCAAATTACATCAAATGCTTCACAGGTTGATATAGTTGATGCTATGTTTTTATAACCCCAACTTTTAAATTGTAATCTCATTAAATGAACACTCAGGGAATACGTATGTGCGCTTTGTAATGTTGGCGCGAATAATCGATTCGAAAATGTTTAGTATTATCCATTGAATCTCAGCGAGCCCGCGAGCACCGCGCTGATTGATGGCACCGGTTCGGTCTTTGATGAGATTCTAAAACTGATTACTGACTGACCCTATCTAAAAACTTCAATGTACACCTTCTTGTTAACTAAAAATAGTTCTGCTCAACTAACAAATAAGATGGTAACTTAATTTTACGTTAATATAATTCCTCCACCTAATGATTCATGTTCGACCATAAGCTTCAAGATTTACATCCGATTTTTTCTTTTATTTTTGATGATTTGAGAATAAATAGTAATAATAATAATATTGAAGTACATATGTCAATAGCTACTAAACAAAAAGAAAAAAAACAGTTGAGAAACAGAGAACAAAAGGGTAAACAATGGAAATATATGTTGCATCTCTTTCACCACTTGTACGCATTCTATTCACGTATATTTATTGAGAATAACGTACGAATAACGCGTAGGTACAATTTGTGTTAGAGATCTTAGGAAATACATCCCGTGTATCTTTTGAAGGGAAAGCCTGTGATTGCGTTCGGACTTGTTCAACATTTTGCTAGGCGTTAAATGTCTCGCTTTATGCCGTGTCCCGTTTGACGCTTGAATGTGCGTTGCGAATGAGGATAAGGCAAGAACAATGTTAATAACATACCTTTAGGATCGCATTGAAGGGACATAAGATAGATCGGCATTTTCCTTCTAAATGTTTCAATAGAAATGATTAATATAGACTTTTGAAGTCGTCATGGCCTAAAGGATAAAACGTCCGGTGCAATCGTATCTTGCGATGCACCAGTGCTCGAATCCCGCATGCGGATACCAATTTTTCTCATGAAATACGTACTTACATACAAATGTTCACGATTGACTTCTACGGTGAAGGATAGTAGAATGTATGATGTGTCCGCACGGGTGGGTACCATCACCCTTCTTATTTCTCCCGTTATACTGTAAAAATTGAGACCTTTGAAATCATATCTCAAGGTACGTAGCGGCATTTACGTTGTCGATGTCCGGGGCATGGGCACCGGTAACCACTTAACACCAGGTGGTCCGTGAGCTCATCCACCCGCCTAAGGAATAAAAAAAGACTAATAAATGTGTAAACATGCTCATCCGTGAACAGTCTCGAACCTGCGACCGGTAGCGCTGAGTCATGAGAGCGTAAAGTAAAATAGGACCCACGATTTTCTGAAAGTCTCACAATTTACCAACACGCTAATCTAGAACGATCGATATCTTTATTACGAATACAATCACAATCATAAAAACATTCGAACAACCCATAAGAACGTTCACGTCGCCCGCGTCACGCTCCAATCAATCAAGCGATAATTCTGTTTAATTGATTTCGTCAAAGTGACGTAATTGATTACGTCATTCAATCAATTACAAATTCGAAACAGGAAACTCGACGGGCTTTGGAAAAGAAAAAAAAATTGAATGAAATATACGGATTTATAATTGAGACTTTGATGCGACAAATATTTAAATTTATGTGAAAAAAGGTTTGGTATGTAACAATTTAATTCGTGAATAAAAATAGGACTTGAATGGCAGTTTAAGTATAGGTTAATTTGTTTGTCACTTATGTATGCCATTACGGAACTCTGTTCGGTTGCACCAAAAAAAATTGACTAATAGTTCCAACAAATTTAACAATATTAATAAATTATAAATAAAATGCCAATTGAATTGTAAACATTAAAAGGGATGCATGTTATAATTTTGGAGAGATATACGACAAAGGGAAGATCTTCCACCGAGCGGGTGATATTGCTCGGTAGACCGACGGTTTTTTTTTTTTTTTTCCCT